>JAXQGY010000900.1:0-346954 GCA_037040535.1 Talaromyces sp. P118-02
CAAGTCACTAACTTTAGCGGGTGACTCCCTAGAGTGGTCGCTAAGTTTAGTGGGCGGGTCCCTATAGTGGTCGCTAAAGCGGTCGCTAAGAATGTTACAGGCTATCTGCGACGCAGCGAGGAAGAGATTAAGCTTGGAGGCCTCACCCCCATGGAGGTGCATTGATTGATTGATTAATTCATTCACGCATGTAAGCCCTATTGGCCGGCGGCGGGTACGCTGAGTAGTGGCCTAACTACACAATACAAGAAGCAAAGTGCGAATGAGGTTGCGCCGCTAAGCGGGATTAGGGCTAGCGCCCGCAGTGTGCCAGCTGCTGGGGCAGAGCCTCTGCGGTTTGGCATAGCTTCGGCTGCCAAGCCCGCAAACCGCGCTAGCGGTGAAAACCTCGCAGAACTGTATCCCGACATCACTCCTACACAATAACAACACAAAACACAAACAGAACGCCCAACGCTAACAAAGGAAACGTGTAAACAAACCCATAATCTCAGGACGGGGAAGGAGTGGAACGCTTTAGCAGCTACTGGCACTAGGAAAATACAACGAGCGCATGCGTACGAGCGAGCCGGGAACAGGGATAATAAGGATGGAGAAAACGGTGGCCAGGTGGCTTCGGGCGGTGATTTTCGGTGGCCTGCCTGCCCGAGGGCGGGCAGGCATTAGGATCTCCATGGAAAACAGTCACGTTCACTGCGAACGGGACTCAGGGGGGGGTGCGCAGCGGAACTGGGTCAAGAGACCTGTTCTCAGCGCGAATTCGATGGTTTTCTTGACCCAGGCAGGCTCGCTGAGCAAGCGCCTGAAGTCGGTCTCTCTGCGCTCTTTCCAGAGGGTCTGCTGGCGTAATTGGCGGTGGGTTGGGCAGCTGGTAAGTACGTGCTCGCTGTCCTGATGCCCGAATCCGCATGGGCATAGCGGGGAGTCTTCAATTTTGACGCTGGCAAGGAAGCTTCGCAGAGCCGATTTGCCTGTTTGCAACTGCACTAACACAGAGCTCCAGGCTCGCTTCAAGCCCGCATGCAGCGCCAATAGCTTCTTCTTCGGTTCGGCCAGTACCCGGTAGAGATGCCGTCCATGCTCGGCGATCTCCCACTGCCTCTTCCACCGCGTGGCATAGCTTGCCCGAAGCCGTTGCCGGCACACCGCAACCAGAACAACGTTCCGGTGAGGAAATAACGGGTCAAAGGTCATGCGCGGGGCATGGGGAGTGGCCTGGGTGGGTGCTGCCTCGGCCATACGCCTCCCAATATTGCGGGTGCGCCGGATAGCGTCCTGGGCGGCAAGCTTCGCCAAGCGGTCTGCTTCTTCGTTACCAGGCACGCCCTCGTGGCCTGGAATCCACTGGATTCGGATCTGCCAGTTGGCAGCTTGCAGCGAGTCGAGCCGCTGCACGATTCGCCGCAAGATGTACTGGCCTGAGGACCGTCGGGGTGCGCTGCAGGCGCGGATTGCCGCCTGGTTATCGGTGTAGATTGTAATTCCCTTCGGGCCGTCGTACTCGTACTGCTTCCCAATAATCGTAAGCGCCTGGTTGACGCCTTCTAATTCCCCTGCGTAGACAGTGTGGGTTGCTGAGGAACCTACTGGCAGCGAGGCTTCCCCGAAGCTTGGGGAATAAGCACCTGCCCCAATTCCTTCGTCAAAGCCGCTGCCGTCGGTAAAGAACTGCAACGGTGGGTGATCTCCGTAGGCTGCCAGCGCTGCTTCCCGGTTCTCGCTGATGCTGGTCTCGGGGGGCTGCCACCATGGCGGCACCACGAACGGCTCGATTGTCTCAATCCGTCCGCAGATGCCTCGCCCCAGTGAGGTGTCAACAGCGCGCTCCAGGCGGTGCAGCGGCGACGTTAGTGGGCTGTTGATGTGAGCAGTGCCTCGAGTTCGGTGCAGTGCTCTCCGTAGCGGCGAGGTCATGATCCTCAAGCAGGCTTCTTCGGCCAGGCGGGCGAGCGTGAGCTCCGGGGGCGGCACGTACAGGCAGACCTCCATGGCCTGCCTGCTGGTGCGCCTAAAAGCTCCCGAGATTCGGTGCAGAGCCTGGTACTGGATTGAGCGTGCGGCAGCTTCGGCAGCTCTCTGTTGCTTTTGCAAGCCATGCCCCGCTCTTATATACCACGTGGAGCACGCGTACATAATCTGGGGAAGGAGAACTGCGGTGTACATCCTGCGTAAGTGCAATAAGGGAGTTCCCCAGGTCGATCCTGCAATCGAGGCCAACCCGGCGAGTAGCGGTGCGGCGCGCTTCCTCATCTTCCTGATCTGGGCTTCCCCAGTGAGATTGGCGTCCAATCGGACGCCCAAGTACTTGATTGACTTCTTGGGCTTGACCTCTACACCCCGAATCACCAGGGGAACGTCCAGGGCACCGTCCGGTTTGGGCACGCTGCGGTGCTTGCGCCAGAAGTGTGCCAACTGGTACTTGGCAGGTCCGAATTTGGAAGCGTGTTTCTTCTCCCAGCGCTCTGCCACCTGGTGCGCTAGGGAGAGCGTGCGGCAGTTCTCAGTGGCTGTGTCCCCGAAGGCCACTATCAGGATATCGTCGATATAGCCTATGACGAGTGTTCCAGGGCATGCTTGCTGGATCTCGTCAATGAGGTCGGCATTGAAAAACAGGAACAGGATTGGGGATAAGGGAGATCCCTGCGGGATGCCAGTGGTGACCGGGAACTCGCCCATATTGCCCTCCATAAGGATAATTGACGTGCGGCGGCCAGTGAGGAAGCTCTCAATCCAGAGGACCAGGTCTTCCGGCACCTGTCGCCTGCGCAGGTTATGAAGAAGCCGCTTATGGTTGACGTTGTCGAACGCCCCTGAGACGTCCAAGGCCAGGCCCGATGCCACCGCGTTGCCGTCGCGCCACTCTCTGTGCGTGCGTTCTAACAGAGTGTGCAAGGCATGTTCGCAGGAGCGGCCCCGGCGGCCGCCCATGTGGTTCCGGGGCAGCAGGTTATATTTCTCCACCAAGTAGCTCATCCTGGTAGCGAAGATCGCCTCCAGGGCTTTCCCAATCGTGCTGAGGAGCGCTATCGGCCTGTAGGCCTTGGGATCAGCGTAACTGGGTTTCCTTGGCTTGCGGATCACCACCGTTCGTGAGCACCGAAAATGCTCCGGGCAGTAGTGAAGCCGCAAGCAGGCGTTGAAGAGATTGGTCAGGTAGTGGTCTATTAGTGGGAGAAGCCGCTGGAGAACCAGGTTAGGAATGCCGTCGGGCCCGGGAGCTTTATTGGGCTTGGTGCCTGAGATCGCAGCGTGCACCTCGTTGGCGGTGATTGGAGGCATGTCTAACGGCGTCGGATAGCGGTAGCGTGGTCCTATATCGGCTAGATCGGCTTCAGGACCCATGGAGGTGCATGTCTGGAAGAAGGGCGGCTGCCTCGAGGCTCCCCCGGAAGCTTTGACAGGACAATGGGAGAGCCGAGAGGCTTTCGTCCGGGCACCCTGGCACGCACCTCTGAAGGTTGTTATCGAGGAACGAGAGGAGGCAACGCGGCTGCACAACGTCATGCTCTATAAACTTACCGACAAACCACTTATGCTCTACACGGACGGCAGCGGCTTCCAAGGCTAGATTGCCGCATCTATGGTAAGCTTGTAAACTAAGAAATAATGGACCGAGTGCCTAGGCACCGAAGGCACCTCAATAGTGTACGCTGGAGAGACTCGTGGCATCGAGTTCGCGCTGCGTACGGCACTCCACTATGGAGATATGCCGAACTGGGAAAATCAAGTCAAGCAGAACGGGGTAGTCATACTGTCTGACAGCCAGGCTGCCCTGAAAACGCTACTCAACCCCTGCATGGTCTCCGGTCAGGTCTATATAAGATCTTGCCAGAGCCTGCTGGACGAATGCACCGAGGAAGGAATCCCTGCCACCTTGCAATGGATTCCCGCCCACACAGGCATCCCAGGGAACGAGGCCGCTGATAGAGCCGCCAAGCGAACGGCGAAGATTGCTACGAGGCAAGCCGAAGATGCCAACTGGCCAAGGTCTGCTACCACCGCGCAGCACTGGCTGGCTGCAGCTGCGAAGCGCCGCATCCGCCAATCGGCCAAGGACGCCTGGAGGAAGGAATGGGAAAGAGGTAAGACCGCGGCGCCCACAAGGCGCCTATTTGACGCACCTACCAAGAAAGCCCTTCGATACTGGGGCGGCCTGCGCAAGGCAACCGCGTCAATCCTGATCCAACTGCGCACGCAGCGAGTGGTCTTAAACCACTACCTCTGGCGAATCAACCGCCGGGACTCACCGTTGTGCCCGTGTGATCTTGGAGGGCAAATGGTGCGCCATATCATTATGGAGTGCCCGCAGTACACGGAGGACCGGGACCGCATGTTTAAGAAGATTCGGGGGGTTCGGCAGTCGGAAGGATTCGATAAAATCATGGGTGAGAAAGGCGCGGCAGTCGCTGTCGCGCAGTTCATTATCGATATAGGCATCTTGGACCAGTTCCGGGCTGTCGATCCACAAGCTACTGGCGACGCAGAGTAAGAAAAGGCTGACGCGCAAGCCGAAGCCGGCAACCGACCGGGCACTGAGCGTGGCTTGACACGCAGTACGAGCGCGCAAGCACTGGCGCTTAGGTCGGCGCCAGGGCCGGTAAGGACCAGCATATCACTTCCACCCAACGACAACGCGAGGAGACGAGGCCCGGTGATTCGGGGATGTGGAAGCGACTCGGTTCGCTTCGGGGAGACGAAACGAGAGGCAAGCGCACGCAGCAGCGGGCGCGCGTGGCACCGGCTTGCCATAATAAGTGTTGTTGATTAAAAACGCGAAAAATCCTCGTTTGGGTGAAAACCTCGTCTCGCCCGCGCGCACCCAAACCGGGTAGCGGTTTGGGTGGGCTTGGCACGGTTACTATATAGGTCGTCCTAGATGGCTATTTGCTCTTATGGGAAGCTCGTCCATTCTTAAATCCGATCTGGTCGGAGTTTACTGTCTGCATTTGCCAGATCGCCCTTTGTTGACGAGTCTTTGTGCTGGATAGTCAGGTTGAGAAATAAATGTCTGTGACACGCGTCGAGGAATTCGGGTAAGGTGGTGTTCTGAGTTTGCTGTCGTTCTGTGTTTAGTTCCTGTTCCGCTTCTTCTCGCCGTCGCCGTTCTTCTTTCCGCTGTTGCTGTTCTTTCTCTAGGCGACATTGTGCTTCCTCGAGGCGCTGGCGCAACTTTTTTTTCTATTTCATTTTGAGCCATTCTTGATTTCTCAAGTGGACAGGTAAGAGCTGTCCTTGTCGTTCCGCGCAATCTCAACTTGTTTGTATAGGCCGCCAAAACAAACACATGACGAGACGCGCTTGGCGAAGCTCCGCAGAGATGCAGCAAATCTTTCTCTCGTTGGTATTATGAGTCACGGGTGCATTCCTTGGCAAGATCACGGAGTGGGAGCCTAGGTCAAGAAAGAAAATGCAATTGGTTACTTTAAGCCTTGGGCGCTAAACGCCCTCACCTGTTTTTACCACTTCGGTCACTTTAAACGGTACAGTAACTGTTTTGCACAATCGATCTCGATTTTCACACGCGATCTGGACAGGAAACGCGCAATATCGGATTCACTCAACGAGTCAAGAACAGGCCCGCGAGTACACTGTTTCATATGCCGTTAAAAATGTACCCTTTACTCGGCGGACTCGATTGTTATGTGCAATCTTCGGAAAGAATCAGTCGATTATCGGCTCTTTTCGATGATCCTTCCCAGTAGCGACGCATTTTGTCGAAATACATGCAATCCCGTTAAACAAAAGGTCTCCTATCGTGATTCCCAAAGTTTACGGCTGACAAATACCACCTAGTGATAATGTTGTTATTAGCATTTCTATCTATCGGCATATAAGCATTAAGCATGCGCGGTCCCATTTGTTTTCTTACTGCACTATGCCGTGTACGTTTAATTCGTGGCAGGGCGCAGTCAACTGGTGAAATCATTCGCCGTGCTGTGCGAAGCAAAATTTAGCACTGCCAACTGAAGTCAGGGATCGAGGCTGCTCTGTTCATTGGCTCCAGGTGCCTGGATTGAATCCACAAGTACTTCGTTTTCGCCTCGATGGAGAATAACGTTGTTTGCTAGTGCGCAGGAAAATGCAAGCTAAAACCGGAGCTGAATTAATATCGGCGAGAAGAGAATGCGGTTACAGAAAGAACAACCGTAGTACTACTAATAATCAACAATTTACTAATAAATCGCATGGGCGACCAAGGGGCAGATCTCGGTATCATTCTTGCAGAAGACCGTCTGCCATTGACCGAGTTGAACAGCGTCAACTGGGCTACTTAGCGTACCAGCGATGAGTCTCGCAGCGTACGGCCTCTCAGCATCAAGTCTGCCTCAAGACCCCTACTACCCACAGGAAACGCCGGAAGGGCCGAGTTTTCTTGACACAGGCGCTTGTTTGTGTGCATTGCAAAAGACACCGGCACAAAATTCCGAAAATGCGCTCTGGCACTGTATTGGGAACCAGACGCAGAATGTCTATACGACCAGGACTGGGAAATGGTTTCACACAGTTCATGGTGGCACCGTCATTGACGGTTCCATCGAGGACGCATCAAACGAGCCACGGATCAACGAGACCCTGATCTGGGAGTCTGGTTCTCTCCAGCAGTCTTCAACTGGCGATGATCTAAGTCCGTACGATCGCGCCTGTACGGGAAAAAACCAAACGACCTTTTCCACCGCATTTTACCGCGCTACCCAAGAACTTGCGAACAACCGGGAGGCAGTTGGCGCAGCACCATGTTGGAGAGCAGGCGCGGTTCCGGCTCAACTTCAGAATATCACGGACTGGATGTCGAACGGGTGTAGGGAGGGTTTCTTATGTATGCGTTTTTCTTACATGCAGAAACGACTTTTGTGACTAAATCCAGAGCCAGGTGCCAACAACACGGCCAACTCTCTACCCCAATACTGCCCCCCACTAGACGACTGCCAGATGACGAGATTATCTTCCGAAACGTGCACCTTTGAGGGCAAAAACATTGGAATGGGCCCTTTCGAACCCATCATTTGTCAGGCTGGCAACTATTGCCCGCCAGGTGAGAATGGAACGACTGTCGTTCGCTGCCCATCTGGTTCGTACTATCAGCCTGGTGCATCTACACCCACGCCGTGTGCTTCTGGGAGCCACTGCCCCGAAGGTTCTTCGTACCAGGTTTACCTCGTTCCGCTCATATTATTACTTGTCATCGACATCCTTTCCATAGCGGGCTACCTGTTTTGGCGTTTTCGTCAGCGTATCCAAGAAAGCAACAAGGATCGTCTTGGGACATTGAAGACTAGGGGAATGGGAGGTATGGCTGCTAGGATCACGGGATACAAGGCTCTCTCTGACGAAAACGACCATGAAATGTTCTCTATGGATGCTACTTACATTCCACATCGCGCCGACACATTCAGCGGGTTGGAAGTTGCCTTAGATATGGATCAAGCTCTAAGCAGCCAGCGTGGATCCAAGTCTCAGTTACCTCCGCAAGTGGTTACGTTTGTCGAGTCGATGCGCCGAGCAACAGATGCCACCGACTTTGGCTTATCCTTTAGCTATTCGGATTTGAAGTTCCAGCCAAAGAAAAGGTCAAAACCTGTCCTGCAAAACGTGACTGGTTCGATCGACCGCGGGACTCTCGTAGCGGTCATGGGTGGCTCTGGTGCCGGCAAGTCAACCTTTGTCAGTGTGCTTATGGGCAAGATCAACAACACCGGCGGGGTGGTGGCGGTTAACAATAGTCCTGGAAAATTGGAGCGGTACAAGAAGGTCATAGGTTATGTGCCACAAGACGACATCGTGCTACCCGAACTGACGGTTTATGAAAATATTGTCCACTCGGCACGGATCCGACTGCCACGCACATGGAAGGACGCCGATATAAGGGCCCATGCCGAGTCTGTGGTGGACTGTCTTGAGCTGTCTCATGTGCGTGACTCCCTGGTCGGAAGTGTAGCAAAGCCGGTCATCAGTGGAGGGCAGCGGAAACGAGTGAGTATTGGCATGGAACTGGCGGCCGCACCGATGGCTATCTTTTTAGACGAGCCCACAAGCGGGTTAGATGCGACTTCGGCATCATCTATGATGAGAACGCTCAAGGCACTTGCCCGGCTGGGGATTTCCGTGATCGTCATTATCCACCAGCCTCGCTCTGAGATTTTTGATTTGTTTGACAATCTAATTCTGCTCGGCAATGGCCAGACCATTTACGAGGGTCGCCAGCTCGAGGCAAGGCAGTATTTTGAAGACGTGGGGTTTCGATTCCCTGAAAACATCAACCAAGGGGACGTAGTAACTGATATCATCACGGGCAATGGGAGGGACTACAAACGGAGTGGTGACATCTCCAAGGAAGCCCTTGTCGAGCACTGGGCGCACTACCGCCGGCAGACGAACACAGCAAATAGTGGCCGGCATACTCTGACGGCGCTGGGGAACACTGCGATGCAGAGTGCGTTGAAGAACCGCGGTGCACCGCGGATCAAGCAGATGTGGCTCTGCCTCACACGCGCGATGCTTCAACAATACCGTGGCTGGTGGGCATACTGGGCTGAAATGGGGCTGGCAGCCCTGGCCGGATTTTTGCTCGGATTGGCAGAAAACCCCAAGAAGGGCATTCTTTTCACGGGCACGTTCCTCGAGCCATATAGCATTTTGTCACCGGCGACAGATCTTGACTCGGCACCCGAACTCGCGCTCCTGATCGCCATTGCCATCGGGCTCGTCGCAGCGGCTCCCGGGGTCAAGTCGTTCTCGGAGGAAATGCTGCTGCAGCGGCGCGAAGCCGAGGCTGGGCATTCGCGGGTTGCTTACTTTTTGGCCAAGGTGCTTTCGCTTGTGCCGCGCATGGTGCTGGGCTGCTTGCACTTTTCGACGCCGTTGTTCTTGTTGTCGGTGCCGGTGATCGACTGGGGGGTGGCATTCCTGGCCAATCTGGTGTATTTCTACTGCATCTATGGACTCGCCAGCATTGTCAGCACGCTCAGCCGGCGCGAGGACGCCCCCTTATTCGCGACCATGGTCAGTCTGATCGTCGGGATCCTGTCCGGAGCGGCGCCGCCGTTGGCCAAGGTGAAGGAATGGCACTTTGAGTGGCTGTGGCGAGCTTCTCCGGGGGTGTGGCTGGCCGAGCTTTATTTCGGGCGGCTGGTGGCGCCGTTTGTCTATCTTTACGACGTCGAGCTGGCGGCGGTGCTGACAGGATACCATCTGGATTGGCTGTGGCGCAACATGGCGATTCTCTTTCTCATCGGGACCGTCTATCGGATGGTTGCCTTCTGTGGGATGGTGGTGGCACACCGGCCACGGAGGTAGTCCACGATGTTTCTGCCTCTGTTTGTTTTAGTATTGCAGTTCAACATTGGAATGGTTGACATACTTGGTCATTGCCAGGAGACCATCGCAATTAAACTGCGCACTCCGAAGGATCGTGTACGAAGCCAATAAGTGATGCGTTTTAAGCCAACAATAATAATCAACAATGCTAATGCTATTTCTCCGAAGCAGGCGGCAAGCAGCCAAACAAGACAAACAGGCCAAACACGGCGAATGCGCCCCCACGTGACGTGAGTCACATGGGCCAGGCGGGCCAGCCAATGGCGGCGGCTGCCAGAGCGGGGCGCGTTCCCCGCGTGTGAGTGGTTCTCTGCGACGCTGTCCCCGGGCGCGCCAAGCCGCGCCAAGCCCGCGCGGCCGGGGTCCCCACTCTCCAGACTCCAGAGTCACGGGTTGTGTGTTCCTTCCGCTTTTTTCAGTAGAATGATTAATAATATCTGCCCGCTTTTCAATAACTCCCTTCTTCTGGACATCGATTGCGCTGCATGCGGAACACCACACGACAGCAGAACAACAGAACACGGAGTAACTACTAGCCAGGATCCCGCCCATGTGACGGATCTGAGATCTGTGTCCCCGCGACCGCTGTGCCGCATCGCTGTGATACGGCTCGATCATCCATGATCCTTCGTCGCAACCCGTCGCACAGGCGCCGTCATCCTCCAGCCTCAGGGTGACAAACACATGGTTTGCGGGCCCACACCTCCACGCTGCAGCCCGTGGCTAGTACCTCTTCCTCCAGGTCGTCGCCGGTGCTGGAGAACAATCGATAATCGCAGAATCCAAAACCAAAAAATGCCCAAACAAAGAAGCTGCCGGACCGCCCAGCGGATTTCCGCAGGACCATGTAACAAACCCGCGCTACGCTGCATGGCGGCAGACTCTCGTCCGGTCTCAGCATGCTCACCTCTGACACCTCGTACTCCGGCGAGAAACAATGACCCAGATCCATTGATTCGCCTGCCTCTATTGGCCGCGTGAGCCTGAGCACACCGCTTTGGGCGTCGGCGCCCGCTCTTTAGCCCGGACGCCACCACGGCCTTTATGGTGGTAGACTAGTGGTAGTCGATGGTTATACTCTAGCCCCGCCAATGAGTATGCGTTCTAGAAACGAGCTGAAAGCCACCAAACCGGGGGGCAGTTTACGTTAGCCTTTGCAAGTTGCAACCCTCCGGCAAAAAGACTCCAAAGCTTGACCACTTGTGGATCCTGGGGATGTGCCGCCACCCCGGGGTCAACCCGGAGAGAACGCGGTGGCCGCCCCTTTAAAACCAAGCTGACTCGCCCTATCAGTGCCTTTTTTGCTTTTCTTCTTCTCCTTCTCACCCTTCTTCCCCTTCTGCCCGCCTGTCAGTTGCAACATGGCGCAAACCAAGGTCGACGTGAGCCCGCTTGAGTCGGTTGGTCGGTATGCGCTTCCCTCGTGCCGCTGTATGGAAAGTACTGCTGCTGACTATTCTCTGCCTAGAAATGTGCCCGACGAAAACGAAAAGGGCTACGAGGTACAGCACGTCAACCTCAATGCAAACGTCACCGCACAGTGAGTGCAACCTGCCTGCATTTGGCCGCGTCTTCCTGTCCGCGTGTGCTGTGTGCTGACAACATGCAGAATCGAAAACCCTCTCGCCCACATTCCCCGCTCTGTGCTCTTGTCCAATGTCGACAAATTTGCTGTGGAAAAGAACTTGACCGAGTATACTCACCTGCTGAAGAAGGGTGCCTTGGTGGCTCAAGATCCGGCCAGCTACGAAGCCATTTCCGGGGAGTTCGCCTTGACTGATGCCGAACTTAACACTCTGCGCCGAGAGGTCACCCACAAATGGAGCCACCCTGGAATGCTCTACTTTACCATCATCCTCTGCTCAATCGGTGCCGCTGTGCAGGGTTGGGATCAGACCGGCTCAAACGGTGCCAACCTGAGCTTTCCCGAGGTCTTTGGTATCGGCGGAACAAGTGACCGCGACCAGCTCCTAGTTGGTTTGGTGAACTCCGCTCCATACCTTGGAACGGCCTTCATCGGTTGCTGGGTATCCGATCCACTAAACAACTATCTGGGCCGTCGTGGTACCATCTTCATCTCAGCCATCTTCTGTCTTCTTCCTGTCATCGGTTCTGCCTTTACCCAGTCATGGGGCCAGCTCTTTGGTTGTCGTATTCTCTTGGGAATTGGCATGGGTGCAAAAGCCTCGACAATCCCCATCTTTGCTGCCGAAAACTCGCCAGCCACCATTCGAGGTGCTTTAGTCATGTCATGGCAGCTGTGGACAGCCTTTGGTATCTTTCTGGGCTACACAGCTAACTTGGTCGTTGCCCACGTGGGCAAGATTGCATGGAGACTGCAGCTTGGCTCTGCTATGATCCCGGCTATTCCGCTTCTTTTGGGTGTTTACTTTTGTCCCGAGTCCCCACGTTGGTTGATGAGTACGTCGTCTTGTTGAGTATGCTCTTCTTTATTGATACTGACTCGAGCCTTGTAGAGAAAAACAAATACCCTCAGGCAATGCAGTCCCTCCTGCGTCTTCGATTCGACCCCATCCAGGCTGCTCGAGATCTCTATTCCATCCACAGCCAGCTCGAACTGGAATCTGAAGTTATTGGAAATAGTAATTACTTCAGTAGATTCGGTCAATTGTTCACCATTCCTCGTGTTCGACGTGCTACCCTTGCCTCTTTTACTGTTATGATTGCCCAGCAGATGTGCGGAATCAACATCATCGCATTCTATTCCTCGACTATCTTTGCCAAATCAGGCTTTGACCAATTCCAGGCTCTGTGGGCTTCGTGGGGCTTTGGGTTGATCAACTTTCTGTTTGCCTTCCCCGCCATTTGGACAATCGATACGTATGGACGACGGACCTTGCTTCTCTTTACTTTCCCTAACATGGCCTGGTCCCTCTTGACTGCTGGGCTCTGTTCGTTGATTAGCGAGAAGCTGACGGCCCATTTGGCGCTCGTGGCCATGTTTGTCTACGTCTTCGCTATCTTCTACTCCCCCGGAGAAGGGCCAGTGCCATTTGCTTACTCGGCCGAAGTATTCCCCTTGTCGCATCGTGAGCTTGGAATGGGCTGGGCAGTTGCCACGTGTCTCTTCTGGGCTGCTGTTCTCTCTATTTTCCTGCCTCTGATGCTGAATACTATGCAGACTGTCGTAAGTTTCTGGCCCCATCTATTGAAGCCAATTTCCGTGAGGCAAACTGACGTTTTTCCTTTCCTTTAAAGGGTGTCTTCGGCTTCTATGCCGGTACCAATGTCGTCGCTTTGGTCATGATCTTCCTCTGGGTCCCCGAAACCAAACAACGCACTCTGGAGGAGCTCGATTATATTTTCGCCGTGCCTACACGCACCCACATGCGGTACCAAATTACCAAAGCGCTGCCTTATTTCATCAACCGCTGGATTTTCCGTCGCCGCGATGCTGTTCTCGAGCCACTATATCATTTGGATAAGGTCCGCGCGCGCGACGATTTGGACACTGACGAGGTTCTCGCAAATAAGGGCAACCTTGAACACGCGGTCGGAAATGAGATTAGCACTGTCACCGACGAGGCAACTGATGATAAGACAGTGGCGTAAGCCTGTCTGAATTGTCAATTGGCGGTTTATGGACGTTGCAGTGTGATGGAGATTGTCTGTATTCGTGGGTAATGTTAGTAGAGTTAGCACAACGAGTATCTGTTGGAATCAGCTTTAATAGTCGCTGTCTTTTCAGCTCTAGAGTTTCGGTGATAAGACTTAATCTTTACGTCCAGTCAGGCCAATTCGATTTTGAGTCATTAGTTTGTGCGTCTCTTTCAGTGTTTTCTTTGTTCGCGTGTCGCTCCACTATATCAATTACTAGTACTGTACAGCGCTCTTCGACGACTGGTAAAAATTTAGGGAAATACCCGCTGGCGGCTAGTTAAAGCGCCCATAGCGAAAGAACCACTCTCGAAATTCATCTTTCTGAATGTTCTTGGCTGTGTAGAGAACACATTGCAGGGAGGCTGGACGGAATAGGAACGAGCCCTATACCTCGGCCAATCGGCGGCTGGCAGCCTGTCGAGGTAACACAATCACAAAGACCTTGGATAAATCCGGCGTTTGACTGCCGGATCTAGGATTCGACGATTTTGGACTCAGTAGTAGCTGGCCGTGGCGCACGATGAATGCTGGTATGGCTGAACTTTGTTCGCCCAAGCTTAACTAGCCTAAATCGCTCCTTGCGTTCGGCGACAGCTTTGGGAGTCGTTACAGTGGCTGGTGGTTTCGTGCTACGTATGTAATTAATTACTACGGGAAAGGCCGAAAGGATTCACTGCCTCGTTATTCGTATTTAGCATTAATCTGGGCAGGATCTGTGGAGTCATTGGGAAATTATTGTCGCTTGGCTGCTCGGAGCATAAGTACCATTGGCCGCTGGCTTCGCAAATGTTGGTTTTCGCGTCCCAGTGAGAGAAAACTTTGACACTGCCCTTTCTTCGTTTTCTTCTCTCTTTTGTTCTCGCCCACAACAAGCACGAAGACGAGACGGTGATACCCCTTGCGTTGTAGTAGTGTCTAAATCGACCCCTTGTGTCCGCCATGTGCACGGAGTATTCGCGGTACATTTACCCGCATACTCCAGAGCCTGGCTATGCCGATCACCAAGGGCCAGTGCGCCTAGAGGATGAGAGAAGTACGTACTAGTACATAGTGGTCACGATAACTAGGCCGTCTGATGTAACCATGCGTGTCCCCGCAGTCCGCAGAAGGAAAGTGATGGACACTCCTCGACTCATGCCATATGCTTCTCCAGAGCTATGCCAAATGCGGGGACAGCGATTGATGCGGGGGAGGAAACGAGCTGCAAGCCATGTGCACAGCTCATCTTTCTCGTCGCGGACTGGAATTAATTGTGAATTACAAATTATAAATTGCCGGTACCGCCGTCGACTCGATCATTGAGTCCAGTGTCACCATTATTTGCTCTCAGTTTTACCAGCTTCAAGCCTTCGCCATGAAGTTGAGCGCGAATATTTTATTGCTGCTGGCAACGCGTGCCTTTGCTAGCAACGCTGGCTCTGCAAATTCAAGCTATGCCGTTAAGCAGCCTCCATTGACGACGCAGTGGACCTATACTGCTGGCACTAACCCGTGGCCGGAGTATCCTCGACCGCAGCTCGAGCGCTCCCAATGGAAAAACTTGAATGGAATTTGGAGGTATGAGAGTGCCTCTGATTTGGCTGCTCGCAACAACCCACCTTTCAACTCGACCCTGTCACATGAGGTCCTGGTGCCGTCTTGTCTCGAGAGTGGTTTATCTGGTTTGTCCAAGCAACACGCCCTCAATGGTGGCGTAGTACTCACACGATGGCATAGGAATCCAAGGGAACAACACCCTCTACTCCTGGTTCTCCACGTCTTTTACTGTTCCGTCGGAGTGGAACGAAAATGTCTTACTCAATTTCGGAGCAATTGACTACGAGGCTACGATATTCGTTAACGGCCACAATGCCAGTTTCCACCGTGGCGGCTATTTCCAGTTTACTGTGGATGTGACTAAGTATCTCACCAGTGGTGAAAACAAGCTGTGAGTGGTCGAATATTGGAACTTTCTCCAAATAATCGATTCGCTAACCGAATTGTTTTCAATCTGCAGCCTCGTATTTGTTCACGACCCGACTGACAGCGGCGATTACGTGATTCCCATTGGGAAGCAGACGTTGAATCCTTCTCACATTTTCTACACACCCTGCAGCGGTATCTGGCAAAGTGTTTGGATCGAATCGGCCCCCGTCAACCACGTGGTGCAGCTTGATTTGACTGCTGATATGCATGGTGTTGGTATGGCTAGACCACCCAAAGTCCTACATCAAATATATACTGATATTTATCTTTCGTAGTAAATACCACGGTTCATACGTCACAGAAAGCTTCAGAGACTGTGGAAGTGTCCATCATTGATGCCGAGTCTGGCAAGACTGTGGCCTCTCACCGAGGTCTCTCCAACCGGGCTTTTCACTTTACAGTGTCATCACCCAAGCTTTGGTCCCCAGACTCGCCAAACTTATACAACGTCACCGTCACGCTAGGCAAGGAAAAGATCCAAAGCTATACAGGATTTCGCACAGTCAGCAAGGGAACAGTCGATGGCGTGGTTCGGCCTCTCCTAAACGGAGAATTCATCTTCTGGTTTGGGACACTTGATCAAGGATTTTGGCCGGATGGCATCTACACGCCCCCAAATCGCGAGGCTATGGTGTATGATATTCAAATGTTGAAGAAGCTAGGCTTCAACATGCTTCGGAAACACGTACGTTTTCTCGCATCCTTTAGAATACAAAGGCATTTTGCTAACGACCGCAAAAGATCAAAGTGGAAACGGCTTTGTTTTACCGAGCATGCGATGAGCTGGGTCTTATGGTCATCCAAGATATGCCAGCCCTTCGACCTCTGCAGACAACAACCTCCTCGGACTGTACTACAGAGACCATTCTTCCCGATGATGCGCAACAGCAAGAATTCGTGCGCCAACTTGAGCTTCTCGTAAACCAACACAAGAGCTACCCAAGTATTGTAACCTGGGTGAGTGAACCTATACACGCATTACTACGCTCACTATCGTTACTAACGATGCATTTTCATGTAGATTATCTACAACGAGGGCTGGGGCCAGTTGATCGAAGGATACCCCGAATTTGCCTTGACCGATCTAGTCAAGCAGCTTGATCCAACGCGACTCGTTGATTCCACCACTGGCTGGTATGATCATGGAGCTGGAGATTTCAGTGTAAGCACATTTTACAATAATAACACTAATAAGAAATCATTCACTTATTTGTTACTTAGGACAACCATCATTATGCCAATCCCCAGTGTGGCACGCCATTTTACTCGACTTCCTCGAGCCCTTACGACCCTACTCGTATCGGATTCCAGGGTGAATTCGGAGGAATTGGGAATAATGTGTCCATTGAGCAGTAAGTTTGGCGCGAAATTGAGTACGGTGCTCGATACCTGTTTACTGACTGGTCTCAATAAGTCTTTGGAACAACCAGGCAGCTATTAATGGAATCAATCAGACCTATGAAATCGATGAGACGTTAGACAGCTGGAATTACCGAGGCCACTTCCTCCTTTCTGAATTGAAAGATCAGATCACGCGATTCTCATGCAGTGGTGGCGTGTGGACACAAACAACAGATGTTGAAGGAGAAGTCAATGGCCTTCTGACATATGACCGCAGGGTCTTGAGGCCAGACGAAAAGCAGTGGAAAGCTGATATTCAAGCTCTGTACGACGCTGCTACTGCCAGGCGAAATTCCACCGTGTCTGCCCGGGGTCTTGGTATCTTGTGATTGTCGTGCATTGTGAAAACGAGCAAATAGCCTATGCAAAATATGACGGTCTGTTGAACTCGCCACACAAATAAAGATAGCTACCTAAAGCAAGTACTGTAATTCGAATACTAGTGGTCTGGATTTTCTAATAGCCCTCTTTTGAAGCCCTAAATTAGTATATGCGCTTTTCTATTTTTCTATTTTATTATCGATTTACGTGTACCCCAGTTTTGAGGATTTCCCAGTCACTATTGCAGAAGAATTCGTATCAGTATGTCGTGTATCATTCCAAAATTTATGTTCTCGCTAGTCTGTGTCATTTTAAACATAAGCTGCTGAACGCATAGGTAATATGATGCGTCATTCTGCGGGATCGCTTCGATGGCAAAGGGAGTATACAGATACAAAACATAAGATCACACTTTCCACGGCCCAAGTAGTCCTTTAACCATCCTTTTAGTATTTAATGATTCCATCTTGTTGGCCACCAGCAGCTACCCATCCGGCAAGGGCTCCTTTGACAGTGTTGACAGCGTTCTGTGCAGCTTCAGCGACTGACCCGGCGGGCGGACCTCCGGCACCGCCAACAACCCAGGCCACTGGTGCGCTGGCTGGGCTGGTGGCTCGGAGAGTCTCGACTTGGTCAGTCGTGAATGCCGGGCCGAGGATGATGGCACGGACACCATTGCTATAATTGCCTGTGCCGACATTGCTGGGAGACGAGGCAGGGGGTGAGCCGCTCAGGATAGCCGGGATCACTGCTTGTGCATCTTCAAAGGATGTGATGAAATGAACAACTTCAAATAAACAGTATCAGCGATATGATAAGATATTCGAAGTTTGTCAGGACCCCTTCTTCTCACGTAATTGAGAAAAAAGAGAGACGAGGAAGAAATAAATTCCAAAAGAACAATAAGTAAAGGTAGACAAACCTTCGTATTCCGGTTGCAGGAGCGCGGCCACTGCAGCACCAGCATCCTCGGTTTTGCCAAAAAGAACAACGGGAATTGGACTAGGGAGAGACATATTGTGATATCGTTAATTTTGGTGTGTTAGAAAATGCTTCTGGCTCGTAAGGTAGAAAGAGTTGTTGGGCCGGACAGGCCTTTTATAATTGTTCACAAGACCGCTCATCATCTCCAATTTCCTGGTGTGAAAACCCCCGATGAAAACCACGAAAACGCAATATGTAAAAGAAACAGAACCGATTCCGAGCGATCGACAGATGAGAGAATGCGTGCTCTAGTTTACATTTTGGCTCCTTGGCCTTGGTGATAGACCTCTAGGAGCTCATAATGGGTACATACTGCATTAGCGTGCTTTATGTTCAGAAAAGGGATCGAATAACGACGCATCCCTACCATCAGCGTTTTGTCATTGCCCCTCATTTATGAACAGCCATGCTCTTAAGCTATTCGTATTTGTGAGTCGGTGGGTTTTGGACCGTCGGCATCATCGGCGGGTTTGAGTTGACTTCATAATTTCTAAGCACCAAGTACAACACCAATATGCATCTATCTTTATCCAATCACGATACGGCTCCGATAATTTGCTAGTTTAGAAGCGATAATATGTCCAATAGGAACCTTAGTTTTAGGGTCTCGAGTAAGCGGTTTACGTTATTAAGGCCATTAATGTGGCCGATGGCCTTGACGCCGACGAGCCTTTCGTAATGCGCACCCCCGCCTTTTCAAAGAGGAGGACTGGGTAAAAATTTGAACTAATAGTAATTTAAACTAGGTCAATGGAAGTGCCTGTATTGATTGAGGAAACTGATCCCTTCATGGAGTTGCGATTAGTTGACATTCAATGTTTGGAGGATGGGGTACCATTTTGAGAATGCGTCTAGCTGAAAATATATTGATGCAACGATATAATTTCTGGCCTGTCAACATTGAATGCCCAAATATGGACATATGGAGCCATCCCACAGCCCCCTTAAGGGCATCCATTGATAAACCTGTCTTTAGCCTCTGCGTATAATTGAGATGCATTCAATATGTGATGCCCCGCCGAGGCCCAGGATGTACTATTTATTGACAAGGTGAATTCTCACTATTTTGAGGGAAGATATCATGCTTTCTAGATGTTATTTCAGTTTTGAGTAGAGAGAAACAGATAGCTTAACCTCACTAGTTGGTTATCTAGCGGGTCTGGTCAGCCAGCCACTACAAAGGACACAACCATGCTGGGCATTGTGAAGTAGAGGACTTGATATTTGATTTTATTGTTCTTCAATAGTAACTCAGTTGTTGCCTTTGTATTATTCAACTCTAGGTGTTATTAGCCGACAGAAACATTATCCACAAAACATGAAAGAAAGTGATGAAAGACAGAATAATCAATGAGTAATTTTGTTCTCTTCCTCTATCGTGAATGCAGTTCCAGCTGTCTCATACTAATATTTTACAGTCTTTATATTTCACAGCTTGAAGACTGAAAAATAAATCTTATATATTACAAATGAGAGAATAAATTTTTGGGGGAGGAAGGGGAGCCGTATAGCATACGTATGGGAGTATACAAGACATGTAAATCTTGTTTGGAGCCTTGACATCGCAGCTAGACGAAGGGATGACGGAGACGCACTTGGAGGGATATTAAAGGCATCGATTGATGTTTCAAAATATTGCCTATGTGATATATTAATACTTTCCTGTCGCGCGTTTGGTCTTGCGCATATATAACTAGTGTACAAGAGACTGTGACTTGCGCAAATTTCTAATTTTAATTCAACTATGACATATTTACCATCGGCCTCCTAATGTGTCTAAATGTCAAATAGTGATCATAATCAGTTGACAGTAGATGCTCCTGTATTTTGATCGGGCCGCAGCGGCTTCTCCAAGGGTGTTGTAGCGACCCCCGAGGCCGGAAACGGCCCGACGTTTGGTAACATATTCTATCTATATCAAGCGATTAGTAACTTGAAAAAACAACGATTTGCTATTGTGAAAATGGTATTATGCTCCCTGACAAAGCTCTGAGGATTTTGATTCTTGGTCATCGCTTAGCCATCATTATGGCCGAACAAAACCAGTGTGGACTGCCGGTGGCTTATTACCGTGGCGGCACAAGCAAGGCTCTTTTTTTCCATGAAAATGTTCTCCCAAGCCCTGGAACTGAGAGGGATAAGGTTCTCAAGCGTGTAATGGGGTCTCCAGACCCTCTGCAAATCGATGGCATGGGTGGAGCAAAGGCGGTTACCTCGAAAATTGCTATTATCAAAAAGTCCACACGCGACGATGCTGATATTGACTATACTTTTGTTCAAGTTGGGATAAAAGAAGACACTATATCATATGAAGGGAACTGCGGTAATATCTCTGCGGCGGTGGGCCCTTTCGCTATCGACGAAGGTCTTGTTAGTCATCGTCCAGGAATATCGATTAATACCACTTTACAAAGCCAAGAAGTTCGCATCTACAACACGGGAACAAAGAAAGTCATTGTATCACATGTTCCTATTGATGATAATGGGGCCTTTGTTCATTCTGGCAATGAGAAAATTTCGGGGGTTCCTGGAACAGGCTCGCCTATTCTCATGGATTACAGACATGTAAGCTCGTTTATCCGGTTTTGGCCGTATACAGCGCAGCCTAACTTACATAAAATAAGACTCTTGGGGCCACTTTGTCAAAAGGGATGTTTCCCTCGGGTAATACAACCGATATAATCAGTGTCGGCGGAGAAGACGTGCGGGTTACCATCTGCGACGTTGCCAACTGGTGTGTCTTTGCTAAAGCTTCAGACTTCGGTATTACAGGATATGAGAGCGCTGCAGAGCTTACCGCAAATGAAGCGTGGGTGGACTCTTGTCAAGAGCTCAGGGGCAAAGTTGGACAATATCTCGGCTTGACCAAAGACTGGCAGGAATGGGACCAGGTCACTGCATTTGCGCCTCTACCAATTTTCGTCGCTCCCGCGAAAAATGGTCACATAGAAGCCCGACTATTCCTTGATAAAATGTGCCATGAAAGCATGGCTGGGACAGGTGCTATATGCACGACCGCCTGTAGCCGTATTCCTGGCACCATTGTGAGTTCCGTGGTCGGCGAGGCTGCAAAAGAAACAGCTTTCGAGATTAGCCACCCTGTGGGTATTATAAGCACCCTAGTTCAAACTGAACACGCGGGCGATGCAGATGATCTCCCATCTTTTCAAACACTATCCTTTGTACGCACTGCCCGGCGGGTAATGGATGGGACGGTTTATGTACCAAAGGACCTATAAAACTACAGAGTGAATGCACTGTGTTCTGACTGACAATTTTCTATCAGCAAAACATTAGTTCATCGTGGGTGACCGGCAAAACGTAGAAACTGAAAAAGAGGCTTCAAAAAAGGATACTACTATTCCCATTAGAAAATTGCAAATCTTGGATGTTCCGCATGTTCATGTACATTCAGATAAACATTGAACTACACGCGTATAGTATAATCATATACATCGACACAATATTCATAGTTTTCCCATGATTTTCATGATTATTACCCATTTATTGCGACATGTTAACATTTGAACTGTCCCCAATGCGGAAACCTTATTGTAACACCAAAGCCAAAAAGGCGCAGGCTTACACGATGTAAGGTCAAAATGTCTTACTTATAAGTAGGCACTATTTATAGTATTTACTAAGACACAGTGATCGCTGCAAGATGCACGCGGCCAGACTTGCTTTTGCTCAATAAGTCGCAAAGTGGCCACTGTTTACCCTATGTTCGTTGATGAAGTGAGACCTATCGACAAGGCGCATGGTTGCCAAGGTGTGCTGAGTTCTAACAGTATTTTCTTCATGACATTACTATGAATATTATAATTGGTCATCATTTGGCTCCATTCGCTGCTTGCTAGGCCGTAAATCGTTCGATTTATTCATTGCTATTGGCTCAGCAGCATTCCAAACCTGATCCGGATGCTCGGGTGCATAATACGTACCCACCCAGGTGCCAACTCGATTCGTCCACGTAGATATAGGTAAGACACTAACTACCATGCATTTTTAAAAATTTCTTCGTTCGGCAAAACCTACTTATGTGCTGGAGCAGGTTTCACTCCGACGACCAGCGCGGTGGATCTTGTCTTTTCTTTTTGTCAGGCAGTGCACAACATGGCTTCCCGAAATTATGACCGAAAAACCAAACGGAAAAAGACGATACGTTGGGGCCAAGGTCATCGGTTTTGGGAATCCGGTTTGGCGTGTAGGATATTCCCACTGACTGAGGTAGAGACATACTACTCCAGCTGCCAGATCGCTTGAAGGCGTTGCACCAGCTGGACGAAAATAACGTGTCAGTCTTCAGATATAGCCAACTCTCGCGACCCACAAGGATCGCTCCTCTTGGCTGGTTGTTAATTGCGGTGGGCAACATATCAGTGATATCATTCGTAGATTGCTCAGATTAAATTCAATAGCCCCTCACCTAGCACCTCATTTGAGCATCGTAAATTCGTAATGCCCCCGAGGCTGGCCAGTTGAGCTCATGAAGCGTTTCGTGCACACGAGCTTCGCAGGATGTCAAACGAAGTAAATTTACAAACGCAAGACAAAAATTTAGGTGGCCGCAGAACCCAACGAACTGCCTGTAGGGACGAATTTCGGGATCCACACTTGGAGAAGAGCCCAACGAGCGACGATGTCTCAGCTTTAGCGCGCGACAAGCGTTGATCTTCGCGGCTTCCACGTCATTCGGATTCACGCCGCAGCAGCGCTAGTACTAGAACCGGGGCAGGCCTGGGCAGCTCCAGCATTATTGTCTCTGATCCGCAGCCGGGGGAGAGAAACAAGCCATTTTCGACAGGAAAGATCATCTGTAAGGCGGCTTCGTTGGTTGGGGATTGCCATGATTCGCTAGGTTCTTCCGTTGCTGGGTTCTGCCAGCCTGTGCCAGGTTCTGTCATTGTGCTTCTGAAGTTTTGAGTCAAGCCTCCCTGAAAAGGTTATAAAAGCCTCCATGATTCCATGCACCTGGACTACCTATCCACAACGAAACATTTTTCGACGTGCATACTACTATTCAACCCAAACTTAAGCTTTGCACGAACGCCGCTCTGTCGCCCTCGTTCGTTCATTTCAATATGATGAAATCCGTATTCTCCCTCGGCCTTTTCGCCACCGCGGCAGTATCTCAGTCTGCCAATATTGGTCTTCCCCAAAAGGGAGCCCAGTTGACAGCAGGATCTAACGAAACCGTTCAAGTCCAGCGCCCAGTAAGTCTAATCTTATTGGTTCGGTGGGTTTCTAGTCTGACTTTTGTGCTAGGATACGTTGACCGGCTCGAATGAAATCGCTGTTGTGATCGGGATTTCGCCGTGCAAACGTGGGAACTGCACTTCTCCAAGTGCCAGCATGGGCACTATTTTATACAAAGGAGGATTTGATCCAGAGTTTCACCACGGTGTCCAGCCTCCGTATCAGAACTTTACTGTCGAGATTCCGGATAATATTTCCGGTCTCGCCATGCTCGGCGTCGCACACTTTTCGCTTGTCGGGGTAAATTCAGTTGACTTTCTTACTATTTTATGATGGAATGCTAACAAAATGTGCGTGTTATACAGGCTAGTACCTCACCCCTGATACAGTTCCTCAACCAGACAGTCACTGTCGTATGATCCCTTTTATCAATCCAAGCACGACTTTTGCACCCCGACGCCTTATATACCCCAAACCACGGTTTTATTTGACTGTACTACGACACGATTCATTCCTTTCACCCGAGGGCGCGCTATAAAGTCTAAGCATAGCTATGATAGTCTCTTTTGCAGGACATTTGATTTCTTGTTTTTCGCATCCATTATAGTGGATGTTTTCACTCGTCGCAGAATAAATAGATTTTAATATAATTGCAATGTTTCCCCAATTCTCTACATTCGGACAGACAGGCAAACCCCGTTCCAAGGGCATGTAGAGTTTTTATTCTACAAAAATCCCGTGCTGTCGAAATGCATAAGCTGTCTACCAAAGTAAACTTGAAGTAGACCGAGGGCATGTATGGGCAGTATGCCACATATAAATGTAGCTAATGCTGCAAATTGCATTGATACCACCAGTTGACACCGAAAGTAAACATTTTCGTTTATTGATTGCCTACGGTCATCCAATGATCGATTTGCACGGCACAGAAAAAGTGCATTTTTGGCACTTACTCCGGGCGCGGTTGAACGGCACCGGAACAGGCGCGAGTCCCCAGTCTTCCTCCTCTCTCCGAAAACCATGCATATGTGTCTCTGCTGTTGACAGAGTGACCAGTCTCGTCGAATACACTTGCAAAAGCCAGACTGTAATCAAAGAGTAGCCAGAGCCCCACCCAGGAAAGCTGTCCTATTGGTGGATGAACAGATAAAGGCCGCGCCGCTAGCACATATTAGAAAAGGCGCCATCGGATGGTCGGATGGTCGGAGAAAGCTGCTCGTTTAAAGCCGCGCAGCAGACAACTCGATAACCCTCATCATTTAATATTGATACTGACGATTGCACAGAGAACTGTCAGGTAATCCATCGCCCGAATGCCGCCCTCGCAAGGCCATGGCGTGTTACCCGATCCGGTGCGGCCTGTTCCGCCCCTCAGTCGGCGAAGAGACAAGCCTCAACTGTCGTGCACTTTTTGCAGAAAAGCCAAGTAGCCTTTCCCCTGTCTATTGGGCTCAGTTCCTCACTAAATTTCCAGGTTGAAATGCGACCGTGGCTTGCCATGTGACTCTTGCGCACGCCGTGGTATGTCACTGTCGTGTGCATACCCAGCGTCCGCCCCTTTGCAGAGTGGGAAAAGAGTCATCCGACCTTCGGCGGCGATGCACGAAAGAGTCGCCCAATTAGAGAAGTTGGTGCTGTCTTTAAAGTTTCAGGACAATCAAAGTAATCGTGCCTCATCTATACGAGCTCCGCCGCAAAACTTCGTTCCCGAGCTTTCACAGTTGCCCAAGAGTTTTGGAAGAATTAGCCTAGAAAACACCGAGACAACCTATGTTGAGGGATCGCACTGGACAGCTATTCTTGACAATGTAAAGGACCTTCCAGTTTTGCTGAGACTATTTCGTACTGCCGACCTAACTTATTTCCCGTTAACAGATTGCTGAGCTGAAGGATTACTTCGACGACACTGACGTCTCCGAGACTGTCCGCATGGTGGGAAATGATAGCATGGGAAAGGAAGCGAGATTTCGAAAGACTGGGCCTGCACTGGTTTTAGGGAATTTTCAGCACATTGATAGGCCGAGTATAATAGCAACCATTCCACCACGCCCAACAGTGGACAGACTGGTGGCCAAATATTTTAATTCGAACAACATCAACTCGCGTCAGTCATTCCGTTATCTGACGGCAAGAGCGCTTTGAATTCACTGATAATATAGTCTTGATTCATGGGCCAACCTTCCTAGAAGAGGTGAGAAAAACGACAAGAAGAAAAACATATTCATTTCAAGGTGTTCGTCTTTGCTAATGAATGAACCTAGTACCATCAATTTTGGGAATGTCCACAAAAGACATCTACGATGTGGATCGGTCTTTTGTTTTCTATAATGTGTTTGGGGGCATCAACCGAGAAGTTAGAGACATCACTGTCCAGCTCAAGCACGTCCGATATTCTTGACATGGAGTTGTTGGACAGTATCCACACTTACCGCGTTCGCACTGCCCAGTGTCTTTCTCTGGCTGACTATACCAAATGCATGCCGTATACACTGGAAGCTCTCTCGCATTACTTGTCTATCGAATACTTGAACTCTGCCGATAACCAAACCGGCACATGGATCTTGATGGGCATCATCGTGCAAATTGCGGTTCGAATGGGCTATCATCGCGATGGGTCCCACTCTCCACGGCTTTCCCCATTTCAATCTGAGATGCGACGACGAGCCTGGGCTGTTATCTTCCAAATTGATTCAGCTGCTGCAGGCCAGTATGGCCTTCCCCGAATGATTAATGATTCTCAAGCAGATACAAGAGAGCCCAGAGACGTCAACGACGATGCAATTAGTCGTGATATGCTTGAATTGCCCCAGGCTAGAACGGATTCCGAACCTAGTAACATTCAATTTTTGGTGATGAAGAACAGGTTGGTATCAACATTTAACATGATCATCGACCTCACTGGATCGCCTAAGAAAGTGGCTTCGTACGACGAAATATTGAACCTAGATAAGGTACTCGAAGACCAGTTTCACACGATGCCGGCAGCCTTGCGTGTGCGGCCAATGAGTAGATCTCTCACAGATACTCCTGAAGTTATTGTGAGTAGGATATTCCTCGCCTTATCATACTATAAGTCTCGCTGTATTCTGCATCGGGGGTATATGATAGCAGCCCAATCAAACGCTTGCTATCTATACTCCCGGAAATCATGCATTGAATCAGCATTGGAGATTCTCCATATCCAGCTCAGTTTGCACGAAGAATCCCAAGAGGGAAGGCGTCTTTATCGTGAAAAATGGAAATATTACTCTTTGGTAAAACATATCTGGCTTCTAGCAACCACGATCTTATGTGCCGACATTGATAACGGCCTTCGGGAAATTCGAAGCCGATCTCAGTATGAAGATGACTTGTCCGAGAAAATAGTTCAAGCATTGAGGAAGTCTTATTCTATCTGGCTTCAATCCAGTGATATGTCTCGTGACGCACAGAAGGCCGCTCAGATGCTGAGAGTGGTCCTGAATAAAGTACCAGGGCTACCGCCGCAGGCAGAAGATCTATCATCGGGAGGTGCGTCCGGGGTCAGTCACTATTCTGCTTTTTTCTCGATAGGTTACTATGCACTTTCTTCTCGTCTAGAACAAGTCTAACCCGTCTCAGACCCTTTGCCCCTGACAGACAGACAAACTTCAGCCACCAATTCTTCTATATTGGGGTCCGATTTAGATTATGGTCCGTCTTTTTCACTGCCACTTCTCGGCGGTTCGGAGGGTGAGGATACCTTGAATCAGGTCGGTAGTGATTTATCAACTTTTTTGCCAATAAGTTGCTAATAATTAGCCAAGGGGGTATGGGACTTTAGTGACTGGACTGGCCAGTCTACTATGGACGACATTTTAAAGCAGTATAAAGACTGGCCTGGGTTAGATCTACCATAATAAACGGGATTGATGCTTCAATATTGGAATTAACAAGACAATAAGTTTTATTGTTTTCAACATGTAAAATAGTCTTAGTTATCAATTGATAAATACGACGTAATTTCAAATGTTCAAATGTTCTACTGGATATCTGGGAAACATACACAAAAGATGAATATGGCATTTTAATATAACCTTGCTGCGTTTTGAAACCATATTGCAACTGGTGGCGATAACGGGGATACGTGTAACTACGACTGCCTCCAAATGCCAAGGTTTAAATTGGGCAAACGCAAGTCGATCACTGGCTCATGGAGTTAATATCAGTCTCTTTTGCTATCATCACCAGGAGTTAATCGTTTCTAAAGTCCGAGGTGTACTCAGAGAGTAAAAGAGTGTTATGGGCAATGACGGAGGATCGGAGTTAATTGAAGAGTAAGCCATGTTGTATATTTTTTTGCTGACGTATAAAAAGAGGAAAACATCAATCATTTTATTGTCATTCCTTTGCTTCATAAATACAGGTTAAACGCATCAGAATCAGTTTCAAATCTATTTTAATAAACTTCACGTTCTATCAGTTACACAACTCGTTGAACAATGCCTTCTATTTCTGGTCATTCACTCCTCATCATTGGCGGTTCCTCAGGAATAGGGTTTGGGGTCGCGCAGCTTGCCCTGCAGCAGGGTCTCAGCGTGGCGATTGCTTCATCAAATAAAGATCGTGTTGAGAATGCTGTGAAAAGACTAAAGGACGCTTCTAAACCCGACACGATCAAGGTTGTGGGATACACGGTTGACTTGAGCAATTCAGACGTGGAATCCCAGTTGGAAAGGCTTCTTACAGATGTGAAAAAAAGCTTCAGCGATCAGCCGCTCGATCACATTGTCTTTACGGCAGGTGACTCGCTTCAGCATCGTGAAACAAGTGATATCGATCTAGCATTTATCCAGCGAAGTGGGATGGTAAGGTTTGCCGCACCACTACTTCTCGGGAAACTTGCCCCTCGTTTTCTTAAGGACCACTGGTCTTCTTCTATAACATTGACTGGCGGCAAAGTTGCTGAGAGACCGATGCCGCAATACACAGTTCTCACTTCATATGCTGCCGGAGCTGAGGGTATGACTCGGAACCTCGCACTTGACCTAAAGCCTATCCGGGTCAATCTCGTCAGCCCCGGTGCAGTGAGGACTGAACTTTGGGGTCCTGCTCCTGCCGCGATAGAAGACGCCCTTAGTAAGAAACTTGCTTTGGGTAAGGTAGGGAGCGTGGAAGAGGCAGCAGAAGCATACATTTATCTGATGAAGGACACGAATTCTACAGGCAGTATCATTCCTACAAACGGAGGAGAGCTTTTGCTGTGACATATGTAGAATGCAAAAGTCAAGTGAAATGTTATCGACACTACTCAGAATAAATTCTCTGGTATCCATATTCGAGTTTGTGAGATATTACATGTATTTGGTTGATAAAAATGCAGCAACAACGCTTGTGAAAATATTTCAATGTTAGATACATTTATGCACCTGGGAATTATTTGAATTTTTTTATAATTGTTTCGATAACTCCTGGATAAACGGTCAGTATATAAACATTGAATCCAAAAATCTTTTACTCACGCTGGCGAATTTTGACTTAGCACGAATCCGCGTGCCAAAGAACAGTAGAACCCAGGGGACCAAAGTCAGAACAGTGCCCTAAGCCAGGATCAGCATTGGAACGAAAATTAATTGTTCGTAGTTACTTACGATGCCACCGAGTAGACTTGACGCGGCGGGATATCCAAGGTTCTTGAACATAATTTGTGTCACCAATGGAAACGCGCCGCCAAGCATGTTACGGCCTGTACAGCGTCAGAACACGAGGACCGAGAAATCAAGAAATCATCTTACAAAATGATTGTGCCGCAATTGCTGAACTAGCATAACGATGATATGTATCGGCTAGGTAGTTGAAAACGGCCAGATAGACGGATAAAATACCAATTGTGGAACAACCAACGGCAAGGGTTGGGACAATCCACGGTATTGATGAATAAGAAGTCCATCCAAACCAGAAAAGACCGGCTGGCATCAGGGTTGATACCACACAAGCAAAATAGAGCCGCGTCTCTGGTGTCCTCACCCGGGTGCCAAGTCGGAAAGCGAGCATATCTTGACAAATACTCAAGAAGGTTCCGAGGATGGCTCCAACACAGATAGCTGGAGAAACACTCAGCACTCAGCGAAAGGTTGGGGCTTTTTTCTTCTTCTGCAGTAGATACATACCGACGAATACCGCCCCGGTTTGCTCGATGTCAAATTGGTGGTTGGTGCCAAAGACGAGGGTGATAGAACCAAATTGAAGGTATAGTATGGCCCAGCTGAAAGCAGCCCAGAGTGAAAAGAAAAAGACCACGGGTTCGCTCAACAGCATATCTACTGTAGTGTCAGTGGCAATAATCCGCGTGTGTAGACAAAATTGCTTATTAATATCGAAAAAAAAGACCGAACAAAGTCAGGACTTACGAAATGGACGGCAAACCGATATACTTATCATCCTTGGCAAAGACTCTCGCTCTTCATCACCTTTTACTCTCCATCTAATACGCTTGATGGATCTATTTTCACCCTTTTCGTCCATTGACATGATCACTCCATAATACCCGAGTTTCTCCCGCTCTTCGTAGTATTTATTCAATGCTCGTGCTTTCCTGCTAAGAAGCACACTTCCTCTGGTCTCCTTGAAAAAGACATAGATGATGACAGTGAAGATACCAGCTGCGATAGCGTGTGAATAATATATCCAGCGCCAAGATGTGTGAGTCTGAATAACGCTAGAGATGAGCGGACTCAAGCCGGTCCCGAATAAAGCTGACCCAGCAAACAGGGCCATGGGTGTATTGCGATCATCGGCATGATAAATATCACTGATGATGCCACCAACCATAGTTGAAAACGTTGCTAAAGTGACATATTAGCTAGTGCTAATCATTATAGAATATTTTGACATACATGAAGCAATACCCTCGAACAGCCTGGCGACGAGAAGCCCGGCGAATGACCCGGTTCCTCCGCAGCCAACCAAGCTTGCTATTAGCATTTTTATTAGTGTCAAACCTACGCCAGAAATAATAAGACTCACCAACAAACAAAATGCCACTGGCGATGAATATAGGTCTTCTTCCGTTAATCTCTGAAAATGGAGCGAGGACCATCGGTGCTGTGGCAAACCCAATACAGAAGATGGTGATATTAAGCTGGTAGACAACATTACTAATATTCCATTTCTCTGTGAGTTCAGCAGCAGCAGGTCCCATCTCGCCGGCTGCATAACCCGCGAGAGCTGTAACAGAGCAGGCAGTGGCAGTCATCATAGATTTTCTAGATTCGGGCCAGATAAAGGGGGATGTGTATTTCCTGAGATCGGGACATTTTGGCTGCGGTCCTGGGTTCGCCATTGAAGGGGATGTGATGTCCGAAGGTATTGGTATAGGAGTATCCATTTCCAGATAGAGATACTCGATGCCCTGGACATCACTGCTGTTGGGTTCTAGGCTCATTGCTGAACCTGCAAATTCGAAGACTGCGGTTGCAAGATTCTTGAGGTTCTCTTTCTCTGTCCTTCTCTCTGTTCCCCAACCCTGCCGAGCTATCAACTGTTCAGCTAAGCTGTCGAGGGCACATACACACAGTCCAGATATCGGTGCGTCAACTGGTAGACTTTATTTTATATATCAATTCACCGATAAATGTAGAGACACAAGAGTGCATTTCCATTCGTCTGATTTCTTATTCTTAAAATTTTTTTTTGGCGCTGGCCATCTGCCGAGAAGCAAAACCGATCCGGTGGAATAATTATTGGAGAAGGGCTTCGTTATCTCCCCGGCTCATTATTAATAATATAATGATAATGATAGTAATCGCTGTATATGCGACTTTACCGAGAGTCTTTCTCCAATTTGGAGGCGGGGCTCAAATGTTGCCAAGACAACCCCAATTCGGGGATATCCACATCTCGTCTTCTTCGGAGTCCACAACAAGACATGTTAGCAGTTGGTAATAATGAACCACCATTAATATTAATAATATTATTGCGGGCGCCTGGACGGAACAGCCCATCGTCTGCACTGTTACGGGCTATCAGGAGGGAAGAAGAGTCAGGAAGACTATGGTTCAAGGTTCAACTAGAACGACAACTAACTAAAGAAAGAGAAAAGAAATCTAAGAACAGAAGAAAAGCAGCCCTTTATATAGACAAGAACCAAAGTCTAGATTCTAGTTCTTTATCTAGAAATTCCCGTTATATCTCTTTAAAGATATAAAAATTCCTCACTACTCAAAGGGCTTTATATCGCTATGCGACTCTGCGGCTTTATTCCTGCACAAAGGCACGGGAACATAGTAGTAGTAGTAGTAGTAGTAGTAGTAGTAGTAGTAGTAGATCTCATTGACCTGATGTAGCTAGCTTCTTTACTATCGCCGCTATGCAGGGTTGTAGCCCTAACCGGCAGGGTGGAGAGAACAAGGGTGGCACAGCCACCGTGGCGGTGCCCGGAGGGCGCCACAGGAACAGTAAGCTAAGGAAAGTGTGCCAAGGCGGCACAGTGCAAACAACGCAAATAAACATGTAAATAAAGAACGGAGGACTCTCGCCGGTCCTCTGCGGCTTCATTCTTCTTCCACCACCCACTGCGTGCCACTGAGGCCACGCTCGCTGCGCACCAGCAGCGCTTCCAACTGCAAGCCGTACCCAATCCTAATCGTCGTACTTGCCTCCGAAGCGAACCAGTTCCCACAAACCGGTCGTCGACACCATGCGCCCGCTGCCACGCTCTGGCATCTCCCTGAGTCGCCTCGCACCGAGCGAATCGGATTCGCTTGCAAAGCCGCCCTCAGCGCTTCGTATGCAGGCCGCTGCTGCCTGCGTTCACGATCCTCGTCGTCTTCTTCCCCGAAGCGAGCTGAACCTCCCTGCGAACCGCTCCCTGGCGCCGCGCGCCCGCTGCACACGCTCCCCGGAGCCACTCCCACATCCCGAATCACCGGGCCTCGTCTCACACCTCCTGCGCTGTTTGGTTGGAGTGATAAGCTGGTCCTTACCGGCCCTGGCGCCGACCTGAGCGCCAGTGCTTGCGCGCTTGTACTGCGTGTCAAGCCACGCTCAGTGCCTTACTCCGCTGGCGGCTTCCGCTTCTGCGTCGGCCTTCTCTTGCTCTGCGTCGCCAGTTGCTTGCGGATCGACAGCCCGGAACTGATCCAGGATGCCTATGTCGATGATAAACTGCGCGACAGCAGCTGCCGCGCCCTTCTCTCCCATAATCTTGTCAAAGCCCTCAGCGCGCTTGACTCCCCGAATCTTCTGGAACATGCGCTCCCTATCCTCAGTGTAGTCCGGGCACTCCATAATGATATGGCGTACCGTTTGTGCACTGAGCTCGCAGGGGCAAAAGGGCGTGTCCCGGCGCTTGATTTTCCAGAGATAGTGGTTCAGGGCCACTCGTTGCGTGCGAAGCTGGATGAGTACTGAGGCGGTTGCCTTGCTATTATTATTATTATTATTATTATTATTATTATTATTATTATTATTATTATTATTATTATTATTATTATTATTATTATTATTATTATTATTATTATTATTATNTTATTATTATTATTATTATTATTATTATTATTATTATTATTATTATTATTATTATTATTATTATTATTATTATTATTATTGTCATGGTGCGACAAGAGATGTCGGATGTTCCCATGCCTTTGTGCAGGAACAAAGCCGCAGAGCCGCATAGCGGTACAAAGCCCTTTAAGTAGTAAGGAATTTTTATATCTTTAAAAAGATATAACGGGAATTTCCAGATAAAGAACTAGAATCTAGACTTTAGTTCTTATCTATATAAAAGGCTACTTTTCTTTTATTCTTAAATTTCTTTTCTCTTTCTTTAGTTAGTTATCGTTTTAGTTGAACCTTGAACCATAGTCTTCCTGACTCTTCTTCCTTCCTGATAGCCCATAACAATTATTATTATTATTATTATTATTATTATTATTGATTATCGTTCTATTGTTTCGACTCTCCGGCCTAAAAGGGAAGGCGGTCGCCGCTTTCTGCCGTGCAAGAAGGGTTTTTCCGTTTCCGGTCTGGACGACTCGTCTTGACTCTTCAATCCTCTTCACTATTGTTGTTCTTGCGTGACGCTTCTGTAAGCAATGCAAACGCTATCAGGTCCTGCTACAAGATCACGACATGGCCAAAGTTGCCAGAGCCTTCCAGTGCCAGCGTTGTTCTAGATCGTTTGCCAGATTAGAACATCTGCAGCGTCATGATCGATCGCGTTAGTTCTCTGCCACAGGCTGCCATCGTATTTAAAAAAAGAAAAAGAAAAAGAAAAAGAACTTAATGCTCTTTAGACACCAAGGAGAAACCCTTTGCTTGCCAAAGCTGTGATAAAACCTTTACCCGAAGGTGAGTGGTGATCGGTTGTCGGCCGCATCCAGGGTGTTAACCTATGTAGAGACCTATTGACGCGTCATGAGCGACTGGCACATGCATCCTCACTTATAGAAGAGTTTCCCACATTGTCGTCTCCCAATTCGACTTTTCAGGCCTTGAATACGCGTTCCCCTTCCGCCTCTAGAGACCATGCCCCTCTCCCTGTTCCTGTTACCCCTGCTTTTGCAGGACAAGAATCTGATGACATTGCAGGACGGAGTATGGCAAATCGTCTTTCTTCGACATCTCCAATTCAGCCCAGAGAAGGTCATTTGATGGCTTATCAGGGGCCAGAGCCCCAACTAACCCTACCAAATCCCGACCATGTTCCGTTGGGGAACTTCAGTCCTCATTTTCGAATGCCTGACTTGGCTCCTTATGATGGAAACGATTTTTCTTCCTTCTTAGACAGCGTTCCTCTCCCAAGCAATCCGTACTCACCAACGTACCAGCCTTTGCCCCTTTTCCCAGCAATCCACTTGCACTCCCCAGTCGCAAATCACACCCAAGCGGAGAGAACGGCGTTATCCGAAACCACAACTCTCTCTAATACTAGAAACTCAGTTTTACCTCATCTGGGCTCGAATTTACCCTCACTTCAGCCAGATCGTCTCAACCCCCCGCATTGGGCGCCCCCTCAAGGCTGCATTACCGTCACTACCGACTGCCGAGACCGATTGGTGTCTGCGTTGAATCAGTATGGAAATGTTCTCGACAATCCAAAGCTCCCGTCTCGCCATGCGTTGTCCCGATGTTTGACAGGTTATTTCACTGGTTTTCACAACTATTACCCTTTTCTTCACCCGCCGACTATGAATGTCGATGAGATTTCGGCCGAGTCATTGCTCGCCATGGCTAGCCTCGGAGCTCGCTATTACCACGAAGTTGAAATGAGCATGGACCTCTACGAAGTCTCCAAAGCTATGACGATGGAGCGCATCCGAAGGTATTCCTACTCGGCAGGTCATAGAATGCGAGCCTCCTTGAAACAAAACCCTCCTCACGTTCAGGAGGGGTCGCGATTCATTGCCAACAACGATGACGATCATGAAATTTTGCTGGATATGATGCATTCCCTTATTTTTCTCATCGCCGTGAGTGGATGGTCCGAACATACCCCTCCATATTTTGAATCTTTGTCAATGCGGAGTTCCATTGAGACACTTCTGAGGATGGGTGGCTTAAACACATTACCTCGTGTAGAAGACTCTTCGTGGCGAAGTTGGATAAGACGGGAGATGGAAAAACGCACAAAATTCATCATATTCTGCTTTCTTAACCTCCAAACTATTGTCTACGACCTCCCGCCTGTCGTTCTGGCTGAAGAATTCACGATGGAGCTACCTTGCACTGAAACAGAATGGCAAGCCACTGGAGAGCCACACTGGCTCGAGGCAAGAAAAAAGAGTCAAGGAGAGCCGAAGCTAACTGGTGCCCTTTCTTTACTTTTTGATGACTACGCACATGCACGGCCCAAAGGTTTGAATAGTTTTTCAACACTCGGTGGGTATGTCCTGATCCATGCAATCATTCAACATCTGTGGTTGGTACGAAAGTCATCTCGTCTATCGTATCCACAAATTGGTGGCGTAATATCCTCTGATATTGCTACCTTGGAATATGTTCTAGAGCGTTGGTGCCTGTGTTGGGAACACAATCAGGAGTCTTCCATGAACCCCTTTAGTCCCCACGGCCCTCTATCCTTCACGTCCATGTCGCTTTTACGACTAGCCTATATCCGAATAAACATGGCCACCGATTCTATTCGGCGTCTGGATACATGGGACCCACATCAGATTGCATTATCATTGAGGAATAGTCTACCTGCGCAGCGCAGTGATCGACTAACTCGAGCGGCACTTCATTGTGCGCATGCATTGAGCATTCCAGTAAAACTTGGGATAAGCTATGTTGCACATACGCACGTTGCACTCTGGTCTAACCAATATGCACTATGTTCTTTGGAGAGTGCAGTTCTTCTGGCCAAATGGCTCGAGGTAGTCACGACCCCTGGTTTGTATCCTGCAGTCTCAGAGCATGAGCGCAAAATCCTCGACTTTGTCATTGAAATGGTCCAGGAAACCCAACATGGGGCAACCAGGGATTGGCTGTTGGAGAATAATATGCGGCTTTGTGCGATTGTGACTAGGCTGTGGTCACGACTGTTTAGAGGCGACAACATTTGGGAAATGCCAGATTTGATCGGGCAATCACTAAGCGAATACGCCAATCTCCTCGAGCCCTGATAATGCCTCCATCACATACGTATTTGGAAACGACTTTTGATGGACATAGTAATATTCTACTGGAAAAATATATATATATTCATTCCCCTTTCAATTTTTAAACATGCTGGCATTTAGGTGAATGTACTGTTCTTCCGAGAGGACGTAGTTTCAGCCCATCATCCAATATATAGACCGAATTTGAGGAACTCCTTATCATTTCTCAACCGTTCCATGTCAACTTCTCGTAAACATATGCCGACCACAATCTCACCATCTAGTTTCTTCGGTAGGAAATAGACCAATCCTTCTCTAGCCCCATGGATAAACTGAGGTCTTCTGACTGCAATTGGCTTTCCAAATCCAAAATCAAGATCATAGCATGTCTCTTTAGCCCATGAACTAAGTCTGACATCAAATTCAGGGAGGCTCCCAGAGGCAAAGCTCGGCTTCTGTGAATTCTCGACAGTACTTATTTGCGTTGCCAAAGTCTGCGTCTTGTACCTTAATGATTCTGGTTCTAGCGCAGAGCGAAGTTCATTCGCCAGTATACCCATAGACTCATTCACGACGGTGTCCATCACACAGGTGTGGGTTGTTGCGGTTGTTACCAACCCTGGGTACGAAGAAGGAATAGAGAAATAGCGTCTGACATCAACGTTACGATAAAGCGTGGACTTGAGTATATTTGGCGCCGTAAAACGCGGAAGGCGTGCGCGAGTCATGGCTTTCCAGACAAGAACACTCAGCACATCGTCCGTGGAGACGAAACTATTTGCCGGTACAGTCTCCATCGCACTTGACTTGAGAGAGGCCAGTAATGTCCCAGTGAAGACAAAATATGCCCATACGATTGGCGATTCTTTATCTTCTTTTCGGACAGGCTGGTTTCGACCATTATTGTTGATGTTTTGAGTGTCCGAATACGGCTCTGGTGTGTGGGAATCAAGTAATGGAATAATGCCATTACGACCCATATTCCCAATAAATATCTCAGAATCCGTGAAGTGATCCCCACGACAAGCTTTTGCGAGAAGCTGCATCACCTGCCCCTGGCCGGTCATATCCATCGAACCATGCTGGCCATTGATTGTCAATAGAAGCCCACCGGAAATGAAATTTGCTTGGACAATAAAAACTGGGAGATCCAATCCCGTGTTATCTGAAACTGCAAGAGTATTGTACGGTGCTATGACCGACTCTTCCAGCATCCTAAATGGAAATTGGGCTTTTTGGAGCGTGTCCCAGTCCGCCAGTGAGAGGTCATGTTTGCAATCCTTGACAACTAACCCAGGGCGATTCTCCAGAGGTTGTATCTGGAAACAATAATTTTCTTCGACAACCCGACCTGCTGTCCATGGAAAAGTCGTCGATAACTGTCTAATGCCTTTGTTTAGGACACTGATGATATTTTGCTCCGTGTCCGGGCCGCTACCGGGAAGCGCGAAGCAGAGCGTGATTTGCGTATATAGCCTATTGATGCGCGGCTGTTGACCAAGAATGTCCAGAGGGAAAAAACCCAACTTTCCTGAGCGCTCTTGCAGTCTTTCCATGTTTGGGCATGTTATAATATTGAGTAAGTCAGTTGATGCAAGTTCTGCGAATGTCTCATCCGCCATTTCCGGTAGCGGATCATCAGGTCACGTTGGTGCTCTAGAAGGGAGTCACAGGACCAATCATATCGCATCGTCGATGCCGTTGGAGAGATATTGCTTCTACAAAATTGCATAAATAAAACTGTCTTTGGTGGCTGATCCGCCCAATGGATCCGTCAATCTCTAGACGTAAACGCGCCCCTGTGTGGCGGAACAGTTGGAAAATACAGAATTTCCTAAGCAAAAACCTTTGGAATGACGTTATATACATAATATATGATTGCACAAATCTCACTGTATTCGTGCATGAGCCTAGACAAGAAGGGAAAACTGGGGGAAAAAATCGTCAAGAATGTTCGAAGATCTCGTGGCGAGTGCGGCGTTTACTTTATGCATTCACTGAGTAACACCTCAAAATGACCTTCTAGAATGTCTCCCAAATGTTAATCCTGTTATGATTGTTGCGTCATGACCCAAGCGCTGGACTCACCTTATAAGTGGCGGATAATTGCCACAAATATTATGACAAATTGCCAGCTGGCGTATGTACCATCGCTTAACCCTAGTTCTTTCTGGTGCACAGACAAAACTAAATACTCGCATACTTTGGCAATTCTGTTTGAAGAAACTGAGAACTGACCATTCGCACACTGGGTTTTCACCATGACGCAACGGATCAGCGACGTGATAAAACAAGACCACAAGGAAATAATAGCATGCTACCATCGAACCGTGGAAGCAAATTACCACGATGAGATAATCAGATTCCAGAATCTGTTCATCTGGGAGCTAGCACGGAATTTAGCTGCAGAAGAACTTGTCCTATACCCGGCTATTGAAAAGGCTGTCCGCGGAGGCCTTATGGTAGCCGAAAAAGATCGCCAGGCACATCAACGTGTAAGAAGATACCTTATGAGCAACTAAACTACCTGTTGTTAAATTTTACGTGTTTCATTTAGATCAAAGAGCAGCTCAAGACGTTTCAACATACTCATCCATCCAACCCGCAGTTTATCCCAATAATCAAAGCGTTGATGGTAGATGTGTCTCGGTATATCGACGACGAAGAAACCAATGACCTCATGAAACTAGAGGAGTCGTTAAATGAAAAGGACAGCAACACTCTCGCCAATTCCTTTACCAGGACCAAGGCTTTTGTTCCGTCACGGTCTCATCCAACAGCCCCAAACAGACCGCCACTGGATACTGCCTTTGGCCTGGTTACTGCGCCTATCGACCAGATGACTGATATGTTTCGAAAGTGGCCTCATCGAGACCAGGCCGTGAAATAAATAAAGCTCTCGCTTTCCTATGTTCAAATTGGCAACCCAATTCTTTTCGATGGTAGTTGATAGCATTCGTTTGATTAGACTGTAGAAGTTTCCAACCCTTCTCCAAAAATCGAGATTTCGAATGCGAAGGGACAATCGCTAGCCACATGAAACCACGCCAACTACTGTTTACTCCTATCGTATTTTATATACCCACATTATGCATATGTAATTCACGACCTGTCAACTGGTATCATTGCTCATATCGTTCTTCTTTCAGCGTATCAATCGATGGTGAATTCTCCCTGTCAACGTATTAATTCACATATCGCCCCCCTGACTCGTGCACTGGGAGTATCTACTATCAATCTAAAATTTAAAATATTTTTAATAGTCCCCAAATTGCTAAATTTTATGGAAAAAAGACGCAACCATGTGCCTTTGCCAACGATCCCTTAGTTGAGGGTTACCTTTGCCTCATCTTGTTGTACCAATTTCCAGGCTAGTTCTCGAAGGGCTTGTTTTTGAATTTTTCCACTTCCAGTTTGAGGAAGCAAGGCAGGAAGCAAACCATGGGATCCGCAAACGAAAAAATATCTTGGAGCCTTGTGCCGGCCTAGGGTCTCTCGCGTCCAGTTTCGGAGTTCTTCGGCACATAGTTTAACACTGGTAGCGGTATCTTGAATTTCTAGGAACGCGCCGACAACCTCTCCGTAGTGCTGATCGGGAACACCAACTACTGCAGCACGAGAGATAGCAGGGTGAGCGGCTAACCTTTCCTCAATCTCGAGAGGATAAATATTCTCACCACCACGGATGATGATATCTTTGAACCGACCAGTAATGGTACAGTATCCGTCCGCACTAAACACTGCTTCGTCTCCTGTCCGGAGCCAAACTCGGCCTTCTTCATCTTTGAGAAGCGCGTCCGAGGTCTTCTGCGGATTTTTCCAATATCCACTATGTACTTGATAGCCACTCATGCAAAGTTCGCCGCGCTCGCCAACTGGAAGAGTGCGACCAGTCTTAGGATTGATAATCTTAGAGCTAGCATGTGGCATAATCTTTCCGACAGTGGTAAGTCGGCGATCAATAGTATCATAAGTGAAGGCATTGAAGCATGTCGGCGATGCTTCCGTCAGCCCATAGCTGCTAGTGAACTCTGACATGTTCAGTTCATTGACTAAGCGCTGCATCAGAGTATATGGTACAGGAGCACCAGCAATGATCCCGGTTCGTACGCAAGAGCAGTCAAAATCTTTTGGTCGGGGTAAACTTAGGATGGACTCAAACATGGTTGGCACTCCATGAACTGCTGTACATCTTTCTCTGGAGATAGCCTGTAGAACAGCTGCTGGTTCAAATGTCTCACTTGGATAGACTATCTTTGCGCCATGAGTAATGCATGCGAGTAGACCGAGAACGAGACCAAAACAGTGGAAAAGTGGTGGTGGGCAACAGAGGATATCTGATGAGATCAGGTCCATGCGATCACCAATGAACCGGGAGTTGTTAACTAGGTTACTGGAGAAAACCAGAGTCAGGAATTTCCATTAAAAGTGAACTGTCAAAATTTGGCTGACTTACTGGTGTGTCAACATTGACGCCTTTGGGTTTCCCGTAGAGCCACTCGTAAATTGTAGATTGCACACATCATACGGGCTTATTACATTTGCATGCCGATAAGCAGCTTTCCTCGGTATGGCCTCTCCTTCATATATAATATCACGGTATGTTTTTAATGCCTTGTACTGGCCCCGGATAATGACGACGTCGAGGTCTGGAAGAACATGCTGTCGATCTCGAGAGTCGAGGTGATCAATCGCATCCTCTAGCGAATGGCGGCCAATAGTAGGGGATATAAAGAGAAGCCTGCATGCTTTTGTAAAAGTCAGAATCTATGGTTATATATTATCCAGATAGACTGTCCGAGTCGTCAAACTCACACGTGTGCTCCAAGGCGTACAAAAGCTCTGCTTTGGTATAGGTATTATTGATGACAACCAGAATAGCTCCGACCGCAGCAGCCGCAAAAAAAAGGGAGGCGTATTGTTCACAATTGCCCGCCATTACTCCTATACGGTCGCCATGCTGCACTCCCCGGGCAATTAGACCGCGAGACAGCCTTTGGCTTTCCTCTTGGAGTTGTCCATAGGTCCACCGGGTATTTGTCCAAGGAACAACAACGCACTCGGAATCACGATGCTGTAAGCACTGAAACTCGAGGAGTTCACTCAGAGTCAGCTCCCAAAGAGGCGAGGTTGTAGGGCCGTGAACAATCGACAGCCTTTCAACGTCACGATGGGGAGCCTCTGGGACGATGTGGTTTTGTGTTTGCTGCAGTCGCGTAAGGGCGATGTCTGACTGAGCGCCCGCCACCATGATGGAACAAAAATCCGTATTCTAAGCTGGATCTGCTAGAATGAGGGAGAGTGGCCAGTCTTGCCGAAATCTTTATATTCAAGTGACTTTAAAAGTTGGGCTGTTCTCATTCCGGGCGAGCCGAGGTAAGGAGTCCACCACAACCTGAGCACTTTGTTTTATTTTGCCTGCCATGGAATATTTTTTTTTCTTTTCCAGGCTGACGTCAAAGTGCCATAGGTTACCCAAACCAGACCTTCTGCCGATGGCAGACCGATCGTGGCTCCACGTGCAGACAATAAACAGTGCGTATATGTTACATACGGTCACGTAACGACTTCGTACCGTGGTATTTCACGAAAAACAAGGGCCAGAACCCCCACTAAAATGACGGGATACGAGAACTCCACCGCTCAAAGTTATCTGATCCGCAGCACCATCCGTGGCCAGCCAACCATCGGTACTGGCAGCCCCTCCTTTAGGTAACTTGCGAGTCAGGGCTAGCTCCTGTGCTGTAGCTGCAGGGTCGATATCGGCGCACGAGACAAAATGCGAATCGGCGTTTGTGCATCGAGAGCTCTAGCTCCCATCCTTGGAGAGTAGCCACCAGAATTTTCATTTTTATCTCCAACGAAAAGCTCTGGCATACTTTGTATTCATACACAAGAGGGGAAAAACATTCTTATCATGGAGCAATCCCAAGCCATCCAGGGAACAGAACCCCCATTCAAGGGCAAATTCACATCCTCTCCCCACAGCCAGCAGTATGACATTCTGTGCATTGGCTTTGGACCAGCAGCACTGGCAATCGCCATTGCTATTCGAGAAAGAGGTCTTGCGGGAAAAAATATCCTCTTTCTCGAGCGTCAGGCCCAATTCGGCTGGCACACGGGCATGTTGCTGCCGGGCACAAAGATGCAGATTTCCTTCATGAAAGACCTGGCAACAATGCGCAACCCGCAGTCCTACTTCACCTTTGCAAACTACTTGCACAAGCACGATCGCCTTGCCAACTTCATCAACCTCTCGACTCATACGCCTTTCCGAGAAGAGTTCAATGACTACATGAAGTGGTGCGCATCGCACTTTGGAGATTGGGTTCAGTATAACCAAGAGGTGGTAAAAGTGACCCCGGTGAAGGCCAATTCTCCAAACCAGGCAGTCGAGTCTTTCAGTGTGACCGCACGAGACATGCTTTCTGGAAATACTAGACACCTTTACGCAAAGCACGTTATAGTTGCGAATGGCGGGGAGATGTCGATTCCAGACGGACTACGGGGCTCACAGCCGAATGCAAAATTAATCCATTCATCTCAGTACTTGAACACCGTTCCTCGACAATTCAAGGATGATAACGCTGAATACCGCTTTGCTGTCGTGGGAGGTGGGCAGAGCGCGGTGGAAATCGCGGAAGATCTGCAATCAAGATACCCCAAGTCGCGTGTGGCCCTGATTTTTCGCGACTCTGCTTTGAGGCCAAGCGACGATAGTCCTTTGTGAGTAGTTAGCTTCCATGCCGATCTAGGACATTGTTCTAATCATTGCATACCTCTCACAGTGTGAATGAAATTTTTGATCCCGCTAGTGTCGACGAGTTCTACTCCCTCAATCCAGCGAACCGCAAAGAAAGCCTGGTCAAAAACAAAGCAACGAATTACAGTGTCGTCAGGATGCATCTCATTGAAGGGATCTATGAGAAACTTTACAGGCAAAAACTGTTGTACCCGGATTCCCGCAATTGGACTCTGTCGTTGCTCCACAACACTGAAGTTACCGGAATACAGGAGTCAGATACCTCGCCTCAAAAGGCAATGAAACTTCAACTGAAGAACACCATTACTGGAGCAAGAAGCACAACGGCTGATGCTTTTGATATGGTGGTTGCCGCTACTGGATATCGAAGAAATCCCTTCCTTAGTATCTTGGAGGACCTGAAGCCATTTTTATTGTCGAGTCCAGAAAATAACGGCCACTTGGTCCAAAGAAACTATCGAGTACTATTCCAGCCTGGCTCTGTTGCCCGCGATGCCGGCGTATGGCTTCAAGGGTCGTGCGAAAACAGTCACGGGGTAAGTCTTGGTCAATTCTTGATGGTGGCGCAACATCTGATATTTTACTAACCTTGGTTCTCTGTTTGTATTAGATCAGCGATAGTCTACTTTCTATCCTCGCTGTACGTGCAGACGAAATTCTAGACTCCCTGATGGCCAGTGGAAAAGCAATGAACAGAGCTAGACTGTAACATTGGTCTACGCTATGAAAATGGAGCTGTTTGTCTCTTAAGTGGTGGGGGTTTTACATACCTTCTTGTATTCGTTGATGGAGATAAAAAGAAAACAAAAATTGAGTAACCAATTTTATTATGTATGATTTTGAAACGCAAATATAATTTTACAGTTTCGCATTCTTCTGTTTTGACTCCAATAAAGCCCTTCCGTTGGCTAAAACCGTTCGGCTACCGACTTTGACGCTGAATCGAATTTCATTTATACGACTATCCTCGTTAATGTCAACCGATTCTTCAATTAGTCCCATATCCCACAATTGTATGTTGAGTGTGTCTCCTGGAAATACAGGTGACGTGAATTGAGCTTCAAAGTCACGAAGAACTTTTCCATCACCATGTCCGTAGTGCTGCAAGACTACTTGCGCAGCAACATTCCAGCTGAAAAGACCGTGGATAATGATACCGCCATACCCGAGCGTTTTTCCGGCCTCTGGTGACGCATGGAGAGGGTTATAGTCTCCATTGAGTCGATATAGGTGAGCTGTTTGGAGTGTCGTCTGCATTATGTGTACAGCGTCAGGTCCGTGATTAGCGGGAGGCGGATATTTATTCATTCTTGGGCCTTCCATGTATCAATGGTTAGATGTTTTCCTTGTCCCAGGCCTAGAAGACAAACCTCTATTACCACCCCATCCACCTGTTCCTAAGAAAAAGCAGTTTTCCCAGGACCTTGTGTAAACTTGTCCAGTTTCTATGTCTATCAAATCGTGCACGCGTTCCATTACAGTTCCTTTACCAATGCCTTTGTCGTAAATACCGACGACTCGCGAACGGATCTCCCAAGATTTGCCGGCAGAAGAAATGGGAAGTTGCCTGAGGATTTTGATTCTCCTTCGACCATCTACTGCTTGTGTCCAATCTAGTTTGGGGTATCCCGGGGGACTGGGCGTGTTGTTATTGCGATCCAGGAAGTCAACGACATCTTGGCTGTCATACTTGAATGTCAAAACTATAGAGTATGTTGGGAATATTTGAAAATTCGGATGAGCTTCCTAAGACAAATACTATGGTATTAGCCTCTGCAACTTTGGGTTTCACAGGGTTTTGCAAGAGACAAGAAAACAAGGAATTTGCTAACGTAGAGGAAGTGAAGTTGGCCAGATGCGCTGCAGCCGATTGAATTCGCGAATAGGAGAGCGTCTCTTTTGGTCCATGATACCCTTTCAGGGGGGTATTCAAAACTCAAAGCCGGAGCTGCCATTATTCCTGCAGGTTGTGAGGAGGATCAATGCAACGTTATGTCTCAAGATCAAGAAAAATTGTACTTTTTTGTCACACTGTTTGTGTTTATTCTGATGTACACTACCGCGGCAAATCGGCACAACCTCGCCAAGTTTCCCTTGGCTAATTAAATAAGATTGGTCCACTGATGAAGCCAAAATTGATCGACGTCCACTAAGCGAGTTTCTTCATGCGGTGTAACCAGACCCCCTGGAGCTGTTCCCAAGCATTCCATGCAAATGGCGACAGCGGGGGTACCAAAGAGCCAAATATGTGGCGCCACGACTAACACCAAAGCAGGAAGAGTAGGAGAAAAAAAATTATCTGATGGAGGGCATTTAAGTGATTGGCTGGTCACAAATGCACTAATTGATTACGGTGGAACTCGTAATCTTATCTGATCCTGGGCGTGACGTGACTGTTTATTTACCTTGTAACATACTATGTAATACAAGGATTCCGATTACGGACAGGCATGTCATGTTGTATTAGCTTCTACCACATAGGCATAGCAGCCAGTGAGTGGGGTAATATGCCCTTTTCCCTCTCCAATTGATCTTCTCGGAGCAGTCCAGCTCTCCTTGTGTGGTGTGGAGGGCCCGGTCTTGCCAGCCAGCCGGTCCCATCTTGCATAAAACGCAAAGTCACTTAACCAGAACAGGAAGGTGGCAATATTTAAAAAGCTTGCAGCTGAACAGAAAAAAAGTACCCCCAGTTCCTTTGAATTGGAGGTTTGTCACAGTGGGTGTAATATAGGCTTTGAAACAGCGAGGTGAACAGAACAAAAAGAAGACTGAGGACAAAAGTGTGAAGAATTCACATGCATTACACTTAAATTTTTTCAATGAAAATTGAAAGCCTATATTGTTTTCTGTTGTCTGACTTCTTTCTTTACCATCACATGGAATATTCTTTGCTCAACATTTATCATAGCTTCAGAGCCCGATCTGGGTTTCCCTGTCTCACCAGTTTCTCGTCGTTAGCAGAAAAGGAAAAAGATGAAAGTTGAAAAAACTTGGCTCTGGGGCATCTGACAAAGGCTGATCGCTTATGAGGCAGGTCAACCAACTTTTCCACGTTGAATCCGTGCGCAAAGTCATATGCGAGTACAGTGGCGTTGGTATACTTCGGTTCGCCAACCACATACTCAGTACGCGGGTCATCGAGAAAGATATAATGCATCAGGCTAGACCACCATGCCATGACACGATGGGCACCACGAAACTGCACATCTCCGACGAGTGAGTGTCGACCGCGATCGTAGTCCCCTGCGTCGTAATATGCCCCTAGGTGGTCTTCCTTTGCCCAGTATATCTCAAAATACGCAAAGTAGACGTCGTTGAACTTGGCCAGAACCGCCATTTGGTGTGGGTCCTCGTGTATTCGACGTAAATAATCGCGGTGCTGTTCTAATGTTCCGGTCTCGTTCCAACCCTTTGCCACACGCGGGTCATTCTGCCATTTGTTAAACAGTCTCAGATGCTCGTCATTGGTATAGTCGAGCAGGTCCATGGAAAAGAACTCGTCCAGGTGAGGAATATACCGACTATAGATCAACTCTCCGGGTGCCGGTTTAGTCAGACGAACAGGATGAAACGCATGGACTGTGGTTTCCGGGAAACCAGTTGTCATGGTCTGCTGTAGAGGTCGGATTGGAAAGTCACAAACAGGTGTCCTCTGTGCTCCATGCAGTGTCGGACTCGCCACCCAGACTGGTCGTGATCCAAAGGGCGAGCCTGCGCCTTGCCAAAATGTCGCTCTTGACACAACCAACTGCCCGTTGCTCAGCTTAGCATCGTGAGTAGGTAGTCCAGGTCGAGGACAGGGCGCTGGATGATCAACTGCGATACCGACACTTTGTAGTTCCTCGCTTACAAGCACATCGCTTTCTCCGGATAAAGATAACCGGAACAGTTCGAGTTCCGGTCGCAAGGAGACAATGGCGTATACAATCGCCCATACTTGGCCAACGTCGGGAGGCACCGAACCCTCCCAAGTCAAGTATACAATTGGAGCCCGCTGCGCTATCGCCCATGCTGTATTATCGTGCTGCGAAAGTGCACGCGAGGAATTGCTTTCAATGGGCTCCTTAAAGGTGGTCGTCTCATGATGTAGCTGTCGTGGCGGTGTCTGCCCTCCATTTTGTCGCTGTGCAAGTACGAGGCGAAAAACGCGGTTCTTCTTTTCGTCCTCAGATATTATCTCCAATTGATAGCATGTCTTCCATGGCTCAGGAAGACGAATAAGTGGTAAGCCGTCCGCGATGACATTTCGCGACATTTTGATTTCAAGTGTTCACTTCAGATATTCATTCAGGGAGTATAAACAGGCCAGGCCACCAAGACAGAACAAGTCAACGCGGCATGCGGGGGATTTACGCTGAGAAAAAAAAAGACCAAAATGGTTTATTCGGTGCTCACATGAAAGACGAGCCAGTGGATTTGCTAACGAAGGTTTGACTGATGTATCATTGGCGTTTCTCCTCCGTGCACATCCGAGTAATTCGTTAACCTGACAAAAGTACTCCGAAAAAAAAGTTCGTATTTTCTCCACTTTTAAATGCCGGTCGAAGAAAACGGTAACGGCTGTACCGTAATGTTTACTTACCATACGCATACGGCAGACATAGCATTACGTACTCATGTCTGGCAAACGCTTGCGTGCTCGATTAGTTAGGGGTAGATGGTGACCGGTTGTCGGCATGAGCCGCGGATTGGATGTTTCCGAGGTCGTCGTATTCTTCATCTGTAAGCAATAATTAGCAGTGCATACGTACTTGACTACAATGGATTGAGAATATCTACAAGTCAAACAGCGGTGTATACAGGAATAGTGACGTAAAAAGCTGTAAGCCCAGTCTTCTAACGTCGAATGTTAATTGATCGCTGCCTACTTCACGCACTTAGCATGCGATTGTTCTGCAGCAAGCAGTCTGCTTTAATTGCTAAATTTAAATTTGTAGTGATAGATTCATCGGTTCCATCGATCTTCGACCGCCTCTACATATCCTTTTCTAATCTCTCAAAAGCAGCAGAAGAAGCTGCAAATATTTGAATGAAAGGATCAACTTGACTAAGAATAATAGAAGTTTTGAGTCCAAGTCTCAATTAATCTGAATGCCCAATTCTCGAATATATGCGGGGGTGTATCTTACCCACCAGGATAAATATTACAGTGTATGTGGAGCCCACAGTAAAACCTCCATTCTTGTTATTCACAAAGTCTGCGATCAACTTTACAAATTTCTTTTCCAATCTTTTACTCGCACAGAAGCTTTGAAAACAGTGATGTTTGACAGTGCTTCCGTGGCCACTGCTGATGCGGCAGTTACACTGGTTTCCACTCTCCAATGGCCTTCTGAAGATAGTATCCGCCCACCAATGTCATAGCCAGGTAGGCTGTCACCAACGAGATGAACTCGCTGGCAAGAGTCGCATTTTTGATAAACACCACTATTTAGGCAGTAACAAAAAATGAAACTGCATTTGCTGAACGGTGGCAATGTCTCCTATGACTCGAGAAGAAGCCTCATCAGCAGACAGTCCATCGCAGAAGGCAGCTTCCTGCGGGAGAATATTATTAAACTATCCTTTTAGTAGCCGTTGTGCTAACTGCTCTCCAGTCAAGTTCCAGCAGAACACGCAAATATAAGCAGCTGCAAAATACCCAACGCTAATGTAGACAATCCGAAGAACCGCATGATCAACGTCTTGTTGATATGTATCTGAGACCTCTTGTTCAATTTTGCAGGTGGGGGAATTCATAGTATCCATCAATTCGCCGAAAGAATCCCGATTATAGGGAAGGGTACACCGGAGGCAATGGCTGCAAGGGAACCAGTCACCAGTATCGCAATATCAGGTGGTGTCGGATTCGCGGCAAAGAAAAGTCGAACGGATCCAAACAGTCTGCGGTAGAAAATCTGCGACATAGCTTATGATTAACGTATTGTTGTATAAGATTGAAATTCCATATGCATTGTCTTACCTCGAAAAAGCCTGGTGCAGTATCTGGAAGGTCTCTCAAGGTATCCTCGTGACTCATCGTGTTCCTTTCCTATCTCCAGAGATCCACCGTTAAGCTATAAATTTGACTTTCTTTCATTAAAGAAACACAGCATTGGAAATTTCAGCTCGGGTCGTCTGCTTTTCAGAGCATCTGCGACGCGTATGTGGGGCGGCGGCATCTTATCAGATCAATCTAATCTGATTTCGGTAACTTTGAGTCACGCCACCCTCGGCGTTACTACGTGTCGTATATTCCATACGCATTGTAAAATACGCTGTAAATACAATCAATACGCTTATCCCCTTGACGAATCGCCGCCCCATAATCGATCCACCACGCCACGTCTTGACAATTTCATTGAGATAATTGCCTCATAGAATGCCCCTTTTTTCCTTCCTTTTTTTCTCCTCTCTCTTTCCTCCAAGTGTGGCACGCTTACGCAATCACTCAAGATGAACCGCACCCATGGGGCGGGCCATGACCTAGTCTATAGTCTGTACGGAGTACGGTAATGTGACTATCCTGTTTTAATTGTCTACTATACTCCGTACAACCTCCACTTCTACACTCAGTGCACTGCGATTATCGGAGGATGGCAAACACACCGTGAAATTTTGGATCTGACCTTGGAGTAAGCGGTATTGAAACTCTATGACAAGGCCCACAATACAAAACAGCCATGTGCATGGTCGAGATTCTTTAGGCCTTGCCATGCATGTACGTAGTACCAACATGGAACATTCCTAATGCTAACCCCTACGTTTCAGGAAATTGTAAAAGTATGCCGGCTTAGGCTTATTTGGATTGCCACAACTGCCTTTTCCGCAGACAAAGGAACTGGCAGCTGCCAACGACTACTGTTTACCAAAAACATTTCCTCTGCATCCGTTGTCACCGACACCAATGATAAATGATTCAGGTCTGTCTTCTGCCAAGGCAGCGGTGGCAATAGCGTATGTGAGAGATAGAAATCACATCAAGCAATCCATAGGCCTGAATGATGAAGATTCAGAGCTTTTATCGTGGAGTATTCCTGAAACGAGCCATAAGATAGAATATGAGGTATTGGAATGAGCAGATCTAACAGCTGTATTACTTCTCTACCGCGGAAACGGGAGCGGCAGCGATGGAGGTTTTACATGAGGGGCTGAAAGGGCTGTCTCTGACGTCTGTAAATTGTTTGATTGCGAAGATGAGCAGCTATGGTATTGTAATACACCAGTACCCACGGTCATAGATCGATGTGTGCACGAACTATTTTCAATAAATGCCTAAAAAAACCCACACAAGCCGGCAGTGGTATCCTGGGATGGGGAACTGTCCTACGGCCAAGTGGAACAGTTGTCAAATACCCTCGCCATTAAACTAATCCACCTTGATGCCACTATAGGCACGATAATCTCTCTCTGCTTCGACAAGTCGATATGGACTATTGTAGGTGTTCTGGCTGTACTGAAAGCCGGAGGTTCCCTCGCACTCACTGATCCAGTCAGCCAGAGGCACGATTACAAGCAATTGCTAAAGACGTCTCAACGACATTTATTCTCACATCAGATGGACATGCCGAGCTTGGTTTTCGCGTTATTCTTAGTGAGACTGTTGTGACTGTGGGACCGCCGCAGAAACTGCACTATACATTCAATTTACATCAGGCAGTACTGGCAAGCCAAAGGGCGTTATTGTTTCTCATCGAAGCTACATTTCACTTCATTAAAAGACATCGGTTAGTTGACAGATGGTTTAATTTGGTGCATATTCGCAATTGGTTACACCATGACAATAACTAGATTTATTCGCGTGTTCCCATTAGCTGTAGCACTTCCTATTATTTGAAAGCCGTGGTAAAACTTCTTAGTGTAGAAACAAGGAAAAAAAACAAGTTTTTCGCCGTCTCACCCAAAACTGCAAAAGCAGAACGAATGGACAATCCTAAACTAGCCACTTCACCATTCGCAGTATTAGGCGCAGATTGGCTCGCTGGCTAGAGGCTGGGCCAATCTACAGTCCTCTTCTGGGGTAAAAAGTGTGGATTCTACCTTAAAGGGGGCATCTCCGAGGTGCATATAGTTCCAGCAGACTAAAATTAATGGTCAATACTGTCAATTCTCGGGCGGAATCTTTACATTAATAGACGTACTTGTAAGACCGAGATCATTTCCAAAGAACATTTGCATCACATCCTCTCCTGAGGAGACTTTGTTGTCAGGAGGTCCGTACGAAGCGGCCTGTTTACCCACTGCAAGGCCCATCATAGGTGGTATGTTGAGATCCAGTTCTTTATATACTGGTGTGATCTTTCGCAGATTTGCTAGTATCTTCTGATGTATATTTGTGGCAGTGTATAGCCCCTGATGCATAGCAGTACCGCAACGCTTAATACCGGACCAGGATACAATGTCGCCAGTGGCGTGATGATAATAAGCATTTGGAATATCACTGTTGAATTGCAGACTGCAAAGTTTTGACTTTTGTTAGGAATATTTCCTGGGAGAGGATCTAAGAAGGAGTGTTTGTGAGGATGAACCCACCTCGGTTTAATTTTCACGTAGCCATCGTCATCCAAAGCTGTGGATGGTAGATATTTAGTAGTTGGGTGGAATTTGGAAACGGCATTTATGAGCAAGTCAGCTCTTATACGACGGCCATCCGAAAGCAAGACGTCGGATCCAGGGGTCGTATTCTCTGTTGTATTAACGACGCGAACATCCAATATTGTTTCCACCCCCGCCTCATGCACCAGGTGTAATGCACGATCCTTGAACTCATCCGGTAGGGGCTCTGATGATAGTAGCTTTGATCTTGAGTGTATCAAAGTGACCTTGACATCAGGCATGAGCAGCTTCAACTCAGCAGCTATTTCAATACCGACGGCGCCTATGGAATGAGTCAGTTGCGCGATTTATTACCGTCTGGAGAAGCTATGTTTACCCGCACCAACAACAATCACTCCCTCCGTCGCTGCCTGTACAGTTCGTATATGGTTCTCAGTCTCTACAATGTATTGCTTTTTGGAGAGTGATTGTGGTGCCGAAGGCGCCACTCGTCGCAATCCAGTGGCGGCGACAAAGTAGTCGTATGGAATTTGGACATCTCGCTGCGTGCCATGCTCCGCAATCGTTGCGAACTTATTCTCACTGTCGAGCCCAGTTATGCTGCCCCGAACAAACTTGACAGCAGGAGTCTGGAGTGCGGGGATGTCTTGGAAGAGCGTCCATGCTTTTGCGGCGTATTCTGCGGATGCGAATGCCAGCGGAGTGCCGATTAAGTGATCTGCACACGAAGAGTCGATGTCAGTTCCCTTATCCCAACTAATATTAAAAATCTCGACGCAACATACAGAAACCATCGCGCTCGTCTACGATGGTGACTTCAATTGGTACCTGCTTCGAGATATCTGGAGAAGATTTCTCTCCGGTAAAGCGAGACGGCAAACCATTACACAGATCAAGAAGATTCAGAGTAACCGACAGGCCGGCATACGAGCCTCCGCTCACGAGCACTCGTGATGGCTGCTCCACCAGGCGTGCAGCAGGCATCGTTGGCCGATTAGGGTATACACGCAATGAGGAACCTGAGTTTGGGTATACAAAAGAAGAAAGCTGGGAATGTGTTTGATTTTCTGGAGGCTGAATCTGGAGAGTTAGGGCAGAAGCGGTGGTGCTACTGCGGGGAAGACGAGAATGGGAAGTCGAGACAGACGGATGTCTTGGGCAACGCCGGTCACGGAGCGCCTGAAGCTGTGCGGACGGGAATACTGCTGGCACGGCAGAGTGAGGGACCTCGGAAGTGCTGGTGCCGGTTGCGCGTTTTTGCGTGTCCCACCGTCATTTCGCTGGGAACCAATGGGAGCACGCCTTTTCATTATCTGATCCGCCGCCCCGCTTTTTTGAGATTATCTGATCCGCTGTATCGCCGTAACAGGGCAGTGCGTTTCTTATCTGATCCGCCCGTGTTACCATACCGTGACGGTATTTCAAAACACTAAGTACACTCTCCGAAATACGCCATCCCGGTAAGTTCCCCAAAAAAACAAAACAACGATACGTAGTGGGAAAGGAAAATTGATGAATGTCACGTTCTACGTTGCCGAGTTCTTGGCGTTCATATCCGCTGTCGCACAGTATAGTGTTTTCGCGTCAGTCAGTAACACTAAATGGGGCTTTTATTTAGGAAGTAATCCACAAAATGCATAGGATGGGCAGTTCCGGCAAGATACGAGGCATGGACCCAGAGGTTTTAGAGGGCGACGCCAATAGTACTACCTCCTTGTTAACGGAAGAACAATTGAACAACGGGATGGTTAACATTGTCGTACCTCTCGTCGTATCACCCCTTTGCCTTCTTCTCTTCTGGAACCAGGCCACTGCACAGCGGAGGGGCCTGATCGAGCGCTCGGCCACTAGGTGGAATCGACAAACCGTTTGGAAATACATAATCGATATCGACCTGCTCGGCATTATCCTGCTGGCAAGTGGAATGGCTCTGTTCCTACTTCCTTTTAGTCTATGGTCATACCAGCAAGCTCATGGCGATCACCTCTAATTATTTGTATGATTATTTTTGGTGGCTTGCTCATAATCGCTTTCGCATCGTACGAGAAATTCGCTCCTCCAGTGGCATTCATACCGTACAGTTTTCTGCTTAACCGTACTGTCTTCTTCGGCGGCTGGATGTTCACCTTTATATTTTTCCAGTCCACCGTCTAGGGCAGCTATTTCTCACCCATGCTCTAAACAACTTATAATCTCAGCGTCACGCCTGCCTCGTTCGTCTTGGCTATTTACCGCGTGGGATCTTATTTGTGGACCATTGTGATCGGATTTTTGATCCGGCGGAGTGGGCGTTTCAAGTGGTCAAATGTGTACTTTGCCATGCCCTTAATGTTCTTCGCTGAAGGTTTATTGCTATACTCCCGCCATTCGGGAACCTATATCGAATATATCACGGCAGCTCAGGTCCTCGTCGCGTTCGCTGGCGGTACGACTGTCATCTGTGGTGAGATGGTTATGATGGCCCCATCAGACCACCAGCATATTGCCGTAGTCTTAGCAGTGCTCGATCTCTTTTGCCGCATAGGCGGATCTGTAGGATCGGCCATTTCTTCGGCGATTTGGACATGTAGCCTTCCCAAGTATTTAGCCAAATACTTGCCAGCTGACGTGCCGCTTGATAAAATCTACGAGTCACTTGACGTGCAGATCTCATATCCAATGGGGACTCCTATCAGAGATGGAATCAATCAAGCATACACCAATTCGCAGTGTCTCATGCTTAATACCAGTATGTGTGGCCTGGTTGTTACCTGGTTATGTATTTCTTTGTGGAGGGACATCCGAGTCAGTGACTTCAAGCAGACAAAAGGTCTGGTCGTATAGCCTCGTAGTACGCAAGACCAGGCTCTTAAAGAATGGAATGGGCTATGTTGAAGGTTGACACTCATGGTTTCTAGTTTTATTGGTTTGATTTGAGTATCGTTTTCCACCGGGCCATCCACTATCCTTCTAAAAGGTTAGCAATAATTAAACAGCCTACATATATGTATGTTTTATACATTTAATTCTCGTCCGGGGAGAGGGCGCGGTAGAACCATTTTTTGACCTTCCCCATTCCTCAACCATTTGACTCGTGTGGGTGAATTATTAATATCAACATTAAAGAAGCAGCAACACGTTGGTCCTATTTTTTACCCGAAATATGCATCACCCGCACATTTAATTGCCGGGGTTTCGATGACTGACTAGTAGATGATCAACGACATATGCTAGTGACACCCCCGAATATCGAAAAAAGGCAGCGGTAACAAGGGTCAACAGAACAATCGGTAGGACCATACGTCGTCGAAATGACTGGCGCAGTCCTGCTAGAAGGACACCGAGACCCTCGGCTCCCAGTCTGTAGTATATCAGACCCACAAGGGCGATACCGTATCCAAAAACTTGTGTCATCGTAATTGGGTCTCGGAAAATAATGAGTGATGCAACAACAAGTATAATGTCCTTGAGGACACCAGATAGAGTCATCACGAGGGCCGAAGTTTTGCCAATCTAATTGACACATTCATTATTAATAAAAAAATTTTTATACGGATAGAAATACAAAACCTACCAAAAAAACAACTGCCACATTGAGCGCAAATGCCACCGACGCGTTGGCCAGAAGAGTGCCAAAACCAATTTGGTAGACGTCTGCCATGGCCATCTTGGGTATCTCTACCACAAGAGTCGCAGCAGTGTTCATAGCCACACATGCAGGAGCAAGGTAATACAGTGATACCAACGGGTCCATTTTGAACTCAGCAGAACTAAGCAGTCGCTGAACCATGACAAGTCGAACCGACTCGAAAACCGTGGCACCGAATTGGTCTGGTTGATAGCTTGTCAATATGCCGTTCTGAATCTGTCTTCGAAGAGGATTGAACATACAGAAAAATCCGATAATACTGAATTGTATCTCACCGATAGAGGCGATGATTACACCGACAACTATAATGGAGACCTTGGCCAATACATCTAGGCGAACGGGGGCAACACCAAGAACCCAGGTCGCGAGCAGCGTCGCAACCGAGTTTGTTGCCTAAGTCGCAGTCATGTCTTAGTACTTTCTATGCACCTGCATATCAACCGATGAAGTCGAACAAACCTTTAACATCTGGATGAAAGAAACGCTCAAATGCAAGTAAGCAAGATTGCCGCAGATTAGACTGAGACTGAAAAAGGCACCGATAGGGACAATGGCACGTCTGGCTTTAATTAGCTACAGGTGAAAACCTCTGAACAAGAAGTTTGTATCTCACAAATATACAGTTCTTGTCATGGGGACATTGTGACGAGAGTCAAGCATGGTGGTGTATCGTGCCATGAGTTGGGTCATGATAGTCGCAAAGACCAGATGCCATGTTGTAAGAAACAAGGCTAATAGCTGTATTTAGTATTTAATATACTCTACTAAGACATCATTGATGAAACGTACGGAAGGCTATCAGCAGAAGTATTAGTTTATACATTGCGAGAATTACCCGGTTGTTAAAAACCTACCAAAGCCAGCGGTATGAAGAATCCACTTGTTGAAAATGATGACCCCAGAGCTGACGGCAATCCATGTTCTATAAAATCATGAGACGGTAAAGCCATATACACGCAATACAAAACATACGCAATATAGAAAGCTGGATGTACGGTGGACTGTGGTTGCGCAGCGTTTGATGTTGGTAATATCGATGTTTTTGGCATGTTTTCAATTTGCAGGCAAACAATAGGTAGAAAATAGTAAACACAAGAAATGAGAATAACTAAACGAGTGACTGAAAATTTGATAAATGAAGAAATGCGTAAAGAACCAGAGAGAGCTGGACGGCGATATCAGCAATTAATAGAAAACTTGAACAGAGACATTGCACATACTGCTAACCAAAAGTCGTACACTAAGCCCTTTACAAAATAGCATATTCTATATATAGACTAGCGCGTGTGCTTTCGCCATCTGTGATTCGCTGAATCTTTGCCGGCCTTAAGCATATAATCTCCGGAGGACGAACTGAGGCTGTGAGGCCTACTAAATACTAGTAGTACTAATCTTATAATTATCGTAGGATTATCGTAGAATACTATTGCCATCGGAGATTGGTTTGATCATTTTGTCGATCAGGGGCACTGGTGTCAGGATTGTTGTTTCAAGGTTTCACCGACCCCTGCCACCTCAAGTCCAAGTCAATCGCGGAACGCAGTTTGAAGAGTGTTAGTGCGCGTTATTTTTCAAAGATTCAAAGAAAAAAGAAGGAAGATGATGATTGGTTCCGGCTTAAAATACCCTCTTTTGGAATAAACCCCCCTTGCATGTTGAGGCGCCAATAATATTGCTGCAATTGGCCCTCACTACCCCTAAGTACCACCTAATAGAGCATAGACTTTCAATTTAATATCCCCTATCTCAATTGATAGCTTACAGATACTGACTCTATACTGATTTCTATGTCTTCTAGCGTTCATGCGCCATACTTGTGGGGCGAAGCACCACCTGCCCTTGTAAATACTACGTATTAAAGACACTACGTTGAGTGTGTGTATGTGCATATATATGTATATGTATGTATATATAGAATTATATGCTAGTCTGCCCAAATGCTATGAGAAAGTCATTTTCAGCCTTCCATTCTTCGCTGAAAGATGGGAGTTTCGGGTGCGAACGCGTGGACGACCAATCGTTTTCCAAGGAAAGAAGCATAGTACTTGTCACACTTGCTGTTGAACAACTTCACGCGTTTTCCGTTATGGTTTCAGGGGCTAAATCTTTACTTGGAGGAATATTGCACAAAAATGACTTGGCTCTGGGAATTGTGATTGTGGTAGTTTCAGATAAATCGTGCAATAATGATTCTTTCGGCGCTTGCAAATAGTTTTACTAATAAAATGAGCATGGAAACTTTCATAAAGACAAGATGAATGTCCAGAGAGCTAGCCTGAGCACGCACGTTGCGCAACTCCCATCTCCATCACTCTCCTTGTGTGGGCAAGGTCATAAATATTGAGTATACCACATTTTCCCCAACAATTAGCCATTGGTCTGGGGAAGGGGGCTGTTTTTAGGGAGCTTGGTCTTGCGAAGCTCCCTCTTTCCATACCATAAAAAACAATTACTTTTTTTTTTTTTTGTTGTTGTTGTTGTTGTTGTTGTTGTTGCTGTTGATCTTCTGAAGAGTGACAGTCAATGAAGTCACAGGATTTTCAACTCGGGGTCTAGCGAGCTACACACAGCGATCGAGAGACATGCATATATGCCACTTGCTATGTCGGCCCTTTTGAGTCTTCTGGTGATTGTGTGATTCGGCCGAATGGACTTTTTAGTGGGGAGGGGGGGGGGGGGGGGGGGGACATACATTCTCTGAGGGCATATCCCTCGTCACACGTGGACGGGCCCAGAACAAGCATGTTTGAAGACAATAAAGCACCATAAATAAGGTAGATGTTAATTTGAAAAGCACTCAAGAACCTGCTGGTTGTTTTAATTATGTTAAAATTTGGCAATTGACTAGGCCGGCCTATCGGCACTATAATGAAACCTTGGCCCTTACTTCAACCCGAATTTACCCTACAATGACCAGACCCGACCCGACCAGACCCGACACTCAACACCTACATATGTATATTATTTGTACAGTCACGCTTCCAATGATTGCAAATGATATGTATATTTGGATATTTCCGTTCCCTCACTGATGGCATGGAGAACCCCAGTCACCCACTAATATCAACTTGTAAGTCCATTGATAGAAAGAACATACTAAACAGTTTTTATCTTTCCCCTGTTCAAGAACCATACGAGTTGACGGCGATGCCATCCAGTATGACATATTGGTAATTCTTCCTAAAAATGACGTCCCCGGGTTCTGGCTTTAAAAAAAACTCGCAAATCGGTTGAAACAACTGAAAAATAATCTAACCCGGAATCCCAAAATGAAACAGGGGTAAGCAAAATCGTCGTATATTATTAGTAGGTGGAAGAATATGAATCTCATGTCGTTAACAGCATTCAACTTGAAACGATCCGCCCTGATGAAACACGTTGCATCCCATGTTTTTACCCAAACGGGTAACACCCCGCAATAAAGAGGAGAACAAAACCCGGAAGATCTACGCTTCTTGAGGTCTTCATTCGTGGAAATATCGAGCAGTATTTCCGTCTTCGAGTACATGTACTCTTTGTTTTTCATTTCCGGCGGAAGTATCATTTATGCTTAATTACTATGCTGCGCATGTGGCGAATCCTTTTGCGCCGCATCAAAATCTACCACTAGAATTTATATAGATGGGCATAGCAAAATACAATAAAAATCTAAACAGGATAATAAATAAATAAATAAAAGCTTCGTGTAAATGCGTGTTGTCTCACCATTAGTGTCGGGGACTTTCCCCACCAGCCACGCAATCAATAATAGCATCTGAAGTTTTATGGAAACTGTTTCTAATATATTGTAAATGATATGAGTGGCGGAAAAAAGTATCGGTTATTCTTTGTTAAATATTTATCCTATGTGTGATGAGTTTATCACAGTAGTTCCTATCATGACCTCCGTTATAAGCTCCAAAAAAACTACAAAATGTCTTGATTCCTCCCGTGCTTTTCACATTAGAACAAAATAAATAAGAAATAGTCCAATAAAGCTTCCTATTAAATTACAATCATGAAGCATATTCACGCGTCGTTCTTATTTTTCTTATCTGCCACGGCCACAAGTCGTCTGACCGCTCCGTCCGGTGCCATTGTCGTTGCAAAGTCGGGAGGAGACTATGAAACTGTATGTTTCACAGCGTGCTTACAATTTTCTAGATGTTTTTCTTCTAATATAAAACACAGATAAGCGACGCAGTTGACTCACTCAGCACTACGACAACCTCGGCTCAAACCATTTTCATCGAAGAGGGGACGTACGACGAACAAGTTTACATTCCCAGTTTGAGTGGGGAACTCATAATTTACGGGCAAACCGAGGAGTAAGCTTTTTTTTAACAAAACTATTGTCCATTTCTGTGTTCCTAAGTGTTTGGGCAGCACTAGTGACTACTCGGCAAATCTCGTCACGATCACGAATGACATCGGGCTGTCCAGTGTTGACGATGACGATGAGACTGGTAGGCAAATTAGTACTCTTTTTACCTTATTAAGTTTCAATGACTAATTCGTACAGCAACCCTACGAAACTATGCGGAGAATTCGAAGATCTACAACATTAACGTCGCCAATACCTACGGAGAAGGACAGCAAGCTCTAGCGTTAAGTGCCTATGCGAACAACCAAGGATACTATGCGTGCCAGTTTACAGGTTATCAAGGTTAGTGGTTTGAGGATGTCGTCTACTGGACTTGGTAAGTTGAAACTGTTGCAGATACCGTTCTCGCCGAAACAGGTAACCAGGTCTACGCTAAATGCCTCATCGAGGGTGCGGTGTAAGTCATTCAATTGTTTATCGAAAACTCCTGCTCTAGTGAAATAACTGGTCACCAGTGACTTTATATTTGGCCAGCATGCTACTGCCTGGTTTGACCAATGCGATATCCGTGTTCTGAGTGCCAGCCTGGGCACTATCACAGCCAATGGACGCTCTTCTAGCTCCGACCCGTCTTTCTATGTCATCAATGAATCGACAATAGCTGCCGCAGATGGCAATTCTGTAGCTTCTGGCGCTTACTATCTAGGTACTTCGATCTCTATAAATACAAGAAAAGTGTCACGGCCCAGAAACTAACTTCTTTAACAAATAGGGCGCCCATGGAGCGAATATGCTCGCGTTGTGTTTCAATATACATCCATGTCTGATGTGATAAACAGCGCAGGTTGGGAAGAATGGTCGACAAGCGATCCACGAACCTCAGACGTGTATTTTGGCGAGTACGATAACAGCGGCGATGGTGCTTCTGGAACACGTGCTAGTTTTGCGACGGAGCTTACCTCGCCAGTTGAGATCTCGTCAATATTGGGAAGCGATTATACAGACTGGGTTGATACGGAATATGTCTCTTGATCGGACACACCAACCCTACATCAATTGATGTACCATGTATCTCTATGTTTATTGTCCAACGGGCATTAAATTCACAAAAAATTCCAGATTAGCGAATAAATAACAAAATCTCGTAGTTTATTTCGTAATTCATCACCACCAATTCAATGTTCCAATGTTACTTTTTATCTTTGAGGTTGCTGGAGTCGTAGGGTTATCCTAATCGGCATACTTTTCGCTTGAACCAACATTTGAATGAGACCTATTTAAATATAGTAGAAGCCGCCAAAACCAGAATACACAACATATTGGCCACATCGTCAGAAGAAAAGGGGCAAAAACTCAGACTGCACGTCTTACACCCGAGAAAGACCATCTTCCACTATCAACTCCATTTGTCCTGGATCACATAAGGCTCAAGCTCTGCCTCGGTCCATTCCCATAGCCTCCGCGCCAAGTCCTGGTCCTTTGCCCATCGTTGAACATCTTGCCGAATTCCCACGGGCTCATAATATGACCCACTCTTTATGTTAATTTTGTCTGTTGTCGCCGCCCAAAGCGCATTTTTCGCCCCTTCTTCGGGCGTGATCGTCTTACCAATGGTTGTAAGTTTGAGAAACAACCTGTCAGGCAATGATTGACTAGTCATAAGTTCGGTTTCAACAACACCAGGATGAACTGACACAGAAGTTATTTGCGGGAATCTTTCCGCGAGTTGTGCGGCATAAAGAACGTTGGCAAGTTTACTTTGGCCGTAAAGTTGATACCGAGCTAGCCATAGATTTTCCTGCTTTGTACGAAGCTGGTCGAATAAAATCCCTCCAGATGGATGCATCATGTAGCCCTGTGATGTGAACACAACGAATCGCACGTCACTTCCCGGCTGTTGGGCAGTGTACAGCAAGACAGGCAAAACCGACTTGACCAGTAGTGCATGGCCAAGATGGTTCGTTCCAAACTGAATCTCGTACCCATCTTGTGATAAGCTTGGAGGAACCGTCATCACTCCAGCACTGCATATCACAATATCTAGACGGAACGCTTGGCTGCGAAATTCTTCTGCTGCCTTTCGAACCGTAGCGAGGGATGAGAGGTCACATTGCAAAAGGATTATTTTTGCATCTGGAGCATGACGCTTGATATCTTCGACCGCTTTTTGAGATTTTTTGGGGTCTCGCACGGTCAGAAATACCTGTTGCGGGTTTTTCTTCGCAATTGCCAGCACAACTTCTTTCCCCAATCCTCGGTTTCCTAGAATATAGTCAGCACGAGTGTCCCCAGGGCATTTAAGGAAAAACAAACCTCCAGTGACCAGTACGACTTTCCCCGAGAGGTCAGGTACGTCGTTTTCTGTGAACCATTTCACTTGCGCCCTTGGACCCATTTGGATGGTTGTCGAGGTAATAATCAATCACTTGTCGCGGAACGCAGTGTAGCGATTATAATAGTTTGGTATGTGAGCAGATAATCGGAAGGGGTCTCAGGCCTGCCTTTTATAAGAATCTCTCTCCTCGACTAGGCAAGATTGGATAGCCACGTCCCATTCTCCAGCAGAGGGGGAGTATATTCCCAGAACGGCAACAGATGCATCGGTTACCCCACCCCGTGCTCCATTAGCCAATGAGAAAATAGAAATTACGACCCAGCCAATAAAAAGCACGCAAAGCGCCATTAACTGTATGCGGGTCCCAGTCTCACTGGTGATTGGACTATTCGCAAAATCGACATCGCGATTGGCCTGCGCATGCTCGCCTGTTTCCGTTAAGGATTTTGCTTTCGCCTCATCGGATTTAAACGCTGCGTTGAGACATTTGAAGCCAATCGCCAGTCACTACTTGCGAGGTCTTTGTAATCAAAAACGGTGTGACAAATCCGTTTGCGTCGTTTTCCATGGAAGGAACCAGATGCCTCGTTTACTTGACTCGCGAAGCGCCGGTCATATCACTCCTGTTTTTCAGCATATTAACCCCTTTTAATGTGTTGGTTCGACACTTTGCCTGACGAATATATGAATCAATTGATCCAAAATTGAGACACTTTTGGTTGACACAGGTGCTCTATCTTTTAATTTTTTTCCTCGCCAGTTCACCCGATCAAGAACGCTTCTACAACGGAGAAGCCATACGATTGCAGCCCTGGCATTTCAGAATTCTATCAATAACAGGCAATTTAATGGAATGGATCAATAGTAATTCTTTTATCCTGTAATTGTGACTAGCTCGGCCTTATGGAGCCATCTTGGACGCACATGCATTACAGTTTTATGCGTAAGTATCCTGGGGAACCCCATGAACACCACGACTATAATGACGAACGGCTACTGGCGTGTCCAGATTCTTGCTTTCGTTGGCTGGTCTTCTGGACACCAAGCCCCCATAAGGTTCCCAAATTTGAATAAACCATCATCGCCAATCGTGTATTGGGGGGTAGACGTCTCCAAGTTGGTTGGCAATATCGAAGCGCAGACTACTAGTGAAGTTGAAGTAAATTAAATTCGGGGCTCGCCAGTCGTCTCATTGGGGGTGGTCAAACAGCCAGAGGACTGATCATTGCAGATTCTTTCGCACCTTTAACTTTTTTTTTTCGCCATTAGCTACTAAGCGGCACGTGGGACTTGAACCATTCTTTACCTTAATGTAATATTGGTTCCTTGTGCTGCTGACAAGTGTCGATGAAGCAGTCGTTGAGTTCCTGTATATCATCAGCCGCACCGGATCTAACATTATTAGGGCAAGGCGCAGCCTCGGTCTTCAAAATTAATCCATACCAGAAATGCTTTTCTTGGATCTGAACTTTAGGTAAAATTTTGTTGTTCGCATTAGCATTCAACCGCTGATCCAGCGCGAACCAACCGGGTAGTTTGACAATTCATTGTAATGGTCAATGCATTTTGTCGTTTTCAGGTAGGAATTTGAACCCAGTATTAGAACAATATGATGATTAACTAACTTAGGATGATAATGTTGGGACACTGTGCTTCAAGCCCAAGCCGATCAGGGTTAAGCGTAGAATTCGGTATGACTCACTCAGTTATTAATATTGCGGGGTGAGCTTATTATCCTTCTACTGGTATCCTAGGCATCTGAGTTTAATGTTGAGCGGAATTGGCTGCTAAATATTTCATGCAATAAATCACAGAAACGAGTTCACTAACATGGAGTCAACTAATACCGCACCTAGGTCTGTTCCGATGGAGATTTTGGTGCTCGGTCTCTGCAGGACCGGGACACAATGTAAATTTGCCCAATCTCGGTGGAATCAATGAAAGTTATAAGGATGCTAAGATATGTGGTAGCTCTTGCAGATGCCTTGATACTTCTCGGATACGATAAAGTCTATCACATGCGTGAAGTTGTTGCTCCAGGCCGAGATGATAGAAAAAGCTGGATTGAGGCGATCGAAGCAAAATATGAAGGCAAAGGACAACCCTACGGTCGATTAGAATACGATAAAGTCTTGGCAGATTATAAGGTGTGTTCTATTGTCTTTCCTTCTTTTAAAGTTGTTGTTACAGATGAAACGGTCTCCTAAAGTCCAAGCAGGCTGTTACCGATATTCCTGCAGCCATGTTTCCAGACGAACTGGTGGCAGCATACCCCTCTGCCAAAGTTGTCCTTACTGTTCGTGACGAAGATAGTTGGTACGCATCGGTTGATCGTACAATATGGCATGCATGGCGTCATGGCAAGGCCAGAACTCAGGATGGGGCCGTGGAAAATCCGATGATTAGTTTGAGTGATAAGTTCCATGAAAGCTTGTGGAAGAGCAATTTCGAGGAACACGGGAGACGATGCTTTCGCGAGCACAACAATGCGGTCCATAAGCTTATGTCAAGTCGCTCAGCCGACTTCTTGACATACGACACTCTCCAGGGATGGGAACCCTTATGTCGTTTTCTAGGGAAAGATGTACCAGATGAGCCCTTTCCTCGGTCTGACCATTGGGCTCAGTATAACAGGGATGGGGAGGAGAATAGTTCCAATGAATGATCAATTTATTTGAAAGCAAAACACGCAAACCTATCAGGACTGTATATCGGAATTGAAAGGACACCCTTACTACGAACTATACTCAGGGGGAAATCGTTTCCTTGGCTTAATAGGATAGGGTTAGGTTTTAAATGACATAAATATGAATTAGCGACAAAATCCAAGAAACCAAGGTAGTCAGAATAATCGTATTTACTATTTGTTAGATGTTATATTTGTTTCTTGTTAAGTAGTTCGGCCGACCACGCTGAGGCGCACAAATGAAACTTCGGCCTTGATCGGAGGTCATTGTCGGACTCGGTTATTGATTCCTAATACGGATAGTCTTGTATATGCGCCTTTCCCTTTTTAGCAGTTGAAGCCGGTAATCGGTTTTTCGAGAATCGATTGGCAATTCGCCTTGATCATTATTCTAGATTGGTCATTCGGATCTATCAGTATTCTAAATTCCAAGCAGCTGAAAAGCCGAGCGCAGTAGGCCGAGCATTTTGCTGTATAAAAAGCATTGGATTCTGGACTTTCGATTAAACAATTAAGACGACATCATTTTTAGTTATCGCCTTGACACAGTTAGTTGAATTACACCAAAATACTGCCTTGTGATCTGAAACATCTACTTTCAACATGCATGTATTCATCGCTGGGGGCAGTGGCCAAACGGGCAGTCTGGCTGTTGAAAATCTGATCGAACAAGGCACGTGGCTTCTTACGCATCGCCGAGATCAAGAAAAACATATGTCGCTAACTATGAGAATAGGTCATACTGTTACGGCATTAGTCCGCAACCCATCTACTGTTTCAAGTAAACCTGGCCTGGATCTTGTCCAGGGCACACCAGTCAACAGAGCCGATATCGAGAAATGCTTTGCGCGTCGCCTACCCGATGCTGTGATTGTGGCGCTCACGCCCGCCAAAGGGGTATTTGAAAATGGGTCCTCGTTTATCGCACATGTAACACGAAATATTGTGCAGGCAATGCAGGAGTTTGGCACGAGCAAGATCGTTTATTTGTGCGCATTTGGGGTTGGGGAGTCATATGCCAATCTCAACTTCTTATTGAAAGGGGCTGTGTGTGCTACACCACTAGGGACGAAGTTTGCTGATCACGAAGAAGCTGTGAAACTTATGAGGAAAACAAGTGGAATTCAATCAGTGATTGTGAAACCAGCAATGCTGAAGAATGGGGAACCTAAGAAAGTTGAATATCTAGGCGACGCTGGGGAGAAGGCTAGCTTTATGCCAAGTATCACCAGGGCAAGCGTTGCAAAATTCATGGTTGAAGCTCTAATGAGCGAGGAATGGGACGGAAAGTCGCCAGTTATTGCGAATGTACAATAGAATGTTAGTAGAACCCTCTTTTTGATCGTTGAGTCCGTTCCTACAATATTCAAAAAAAAAAAAGAATTAGCAAGGCTGGAAAGCCGTATGTATCATATACGAGGACTTGGAAGCTTGCTGGAACGGTTTTAATTTACGTCCTAAATAATATAGCTACGGAGAGCAGCCTCGAATTCGACGCCTGGAGGCCTGACCTGTGACTACACAAATCCACACCTCAAACGGTCAACGGGTGTCGAATGCACACTGACATTCAAACGTTCAATTTTGGAATGAAATATAAGCTTCCTTTATGATTGGGTAATGCTGGTGTATTATCTTATGACCTATGTAGGTTTTATGGATTTATCAATTGATAATAGAACTCTTGGCCAATATATAGATGAAACGACGCAGGCTAATGTACTCCGTCTCAGTCATTTTAGGCAACGCTGAGCGTCATTCTTGTTCCTTATGTAGTGCTACCTTACCCTCTTGAGTACTTAAATTGAGACGAGTTACATATGATCGTGATCATCCAAACGGCGGTCAGGCCTCACTCGCAAAAGGAAGACAACCCACGCAGCCCAGTGCGGGGAAGATCCTTCGACTTGCTGGATTTTCTTAAACAACGCCATGATCAAGAGAGGTGTACACTACGAGAAATGGGTTACGATTTTAAAGTGAGTTTATTTCAGCGCCCGGAAAGGCATTTCTCGTCTTTCTATTTCTTCGATGAAGCCATAGATACGAAAATGCATCCGTGGCAGCTGTGCTGCCCTCCCCCGGAGCGAAGATACATACGGGTTGAAATGTTTGGTTGATCAGCTCAGTCTAAGTGACAACGCATTTGGTTCATTAGATACGTTTGTATGAGGTGAACCTAATTTCAGATGACCGTGTCGGTTGTCAAAAATATCTTTTTCAATGTTGTCGCGTCGGCTTGAACTACGTGATATCAATTCGATAACGCAGTCATACTATATAGTTACATGTTGAATTATGTATCTTGAACGTTTCACGTTGAGGTCAATACTCAAGCGGAGAGAAAAAAAAAAATCAGAAAAAATGCCACGCCCAGTCATTAGTCGTTGAGAGCGTAAATAAACCGCGGAACCCTTCGCCTCGCTATGCTTTGTTGAAAATTCACCCACACCAGAAAAACGCAATGAAAAGAAACCCCAGAGGCCAGCTCAAGGATACCAAACACCGACACTATGGACAACCCAATTATGGTGACAGCTTCGACTGTAGTTCATCGATGGTGCACTGCAGACGATTCTGCACGAATGTGCCCATAGTCGAGAAAACCTGCGTCGAGTTGACGGCATGTTTGGTATCGGAGGGCGACGGATAGCTTCCTGAGAAGGCGTAGGTGTCAAGGAACTGCTGAATCGGCTTGGACATCATTCGCAAACGGCTCAAGACGAGCTGGATCTTCATCAAGCCACAAGACTCGTCATCCAACTCGTAGCCGCCGACGGAGATGGGCCGGTGCACGATTTCTTCGGCGACGTGGTTGAAAAGTGTCGCATTGCTGGTGGCACTATCAAGCAAACTGGCGTCGTTGAAGTCGACAGCTGCTTGGTACCAGGCCAGCGTTTTAGAAAATATGGTAGCGAGAAGCATGGGAAAGGATGAGTCCTTGGGACAGCTGCACGCGAGCATAGTGGAAACGTTCTTCATCGCCTCGCTGTTGGCTTTAAGAACTTGGTCCATGGTCGGACGCGGCTGGCCTTGGGTGGTTTTCTGCGCTGTTGAGGGCAGACTCAAGGCGACCAGCGACTCGAGAGCAAGTTGGGTGCAATCGTGTGGTTTGGACTGAGGTACCATCAGCATGGCCGGGCTGAGTCCATCGGGCGGAGTGCTGGGATTTGTGGTTGTTGCCGATGTCGCACCGGTTGACGGCGCTGACGAGAACATTCCGGCGTCGAAAGAGGGCGCATTGTAGCTGCTAGGCGAGAGGTAGACGTTTTCCGGGTCATCTTTGATGAGGGCATTCGGTCCGGAGGAGGCGGGCGACTGCGATTGCGACGATGCGGCGAGAAACGAATCGTCGGACTGCTGGCTATACGCAGCGGACGAGTCAATGAAAAGAGGCTGCATCAAATCTCCGGAACTATTGCTGCTGCTGCCGGGCTCGCTGCCAGCCAGCACGCTGTCAAAACTCCAGTCGGCCGACCAGGGGTGGCCCAAATGCCAGTCTCCAGGCCACATTGTCGTCGCATTTTCGGCCTTGACGGCTTCCGGGCTGCTGCTGCTGTTATTGGGGTCATTATTGTTGCTGTTGTTCTCCATTGCCTTCGCCTTGGCCGACTTCCGGGGTTTGCCCATTCGCATCGACCGGCTGTAATGGCACTGTACCCCGATGGTCTTGCATCTTTGACACTCGGGCTTGTCCTGGCTACATTTGATCTTGTTCAGTGAACATCGATCGCAGGCCGACCGTAACTTGATGCGCTGAGGAGCTTCGTTGCGGGGAGCGGCCGGGGCGACGACGGTCATGGTCAGGATGTCGTACTCGAAGACGCAGAACAGAAGGAAAACAAAGCAAAGAGAATCAAAAACAGATCTGGATAATCTTCGGCCGAGCGAAGTGTCCAGATATACACCGCGCTTTTTTTTTTCTTCGGACGGTTTTGCTGGAAGTCTCTCCTCAGCAATACAATTTGCTATTCTCCGACTGAAAACTCCGCACTCCGGCGCTCCCCTCCCCACTTGCCCACTGTTGGCAAGGGCCAGAGGGCTCAGACTAGAGCCAGAAAGTGGCATGCTGCGCAGTGCGCATTGCGCAGTCCAATGACAGCTGCACCGCGGGCTCCCTAGAGGCGCTGCTAATGCGTGCTAGTTGCATAGTGCTTGGGTCCGGCACCCACACGGCCCAATGGGACCTCACTAGCTAAGTTTAGCGGCAGCATTCTCTGCTGTAGTGCGTGTCTATTTCACGGCTCTCGCCCATATGAGGCCGGCACTGAGGCATGTGTGAGACCGTGAGTTCTTACTCCCCCTTAGGTTGTTAGCCTGGGGGGCCGAACCATGAATACACTGGTACAGAGACCCGAGTTTAATCTTTCCAGAATCACTCGGAACCACTTTAATAATAATGTTAATTATTATTGAAGCTCTGCAATGTAGGAGAAGTATCGACTGCTCAACAGGATAAGCAAGGAAGCCTTGTTACGCAGTGAGACAGTCCGTTGTTATTTTTACGCACGATCTGTTAATAAAACGTTAAGTGCTCTCGGCGCAGCCTATTACGCACCCAACACACCGCTTCGTGCGGGGATCACGTCAGATCGTCAGACAGATAACAACCACGTACAGAAATCAAAAGTACACGTCTGCACTTATTGGAAATCGGCGGCCAACAGGCCCCAGGATTCCCTCCCAAGGCAGGCAGAAAAAAAGCCCCGGATTACTCGGGCCAGCAACAGCTCGATCGGGTATAGCCAAGCTTATTTTCCGGCTGGAGATCCACGTGGTGGCGGTTGGCCCCGGAGGAAAAACATATGTATTGGATTGTCTGATTCTGTGAAATAGCGACATCTCGTCGCTAGAGCGGTGTTGAATCTGGTCAGTGACAAGTTCAAAATACATATGAGTATACATGAAACGATTTCTCGTCAGAGGCAACCCTGGCTATAAAACAATAACTATCATGTTTGTCACAATCTAGGTACGAAGTACCCCCCGGCTCCTTTCGGCGACATCTAGGCAATGTCGGTGAGATAGGGCCGAGTCCTTTCCCGATCAGGCTGGACTAAGGCATGTATTGGATCTTGAATCTTGGACGTCTAGCATAACCTACGACGCTGTCTGAGAAAGCGCCATGGTGACAGCGATAGCACCGGACTGATAAGCAGCATTTGAAGGCCGGTAGGCAATGGTAGATCTAGGACCGAGGGGAATAAGCGCCACGGTAAATAAGTCCGACAGTGATGGTGAGGCAAATGTCCGACTCCGTGGAAATGCCGTTTAACTCGCAGTAGTTTCGCGGAGTCCCGACGGAGCGCAGCCCAATGAGCCACTTCAGACTTCATGTAGATGCACTCCAGATTCCAAGCAGACCATAATTACTAGCAAGGCAATCGGAATGTGATTGCTTCCTAGGTCAACGTATTTGGTCCGGGCAGTAATCACTTATCCGCACTGTCCGCTGGATGCCGCAGTCCAGCCTTGTGGAAAATGCGGCGAGGCTGACGATCCACCGGTTGATTGGATGTTAATAAATGACCATTGAGCTGCATTGTATAGAGGCCAGCAGAAATCAACATACTCGATATGATTCAGCTGCGTGTGCTGAGCCGGCGGTCGCGATGGTAGACCCGGGGGTCCATCTAGGGCAAGCACGCCCCGTGACTTGTGCTTCATCCGGGCCAACGGCTAGAAATATACATGCATTATTAAACACCTCTATACATACACGACAATCATTGCAAAATCGGACTATTTTCCCATCAAGCTGGCTGCCACCTGCTCATACACGCTAAACACGATACCTCCACTCAATATCAAGCGCCCCAGCCTCATCGTACTCCCCTTCCAGAAGCCTTTCAGTCCATGATCCTGGAATATCCCGCCTACCGCTTCTGCCAAAGGGGCTCCCTGCACAGTCTGGCTTCTCGTTTTGATGACATCGAATGGCTGGGTAGCATAGACGGTGATCGTACCGGCGAGCGCGCCCATGGCGAACGTTGTACTCGCTGTCTTGGGCATGTCATACTTTTTCGCGGTCTCTTTGAGAAAATTGTAAGATCCCATTCGTACAGCTGATGTAGCCATTTGTTTCAAGGTTGTTGACACGCCACCTTTGTAAATATCGGCCAGGCCATTCTCCTGGATCAGCGTCTTGGTTGCATGTAAACTCGAGCGAAACCGCCTGTTAGGCGACTTGGCATCATCAATCAACGCTGTTTTGATGCGCTCTGTCGGTGTCACTGCCAGAACGCTCTCGGTGGCACCAGCACACATGCCTGCCAGAATGCCTCTGCCGGTCGACAGCGAGCCATCTTCATCCGAAAGCAGGTTTTTGATGCTATCAAAAGACAGAAATCTAACCCCAGCCTTTGCTGCTGTTCCCTATACCTCGTTTAATTCCTAGGCAATACGAGGGACACAGGTATGGAGCTTACCACAACCAAAGTCGAGCAGCCAGTGTACAAAGCGGCCGGTCCCTCAAGTTTGACCACTTGATGTATCAACGTTAACGGATTTTTGGGCATTGCTATCGCACCTTTTTGCGACCGTAGTTGAGCTCTAGTTTTGGCAAATTCGAATGGATACTAAAGCACAATCTTAGTCCCATCCTTTCATGCACCATGTTGTTCTTGAAACATACCGTGATCGTAGCTTCTACAGCTCCAGCTGTTGCCCCAGATATCAAAGATACCCATGGCGGGACGGTCTTTTTGTCCTTGTTTTCCGGCTATTACGTGTAGTTATCTGGTTAATATCAATCATTAGGCGTGGAGCTATACATGCTTGCCTGAGCTGTTTGAGCCACCGCACTCATTGCGACCAGTTGATAGATTCCCAATACCAGACTATATATATGAAAAGGCCACAGTCTTCAATTTCAGCGAAAGAAAACTATGTGCAGCGCCTCCAATGTAATGTATATATGTCTGTCGCGCCGACAATCGCAAACGAGTGTGTCCGCGTCGCGGTTTGTTTTGAGTGACTTGCAATTCCTCGGCTACCGCGGCCCGCCGATTGACGGAGGGTTTCGCTCCGTCTCCAATCCCATCTAGGTATACATGCGTATTGTGATCAATCTATGTTTGAGTAATATATTATATGCACAACCTTTTGACGCTTGTTAATTTCACAAGCTAAGTCTATATCTAGAGTCAACTATTAACATCAATTGATTAATCAATTGGGATAAAGTACGATCAGCGTACCAATATATTATATGTCCACGCCCAGACCTGTTGACATCAATTGATGCGCATCAACATTTTAATTCATGGCTGATATTAATGGATGTGTATCTCAAATGTGCAGTAAGCACTATATATTTCAGCTTTTAGAGATTGAGCTGGCAGATCTACATGTACTCTGTAGTCAATTTATAGCTTGAAAACCACGTGTGCAAACCACATACCTATGTATGTAATTTAATAGATTATAAACCTGTACATTCCAACCGTCAATACTACGTATTTACAAAGATGCAATCAATTTTCCATCGCAAACAATCATTGATATGTAGTGCACAACAACATCAACTGACATACACCGACGATTAGGATACTAGTTGACATCAATTGATAGGCAAGCAACCTTTTAATATGAACAAAGAAATAGTCTAGGAAGAGGAAGAATTACAAGTAGAAGCCCCTGAAATTACCTCTCGTTTAGAATGAAATAATTTGGCCATGTTCTCTAATCAATTAAAGGCCGCCTCCAGATCAAATGTTATTAGACTCGGCTTGTTGCAGCGATGGAAGAACTGGTGATAAAAGAGAGAAAGTAACGGTTCATAGGATGTTTAAGTCATATTTATTTCGTAAATTTAATGCCGGGACTGTTCTGTTAATTTAATATTTGGCGACTTATTAGTAATACGAATATAGTAACACCATTATACCTCCTATAAGTCCATTAGGGAAAAAAGTGATAAATTCTATGGTCAATTTACATGTATAATAATGATGGTAATAATAACAATAATGATAACAACAACAATAATGATAATGGGTACTGTACAGCTAAGTTTCGTACGTGTACCCCTGTTTAGCGCTCTCTCTGATCAACCATTGCTTTAGAGCCTGCTCAGATGCCACTGCACGTTTATGTGCCCACCAACATTTCTCCAGGGGCATGAGGACCCTGACAGCACGATAGAAGTGGTAGAGTAAGAGCAGGGCATGTGGGTCGCTTTCCTGAATCATAGAGATATACGGACCATGGCAAACAATGGGAAAAGAAAGAATAAACCTTGACAGATCCGAAAACAGACTGGAATCTTCATCGACCAATTCCGGCGGCCTTGCCTCAGGAAGAAAGGATAGTATTAGACAAAGCTGAGTGATGACCGGTATGTAACCATCCTCAACGGGATTATTTGTGTTGTCTGCTGAAAGCCGGGGTATGTGACTCTGCCACACATTTGATATGGCTGAATCCACATTTCGTTTGTATGGGAAAGATATTTTAAGTGAATCCGAGCTAATTGGGCGATCCCAGGCAAAAAATTTTTGGCACTGGCCAATTGTGTCGTAGCTGATTCGAGCGGCTCGTACAAGAACATCCTTTGGATTGTGTCGAAGCTGGGGTAAAAATACGGAGAACTGACCAGAATTAGCAGATATGGCCTTTAAAAAGACCTGCTTTAAGCTTGAGCAGAAGGTGAATAGGTCGTCTTTCGGCGGTTGACCAAAGGCAACCTCGCCAGCATCATCTTCTGCCGGCGAGGTTATGTCAGCATTCGTCCATAATTCGTATTGCAGCAGAAGCGAAGTGGCGATGAAAGCATCAACATGAGTCGAGGTTAAATCTTTAGAGACTGCGGAGCGAAATCGGGACAACGCGCGGCACAGATAGCTCGTCGCCGCGGTTGGATATGTCGGATCCTGTGGATGCAAGACGGCCAGGTGTCGAGCAGCAATACACAGGACGGTATTCATCAAGAAATCAAAATGAAAGCACATCTGAAGCGTATGTGACCAAATATCCGGGCTGAGCAAGAGCGTTTGCTGTGTGAATTCCTGGAAGTGATGGAACAATTTTAAATGTGCGAGATTCACGGTCACCGATGCCGGGGTGGGTAGAAGGGGGATTGTTGGCATTGAACGGGGCATCAAAGTCAATACAGGAGCTCGGTTGCTTGTAGCAGAGGGTTTACAGTGTTCTCCCCTGCGAGAACAATTTGCACATGGGACTCCTTGGCCGCACTATTGACCAGCCACGATTATTAGCCAGGATAAGCAATGATCACGGGTGCAAGGGCAGACGAACTTTGACCCGCCGCTTTCGGCAGTTCTCGCAACCTGTCCTGGATTTTTGATGGGCTCTTCGTCGCCTAGCCGGATCATAGTTCCATGCTTTGGGGATCTCGAAGAGGAGGGGATGTGCCGAATTCGGCGTAGGTGAGAGGATGAAGGTATTGGTGCAGTCGTTCAGGGATGAAATTTGAGAATTGGGCATTTTGCGGGATACTGTGAAAGAAAAGATAATACTGCCTTTCCCCGATAAAGCCCGTATTGTAGCTTTGAGCGAAGCAGAAATGACACTGTTGACGAGACAATTGTTATCGCCGCGTATCTCCGGCGCGGCCCTAGGCCGAGAGCAGCGATACGAGAATGAAGAGGTATAGCTTGAGCCTTGTAGGGGTGATAGAAAAGAACGGGGCTCCTTTTTCTACAGGCTTATAATGTACATGATATCATATTGCTCTACGCAAGTATCAATAGGGCGCGGAAGACACGTGACGCTGTCTTTCAAGGTCGAGACTATTTTTATGATTGAGTATATAATCCTCGGTTGTTTATTAAACTCTGTAATGTTTTTTATGAAACCACATGAAACACAAGCTATACATGATGATACAATGATCTATTACATACATGTACGATTGAATGTTGAGTTGCATATAATTACTACGTGCGCACTAGTATATACAACATGCAGGTATTGGCGCGGAGTTCTGGATTATTGCGACATTATCCAGACACATGCATACTTGTAACTTCGCAGATACTACTGCAAGTAGAGTTAGTACAAGTAGATAGTGATACATGCAGATACGTAGTAGATACTACAGGCCAAAAGACCCGATTGGCGAGCTTCCTTGCAGGGGTACTAATACGCACGACTAGTGAGTTAATAATACATTAAGTTCTCACTGGCTAAATTGCGAAGAATTTGCGAACTTTAGTATTGTATTATGTAATATTAATATTCAATCATATTCCAATGATCTTCGCCCTGAAATGTAATAATGCGGGAGCCTGACAGTCGACGTAGCATCCGGCCTGATCTAGTGTGCATTCAGCCCGGCGCCCGCCTTGGCCTCGAGGAAACGGGGCATGCATCCCCAAAATGACATGAAACGGGCTAAAAAGAGGAGACGCGTACTAATAATGACTCTTTACATATCTGCCTGTTCGAAAAAAAGCGAAACAAGAAAAAGAAGAACCAACTAGTTAAAAATGAAGCCATGTTACAGCTTACGCGACAGCTTACGAAAATGTTAGTTACTAACAAACAACCGGAAGAGAACCGGCCTATCGGGTTATCGTCGACTTTGCCCAACAGCTGAAGATGACCGTGTCAGCCCAGTAGTAGTATTTAGCACTGTTTGCAGCTCGTCAAGAGTCGAGGCCCTATGATGACAGCGATTATTGGGCGATCCTACGGCGTAGCATTTCAATTTCCCCATTCGGAACCAATCCTGGTCAGCATTGCATCACGGACGCTGCACGGCCGCCCACGCCAGTCAGAGACGATTGGCAGCGTATACGCGCTTTGCATTGTTGCTTCATTAGGAGTATTTCACATTATTGCGTATGCTGCTCAGTGCTGGGCCATATTATGCACTCCGTACTGTAACGAGGGAAAGCATTCTGATTGGCTGGCGGCGGATCTACGTCGCCATGTTGCAGCATTGCTTCTTCTCAAGTGCTGGCATTATCTAGTCAGTGCTCGGCACTTGTGGCTATTTCTCAGTATGAGCATTGTTCTATTGAATAACCATTGCGTATTCTGTCTCCAGTCCAGCGTATCGGCAGCCCGGATTTAAAATTAACCTTACTCTGCCTACGTGACATCGCCTGGAAGCGCGATCGGAACGTACTCCATTGATCATCTCACTGTGTTCATCCTGCATATGGCCAAGTCGGCATTGTGCCGTTGGCCCCTGAGCCAGTGTTGACCAGTGTGCTGACCGTGGGACTGTATCATCTGAGCGTCGTTCTATATTTAACGCGTGACGGAGAGAGGCATATAAATTGACCGCCTTTGCCGAGTGATCGGCATTGACTGTTTTGTGTTTTGACTTCTGGAAGACAACCAGCCATAAATCCTTATTATTTTCCGTTCTTTTTGTTCGTTCTTTTAATTTTTTTTCCCCATCAAATCACATTCGCTTGAACCACCACTTATACGCTCTCTCTCTCTCACTCCCTCATCATACAACATGGTTGGCCTCGGCTTCGTCGCCCGGCTCTCTGCTGCAGCCCTCCTTTTGACCTCATCACTGGCATCTCCTGTTGGCAAGCGAGCTGCCGCAACGCCCAGTCTGTCTGGTGACCAGATTGTTATGGGCGGTGGCACCTATCCTCGCGCCAACTTCTTGCACGACGGCTCCATCATCGGCACATACAGCGCGACTGACGGCGACACCAAGAACATCGTAGCAGTGCACTCGACCGATGGCGGAAACACATGGACCCAGGTGGGCACTGTAACTTCGGCAGACAAGACTACGCGCGATCTGGACAACCCATATCCTATCCAGCTGCCTTCGGGCCGCATCCTGGTTGCTATGCGAAACCACGACGCGACACAGGATAGCAATGGCAAGTACGTATACAGCTACTACCGCATTACTGTCTGCTACTCGGACGACGGTGGTGCTACCTGGGAGTACCTGAGCACTCCAGCCCAAGACGCAGCGAACGGCGTGAATGGTAGCTGGGAGCCCTTCTTCCGCATGGCCAACGACAACAGCACTCTGCAACTGTACTACTCTCGCGAGAACTCGGCCATTGACCAAGACAGCTTGATGCGCACCTCGACTGACGGCGGTGCCAGCTGGACCTCTGCTAACGTGATTTCCGGCGGCGATACCGACAACACTCGTGATGGTATGTTGGGTGTGACCCAGGTCAGTGGCGACAACCTCATCGCCGTGTTCGAGTCTATCCCTTCCGGCAGCACTTTCTCCGTCTACTCAGTCACCAGCTCCGATGATGGTAGCACCTGGGGCAACCGTCAAACTGTCTACGCCGCCCCGTCCGGGTTCAACGCTCAAGCTCCTCAAGTCACCAACGTGGGTGGAACTCTTGTTGTCAGCTTCCAGACCGATGAAGATCTCTCTTCCCAAAACCAAAAGAACGAAGCAGCCAAGATCGTGACCAGCACTGATGGCGGCTCTACCTGGGGAAACAAGTTGACTTTCTCTCCTGCCGTCAGCAACTGGAACGGTCTTTTGACCATCGACGACACCAGTCTTTACGGTTTGTCCGACCACTCTGGTGCAAAGGCCCAGAAGATTACTCTGGCCTAGCTACACTCGGCCAGCGCCACTGCCTCTTCTTCAGGCAGCAGTAGTACGACTACCTCTATCACAACTTCAACTTCCTCAGCGGCTTCGAGTTCAGCAACTAGTTCTGCTTTGCGTACGTCGGTAGTATTCGATTGGCACTTTCTGTCGTTGACTCCTTTTCTTTCTTTGTACATAGCATTTTAAAAAAATACGTGTTTCACTGGTGTAAACACGTTATTAGCCTTGCATCATCTGTATAGTAATCATACTAAAAAAGACCATTTTTTCAGCCACTGAACTTGGTTCATGTAACATCATTTATAACTATATATATACTACAGTACCTGTGTTCTGTATTATAGAAAGCATTCCGTTCGCGCTAGTACAATAATAACCACAAATTTAGTATGAGTATCCGCACAGTATAAGGGATTATTGAATGTAACTTTCCAATTGAAGCCCGTTTATGTAAAAGATGGCTGGATCTTCCCACTCGCTCGATGGGCCAATCGCTCTCTCATGGTAGCCCCATACATGTGACGAACCCACACACAGCACACCTGGCGCGTGTTCTTGGGATCAATGATCTCCTCGACACCAAATGCATTGGCCGTTCGAACCGGGTTCATAAGCCGCCTGTATTCGGCGTCCAGCGCGTTGTACATCTCCTCCTTGCGTCCGACCTTTTCAGCTTCACGTAGTTCGTGGCGGTGGCCAACCTCGATGCCTCCTTCAAGAGGCAAAGAGCCCCATTGTCCGGATGGCCAGGCCACCTGCATGGGTGGGTCACGGGCTGCAAGCATAACACCGCCAGCGACGCCAAAGACTCGCCGCGTGATAACATTGAAGATCGGCGTTGTGGTGGAGAAATAGGCCTTGGTCAGTTCGATGCCCCAGCGCATAACGGCTGTTCTCTCTGCAATTGTGCCAATGGCATATCCGGCTATTACACGTAAGTCAGTATTTGGCATTCCAATCAAACACACAAAATCACGCTTGGCTAGAAAATGCCAAAAAGAACAAGGGTTTTGCCCGGCAAGGCAGACAGCTTACGGATGTCCAAAAATTGTAACACGGGAATATTCATCACATCACAGAGTTTTAAAAACCTTGTCAGCTTCTGGCTGCCTTGAGCATCCAATGCTCCTCCGTTCACCTCGCAATTTAATGAAATGATTCCAACGGGGTGGCCTGCCAAACGTGCTAGGCCACTGATAGCGGTCTTGCCCCATAGAGCCCCGATTTCAAACCAAGAGTCACGGTCAATGACTGATTTAATAATAAACCTTGGATTATACATCCGTGTCTGTTTCCGAGGTATTATAGACCGCAAGGAGAGGTCCTCTCGGGCTTCGGGGTCGGTACATGAGATGACTGGTGGCGCGTCCAGCCCCGAATTGGGTAAATACCCCAATACCGTCCGGATCTGCTCAAAGCATTCTGCTTCATTGGCAGCGAGATTGTCGATGGTGCCATTTGTGCAATGCATCATTGGCCCACCAAGGTCCTCGAAGCTGAGCCCTTCTTCAAAAGTCGCGCCTTCGACCACCTTCGGTCCGGCATTGAACAGTGTGCCAACGTCTGCAGCCATGACGCTGAAATGGCATGCCACTACCCTAGCTGCTCCTAGTCCAATCTATTTTCGTCAGAAAACGATCATGGCAAAGGTATATGGCAGATAATGCCTCACCGCAGGCCCGAGAACTGCACCCAAGTTCGGAATCCCCATATTCAACTGGTCTACAACGTGACGAAAGTGAGGAAGGGATGGAAGATAGCTCCAGCCCTCCTTTTTTATCGTGGTGACACTACCTCCTCCAGAACTCCCATCGACGAGTTTAATCACGGGCAATTTGAGCGCAACCGCCATCTTCTCGAGATAAACAGTCTTCCCCGAGCTAGCGCCGTCTGCATGGCCACTGCGAATGCTGAAATCATCTGCTGTAAGAAGAACGTCCCTTCCTTGCAACTTCCCAGTGCCTTGGATATTGTTACTTGGAGTGAAGCTGGCCACTCGTTCTTGTGTGGGACCCGTCGTCTCCCATTTCACAGTTCCCGATATCGAGCCAACTTCTTGGAATGTATCATGATCAAGTAGCAGCTCGATTCTTTCGCGAACCCAGAGTTTTCCTGCCTGTTTCTGGCGAACATAGCCTCGATGTTTCAGGTTGGGCGCAGTGGCTGCATCTCTGAGTGTTGATATAGCCGAGAGAATGTCTGAGTAGTCTGCTGGCAAATTTGAGCTACTACCAGCCCCATTAGAATCTTTTACTGAGGATAAAGAGCCACCTTTGGCGACGTGCGCCGTGACCTGGCTCAGTCGTTCAGCAGCTTGGTTGCTTGTTGCGGCATCTCTGGAGTTCTGTTCCCAATCTTTCTTCATTACGTTTGACAAGCAGTCTGTATGGAGCTTGTGAAGCAGTGACTCGGTTTCCAGTAGCTCACAACACGCTGTGCAAATATATATATATATACGTCGTCTCACAAAGGTCTTTATGCAGCAAGATGTGAAAGGTGAATTTGCGGCTTGTCCGACAAGCCTCGGCTTTTCTCCGCAGTTGCTGTGGGGACATCAATAGTTCGCGCCGATCACACGTCTCGGAATCCTGATGAATTCTAATACCTCACCCTGTCATTCTGGTAATCAAAGCGTGGCCTGTGAGAGAGAAGGTAAGTTGAGAGGATAAAATAAATTCACTGATAATGAAGCCTCCAACCAGGCCGATTCGCCGGCTCCTGGTTGCCAATAGGTGAAGAAGTCCTATCCTCGGCCAAGCAGGTACTACTGCACTACTAACACTCTCCAGAGGAGAAATTGCTATTCGCGTTCTTCAAGCTGCTCGTGAACTGTGTCTGGACACGTCGGATATTCCAATTGAGACCTTTGCGCTTTATACCGAAGGAGACCAGACGCACTGCGATGTTGGTCGCCCGGATCACCGGATTTTGCTTTCCTCGCCTGGGGGCTATGTGGATATCTCGTATCTTGTCGCTCTAGCCAAAACACATTCCATTGATGCCATTCATCCAGGATATGGGTTCCTGAGCGAAAGCGCTGCGTTTTCCCAGCGACTATGGGAAGAAGCAGGAGCCATTGTTATAGGGCCCGGCTGGGAGATCATTGAGCAGATGGGCGACAAACTGCAGGCCAAGGCGTTAGCGGCGCGTTGTGATGTCCCAGTTCTACCGACAGTAGAGATGTCGACTGCGGCCTTGGATAAGGCTCGCGAGTTCGCCCACAGAGTCGGCTATCCGATCATGATAAAGGCCGTCGATGGGGGCGGCGGGCGAGGTATTCGGTTAGTCTGCGCTCCAGAGGAGCTTGCCAGCGCAGTTGAACGAGCCCAGGGAGAATCTCCGTCAAGAACAGTCTTTGTGGAGAAGGCCGCCGTAGGTGGATTCCATCACGTTGAAGTCCAAATCATCGGCGATGGGACAGGGCAAGTGAGGCACCTTTGGGAGAGAGACTGTAGTGTGCAAAGGCGCTTCCAAAAGATTGTCGAATATGCCCCTGCAATCAGTCTGAGTCGTCCAATTATCAAGAATGTTATCGATGCAGCTATCAAGATGGCCAGTGCCGTAAGTTGGACCTCGTTAGTTGGCGATTAGAACAGGTTATGGCTAATTAGAAAAATAGACACAATATTTTTCTTTAGGGACGTTCGAGTTTCTAGTCAATGGCAATACACAGGAATTTTATTTTCTCGAGATAAACCCTCGGCTACAGGTTGAACATACGATAACTGAATGCATCTCTGGCGTTGATTTGGTACAAACGCAGCTCCTTCTAGCCCAAGGCCTGCCTCTAGACGCCGTGGGACTTGGAAAAATGAACGACCCTGAACTGGCACCAACACAAAGATCTATTCAACTGCGACTTTGCGCGGAGGACCCGGGATTAAACTTTTCTCTGAGCGTGGGAAATGTGTCCCAACTGGTGGTCCCTAGTGGGCACGGTGTTCGGGTGGATACACATTTCTCTTCAATATCACCTACGCTTGTTGGCTCTGACTTTGATAATTTGCTAGCCAAAATCATAATTACCGCTGGGGACTGGGGAGCAGTTGTCCGCAAAGCCCGGCGTGTGCTAGCTGACACTGTGGTTTCTGGGGTCAAAACCAATTTGAATTTGTTGAGGGGCATCATGGATCACGCTCATCTCACGAAAGGAAGTCCCGATACGCAATGGCTTGAAAGCAATCTGCCGGATTTGCTAAATGTTGGCCATGAGCTTTCAGAAAAGACGGCCCTGATTAGCGCTTCAAACTCGACCACGTTGTCTTCACCGGGAAACTTGGTAACCACTTCGTCAAGTGTGCTTTTTCGCAAAGGAGATGCCTGGTCCATGACGCTGGAGCCGCTTTCTCAGTCTGATAAACAGAAAGATTCTCCCTCACAAAATGGTATACAGAGTCACCTCCTTCTCACAAGAGTTCTCCGCAACGAATTTCCCTCTTCCCTGACAGCAGAAGTTGAATATGCTGTTTCTTCCTCGTCCTATTCATCATCTTCTCCGGCAATACCATATCGACTACACCTAGCCGAGACAAGCGCATCTGCATCTGCGCTTTCTTTATCAACGAGCCGACGAGGTGATTCGTCTAATCCGAATCACTTATTATTCCCACTGTCAGGGAAACTTATCGAGGTGCTTGTCGGCGAAGGAGACGAAATTGCAAGAGACCAAGTTGTCGCTTATGTCAAACAGATGAAGATGGAGCTGGAGATTAGAAGTCATCGGCCTGGGGTGGTGAAATGGGTCGTTCAGATGGGAGAGTCTTCACAAAGTCAAGGCATGGACGTTGCAGAAGGTCATCTGTTACTGGAGTTCAATGAAAAAGAGAAATCCCAGATGCAACAGCAGGCAACTAGAGGAAAGCTTTAATGCCTGTTGTCTTTTAGACTTCATTATCTGGGCATGTAGTGCAGTGGGGAGGCCAAAAGGTTTAAATCTGGCGCTACAAGATACATAGGAATAGTCCACCGGTGTATGAGTGCTGAGAAAATAGTCCGAAACATTTGAAATGAACAGCTTTCTTGCCATTTTAATTTGACGATTCAATTTGATAAACTAGTATTACATTCAATGTTTCAACGTGATTGACTTTAATAGTATTTTTAAAATATTATTATATATAGATATTACATGTATGTATTCAAATGTTCTAATTGCGAAAGCTGCGTTTTACCTACTTATTTCCCAATTTCATTTGCTTCAATTCCTTTGGCGGCTTTTTCCTTCCAGTCTGCTCTCCAGCGCGACAACGGAGGCCGGCCGTGGACAAGATCTCCTGAGCCCCAAACAATCCTCTTCCGGTCTGTCTCCTCGGTCACCTCGTTGTCGGGGCAAATAATGTAGAAGGATCCGTTGGCGATTTTTTCGTTCATAAAGTCAACAACCTGTTCCGACGTCCACGCGCCGTCTGGTTTGGAAGTGAAATGACCAGCGGTCAGTCCAGTGTAGGTCCAGCCGGGAACTAATAAATGGACACTAATATTTGGATTGCTATTGTAGAGGTCCAATGACAGTTGCTCGGCGATTGTCTTGACCGCACTTTTCGAGGCATTGTACGCTGGGTTTCCCGGAGGGTTCGTGATTCCCTGCTTGGAGCCTGTGAGAACGATCGCCCTGGACTTGTTCTTTTCGCTTGTCACGCTATCGATAAACGCTGCCAACGCATTTGTATAGCCGAGTGTGTTCGTTGCAAGTGTTCTTTCAAAGTATTCGGGGTCTTGCCAGGGTGTTTTCCCTTGGGCAGGCTTGAAGCTAGCGCCAGCATTGAGCATCAAAAAGTCGATACCGGCTGGGTACTTGGCGAGGATGGCTTGCTGGACTGTCTTCCAAGCGTCACGGGCGGACACGTCTATATCATAGGTGGATATCTCATTGCTGGACGGGGATGGCATCTGGGCAGCAGCAGCAGACAGCGCTTCCTGGTTCTTGTCGAGCAGCACAACGTTCATGCCATGGGCGTAGCAGGATTTGGCAGTGGCGAGGCCGATTCCAGAGGCGCCTCCTGTTATCAGCGCAGTTGCGCCCTTTCGAAAGACAGCCGGCATAATGGCAGGTTGCGACTGTTGTCGCAGTAAAGGAGAGAAACAGGGAGGAAGTCAACAATGTGAGGTTGGGCGGGGTTGAGCGAGGTTGAGGCTGTTGACCCCGCCCCGCATCGCGCTACGTCATCCCCCCGACCATTATTATTTCTTCAACAACAACAGTCCCTGTGTATGGGAGTTTATGTGCCCTTTAAATAGGGTTTGTTGCAGGCATGCACCGATTATTGTGTATACGCCTGAAACGGTATGCCAGACTCCTCCTGATTGCCGCCATACCTCTCAAACTGAGGAGCAAAGACACATGTACATGGTCCGAAAACAACGCGTCCTCCCAGCAATCGATCGAGACTGTTGATTATTATCATCATTATTGTTGATAGTTAGGGGATTTTACATCGTACGTACTCTGGACTCCGTACCTGAATATTGAGGCACTACATATGAGTGAAGGTCATGCACTATTCGATGCGACCTTCCCCATGCGGCAAAGAGCTGCGTGTTTTCTTCCCCTTGTCATCATCGCCAATGCAACCTTCCAGATCATCAATTGCGCGTGTTAAAGCCAACAACCGTGCCGCCACGAACCTCTGAATAATGTCAATGTAGCAACACGTCGACAACACCACGATGAGGACATTCTGGCCTGCGATCGCCGGGCTGCTCGGCGCGCAACGCGTTGTCGCGCAGTCAACAACCACGGCCATTCCGCGCTGGTGTGGAAAGCCGTATGAGAGCGGGTGCGATCTTCTTGACCAAGATAGACGAGCGCGGCCATTGATTAATCGATGACAATCGCAGATCCCCCAATGTTAACCCAGGAGGCCAGCTGCTGCCTCCCAAGCCGTCGACGACTCCCTTGCTCCACGTCCAGGTCGAGCCGCGACACAGCATCTACGTGTCGTCCGAGAAGACCGCCACATTCATCGTCGACGCTGCCTTGTCGCTGTACCATGGCGAGCCGTATCGCAACTCGACCCAGCAGCTGGGCGACCCGGAAGTGCAGCCGTTCACCGATTTGTATTTCAGCATCTTGCTGGAGTCGACCGACCAGGTGCTGGTCACTAACAACGTCTCGGTCAACAGCACCGACAACCTGTTTAACTTCGATATCAGCAAGCTGAAGCCCCAGCTGGAAGCCTATGACATTGTACTTAGTGGCGCATCTGCTGATGGCAACCAGACATTTACTGCGACGACTAAGCTGTTCTACCTCCCCGACAAGACGACCGGCAGTGTCACCAAGATTGACAATCTGAATGGCGGACTGTTGTTTAGAAACAATGCGACAAACAACGAGTTTGTCCCGTTCCTTGCATTCGGATTCTATACAAATTATGGGGGCTATCTCGAATTGAGCCTCGATAATGTCAAAAAGTACTACGACTTAGGCTACAGCGCCATCCACCCGGTGCCGTCGTACTCTCCCAACCTGACTGTCATCCTGGACTATCTCGATGAACTCAACCTACCCTTCCAGTACGACATGCGAGGGACCTATCAGAACCTGACCTCGGTCGAAGAACAAGTAAACCTGGCCAAAGACTATAGCACGCTCCTAACCTGGTACACGGCCGATGAGCCCGATGGAAACCAAGACCCGCTCAATGCCACATCTCTTGCGTACGATACCATTACAAAAATCGACAGATATCACCCAGTGGGCGTCGTTCTTAACTGCCAGAACTACTTCTTTGACGAATATTCCAGTGGCGCCGACTTCTTGATGGAAGATGCATATCCAATCGGGATTAATGCCACCTGGTCGCAGAAATGGGACACGCCATGCAACACGACGTACGGAGACTGCGGCTGCGACAACTGTCTTGGTGAGCTCCAAGATGTGTCCAACCGTATCGATGACCTTGCGCGGTATCAGGAATATCTAGGACAGTCGCCGAAACCTATATGGGCCGTGCCGCAGTCCTTTGACGGTGAGCAATACTGGGACCGCAACCCCACGGAGGGCGAAACATGGGTTATGAACCAGCTGAGCCTGAACCACGGGGCCAAATCAATCATGATGTGGACCTTTCCCACCCTTGATCATCTGGCAACTGCAAATTCGCTGCAATCCAAGGTCATTACCAAGTCGCCGGTGCTTGACTTGCTGACCGGTACACAACCCCAACCCCTCTCGACACCAGGCCATCAGCTTCTCGATGTAGCCTATTGGATTGTGGGTGGTCAGGCGTTGATCAGTATTGTCAATCTGGATTACGCCGAGACGTCATCAGAAATCTCCATCCAGCTGCCTTTTGATGTAGCTACGATTTCGTCGACCCCGTGGGGTTCTGTTGATTGGAAACTGTCTGGGAATGCCCTCAAGGTCCAGGGACTGAATGCAACTGCCACCAGTCTTGTGATAGTAGACTTGTAGACCCGTGTGATAAATGTAAATTAGTCTTGCTGATTTCAATGAAACCATCTGCTGTAAGCTAAGTAAGTTGTGACCTCGCCGTCAGTCTTTGAGGTAATCATCATGAAATGGAGGCAAATTCCGTGTCCACTAGGGCGGTGGCCGCCGGGAACGGGAGATTCAGATGCATTTTCGTTTTTTCCATTTCTTGCCCAATCGTTAAGAAAATCTTCCGATTGATGGTGTCGAATTTGGGGTAAGCATATGTCAGACGAACACTTTGGGGTACTTCTGCAGATCTTCCAATGGAATAGCTATCGTCTTGTCTCGTTTCTGCAACAATTGTTGTCAAAGACGAGACGTCCTCGCGATAATCAAGGCCAAGCTTGGCAGCAGCAGCTTCCTCTATCGCTATGACCTTCTCAGCTGCAATTGCCGTCACCTGGCTGTTATAGACACCTTCCTGGCGACATGCTGAACGAAGAACATGAACTGCCTTACGACGAATTATTGGGTCACGACAAAGAGTAGCAACATTGTAAAGTGGCCCAATAATGCAATTGTCCAGGGTAAAAGTTGGCTTGGGGCTATTCTCATCTCGCGGCATATGCGATGGATCGGACGCAGACTCATTTCCCAATGAAACCTGGGCGACTGACGCAGACAACGATAGAATTTCTGCAAAAACGGGGGTGTAATCATCCCAATCAAAGGAGTCACTCCCTTCAGATTGGCCATTCGCTAGTAACAGAACCAGATTATATTGATGTATGCGCAGGACTTTCAAGCCGACGCGCTCCTTCGCTGTAAGGAACGTCCCGCGGGACTCCTCAAACAAATCTAGGGCCGCTCTCCATTGGTTGAAAACCGATGCATACTGGTGCGTTAGATAAGTAGACACAACTTTTACCTGGTCCAGGGGCACTGATTTGATGGCCTTGGCGTATATGGCTGAACATAGCCGACTGTTGTGTTCAAGAAAGTCGCGCGCCTCTGCGAGAGAGGTGAACCTTTGTGGAACTTCTATTTGAATATTATACGGCTGGTCTCTCTCAATAATATCAAAACTAGGGTGGTCTGTGTCTTCACGGGTCTACTAACCGGTTAGTACTTTGCGCCCAACAAAAAACGCCGTGGGAGCTATTTACCAAAACAGATATTTGGCCCTGAAGGCGGATAAACATCTTATGCAGATTTTCCATCTCCAGCATTGTGACGGTGGAAGGTTTCAAAGCAGGATGGCGATAGGTACCGGAGCTGGGATCATAGCGTACTTCTCCCAGAATCCTCATGCCACTGCGAACATGGTTGATAGCGGATACGTAATGGCCGGATAGGGTCTAACAAGTTCATGAGCCAGATGGGATTGCGGTTATCTGTGTAGGAAGTTTTACCTCGAAGCAAACAAAAAGAATACAAGAGATTAAGCACACATCCACAGTTATGTTGCTGGTCATTTCCGTAGAAGTTCGCGTATAAGTATTAGGCGAATATGGGTTTGAAGGGCCCAGAAGAGCCCTTATTGCGGCCACATACTCCTGGATAGCAAAACTATCTTGTCTTTTCTGGAGGAGCCCAAAGGGTGAAATGTGGTGACGGCTTTCAAAATTCTCATGGAGCGCTCCTAGGGCGACCAAAGCGTGCCATATGGATTTCTCGTGCTGGCTGACTTGCAAGACGAGCCGATTCCAGAATTCTGAGCCCCCATAGCCTGCTAAAGATGAAACCGTTCTTTCATAAAAGTATTGAAAGGACCGGGTCTCTCGCTCGTTCTCTGAGCATCCGAGAACGGGAGGCCGATAGGATGGAAGTCGAAGGCGATTATCTCCGAGGCGAGACTGGGGGCTCGTTGTCTCATAGCCATCGCATTTGCGTCCGGTCGAAGAGCATCTTAGACAGTTTGGCCTTGCTTCGTCGCATTTTATTCGTCTTTCTATATGATTGGGGACAAATGTCTCAGCGGGGCTTAAGGCTATGAGTTCGGATAGTTGTGATTCTCACTCCTATACGCTCAAAGACTTGATTAGTTTCATTGCATATTCAAAAGAAAAAGAAAAGAAAAAAAGAAAAATAAAAAACATTGCCATACAAGTACGAAAATTATGCACGCCGCATTCAGCCAGAGAAACTTACTTGCATGTCAAACAGCCTGACTTGGTCTTGGCTCGGTAGGAACGACGCTCAGTGTCAGGACTCCGGCGCATAGTGCGAGAGCTGCAGCACATTCGCCTGTTCTCTGCGTAATTTGTCCGAGATGAAACACAATAAACGGCTAGATTGAAAGCTACTGTGTACCGTCGAAACCGAGCTCCAGCGTTCAGACTGTCATATCGAGGAGGTTGTCGAGGTTGTCCAATTGTTGAGGTCGTTGAAGCCATCAACGAAGTGACGGAAGGCAGTGACGGAGACACTAGGCCAGAAACTGACTAGCGGCTGATTCGCGCCAAGACCGCGCCTTCTCCTCGTGCTTGAAGCTGCAAGTCGCGCTCTCGCAAACTCACTGCCAGCTCATCTTCGTTATTATTATTGACATTGCTATCCTGCTAGCTACCGACACTGACCAGCTGTACCTGGCTCACCGGGATAAAGGCATCGCAACTGTCGCCGACTCGCCATGAGTTTTCACTGGTCATCGGAATTCTTCCGACCCAATCGCCCCCCGGAAATTCCCCGCCTCCCACGCTGCGTGGGGGTGCGGAGGAGATGCTGCTCCATCTTGTCAATGATTTGGATTAGTTCACGGACGAGTGTCCTCCCCAGGCGGGGTGCTGTGGCTCTTTGTGCGACTGAGTTTCTAGCACAGAGAAGAGAGAGAGAAAGCTATAAACAGGAGCCTTTGCCCGTGCTACCCCGTTCCGTGTATTCCCTTTCTACCCGCTATCACAACGACAAACAAATCGACCATAGTGTCAATTGAGCTCTTGTCCGGATAGAATATGGCAGACAGAAAGAGTGTGGATGGGCAGCAAGAAGTTGTCGAGGATGTGGACGCCACCTTGAAAGGACTGCCACTCTCCGCGGAGTCGGCCATGCCCCCTGCCCTTGCTGCTCTCAGCGACGAAGAGTATGCCCAGGTTGGCCGGAGTGCTGTATGGAAGCTTGATATGCGCGTTATGCCCGCCGTCTCAGTCATGTACATTTTGAACTATCTGGATCGCCAGAACATTGCTAGCGCAAAGCTTGCAAACATCGTGGAGGATCTAAACATGACCAGTGTCCAATTCCAAACCTGTGTCAGCCTGCTATTTGTCGGATACAGTACGTGTCAAGCCTTCATTCTAACGAGACTAATATCACATGGCAATAATAACCTTTCATAGTCCTTATGCAAGTCCCCTCGAACATGCTCGCCAGCAAGACCAAGTACCCCGGTATCTATATCTGTGTAGCAATGGCCGTCTGGGGTGTTATCTCCGCCTGTACTGCCGCAGTTCAGAATTTTTCCGGTCTGGTAGCGGCTCGTTTCTTTCTCGGATTTGTCGAGGCTGCGTTCCTGCCTGGTGTTGTTTATTATATTTCACTCTTCTACAACCGACAGCAAATCACTTTGCGCACGGCTATCTTCTACTCCGGCTCTCAGGTTGGCAATGCCTTTGGGCCCTTGTTGGCAATTGGGATCTTGGAGATGGACGGCATGCGAGGGATCAGTGGATGGCGGTGGCTGTTTATCATCGAAGGCGTGGCTACCGTTTTCTTTGCCATCGTTTTTGCCGTAATTATGCCGAGTTCCCTGCAGGGAATCGGAGGAATGAGTGACCTAGAGAACGAATACCTGCTGTACAACTATGCCAAAGATATTGGACAACAAGACCATAAAGAGGAAGCAAGTGCCTGGGCCGGTGCGAAGCTTGCCGTCCAGGATCCCAAGACATGGCTGCTCATGGCAACTTTGTGGGCGGTTAGTCTTCTGCTTTCTGCATTTTCTAAACGTGCTAATCGAGCTTTACAGACATATGTGTCGGCGGCTGTGGTAAACTGGTTCCCATCAGTGGTGGCCACACTCGGCTATGATCGCAATACGACCTATGGTCTTACTGCTGTAAGTTTCTAGTCAACTTGGTATACTTGACATGCAAAATAGAATACTCACCATCTTGTTAGCCACCTTATATCCTTTGCTGTATCATTATGCTCTTCAATGGGTTCCACTCCGATAAGGTATATGGGTCTAAATGCAGCCCCTTTCTGTCAATTGATAGCTACTGACACTTCATCTCAGAAACAAGAGCGGTTCCTGCATGTAGCCATCCCACTGGTAGTTGCCGTGGTTGCTAACATTATTGCCGTTTCTTCTTTAAACACCGGTGCTCGATGTACGTAATTATCCACCTTTAAATCTCGCATATTATTGATACTGTTCCCCCAGACTTTGCCATGATGCTCATGCCCGGCTCATGCTATTCTGCTACTATTGTGATTCTCTCCTGGATCACAGGGTCCCTCTCACAACCCGCCACAAAACGTGCAGCAGCTATTGCTCTCATTAATGCCGTGTGCAATACTCCCAACAGTATGGATACCTGTTTCTCGTTTCACACCCTCTACTAACCCTTTTCAAGTCTGGACGTCGTACCTTTACTTCGGCGCACCGCGCTATCTAGCTGCTTTCATCCTCAATATGGCAATGGCCGGGCTGGCTATTTTATTTGCGGCAATGACATATATGTATCTTCGACGACAGAACGCCAAGTTGGATCGCGGCGAGGATCTCGGCAAAAACGGGCCTACACCTGTCCAGCAAGCAGCTGGCTTCAGGTACCTTGCATAATTTGTCGAATCTTATTCTATAAGGAATTGATGATTCCAGTGTCTCTCTGCCGTTGTCGATTCTATCATGACACAATTCATACACATAGAATACCCCACGAAGCATGTAGTTGTATAGGCCTGGAAGGCGACGTTTCAATGGATAGATATATCTAGAATGTTATACTACAGCATTTCTTCTCACAGTTCAACTAAATAAAACCAAATGGTTCCAAAAAACCACCAAACCCACAACACACAAGGTCATAATCAACTCGCTTTTCAGCGTCCGACGTGAGATAGCAGCATTCGATGTCGACGTTCTACTCGCAGTGCTTGTAGCTGTCGAAGAATTTTTCTGGGCCGAGGCAGAAGAAGTTCCCATTACAGAGGTAGCCGTGGTCGAATAAGTATCTACCGTAGTGGCACCCGGAACTGTAGCTCCAATCTCAAGCACAGAGTCACCCTTACCAACACCGCTCGCATGGAACTTCGTGTTTGCTAATGATACCTCGTTATTGTCTAGGTCATAGACCACGTATGCGCTGCGTAGAAACGTGTCACCTAAAACTATACTGTCCCCACTGGTAGGAACGATTCCGAATGCGCATCCCTGGGTACCATCTGCCATTGTTACTCCAGGTTGCGTGCTGGTCAGCATTTCCTTGATCCTCACGGACACTGATGCTGTAGAGAAGGCGAACTTTAGGCTGATATCCTCATTCATCAGACTGCACGGAATATGCCCTGGGTTTTGGGTATCGTAGGTACCATTCAGATCCTGAAAGATACTAGCTACAATAGAATCCGGTAGGACAGTCAGACTGGTACCGGAGTCCAAAACAGCCGGGGCGGGCAACGATGTGCGTCCGTATGTCTTTTCAATACTCCCATTCACACTGAGTGCAAGGCCGCTCATATTGATGTAGAACTGGGGGTTCTCGCCGGGTATTTGAAGGATGGGAACTGTCAGCAAGTCTCCTACGTATTTTTCTGTGTCAACACCCCCGAAGAGAATCGACCCTATATTTGCGTCTAGATCGTTGAGCCAGAGACTATAAGCATTCGATTTTATGAGCCCGTTGTCAACCATTGCTTGGGGTAGATTTGGATAGTTTCTCTGTTCTGACTGCCCGGTGGCTTCATTTCCGACATATCCAAGACCAAGGACACCTTTTGACAGAAAGTAATGTTAGCATGGCAACATTGAACATCTGCGGTGTAGACCAACAGACCTATTGATGACGATGCATACGCCACGCCAAACTCAAAAGTGGGCACACTTTTACCGCCAATGGTTAAATTGTCTGAAACAAAATCCCCCTTGGCCGAAGTTCCGTCAACGTAGGCAAGTGCGAAATCCGAGTTCAAGTATTTATATGTAGACGAAGAGTTGGCGTTGTATGTTCCGAGCTGCTCGCAAGAGCCCGGTTCTTGTGAACACAGGTCCGAAAAATCCGTATTGCACCAGGTATCGCTGCTGCCAGTGTCGATAATTAATCGAACTTGTTGCGGCGGACTTCCGAGAGTGATATTGGTCAAGTACATAGTTCCCTAGTGAACAAACTGTCAATGTCATATCGACATGGGCCCCGATTTCCTTTGAAGAACACACCGCATTTTGAAGCACCTGGTTTACTGTATTGTCTCTTCTGCTTTCCCGGTAGCTTCTTCTCACTAAATCCGGGGATTGGTCACGTCGGACACCCAGCTTTACCACTGCTGGCGTATCACGTTTATGAAGTGACAGGGCATCTGCTGTGGACAGTGTCCCTAATAGGGCCGTAAGGTATGATTGTTTCATTATGTGCCACGCTTTCTAGCACTGGGTCTGTATTTGCAGGAACAGCAATGTCGAGAAGGGAGAAATAAATTATATATGGTCGATAAAGTACTCCGCTTGGTATGTATGAAACATGCCGAGGACAAAGAAAACACCACACCTTCTGAATCCAGGTCGTTTGTATGTAATCGAAGACTAATGATAAATCAGTTTTCTTTGTTGCTTTTTTGGGGCAATACCGAATCGAGAGTGTTGCAGCCATGACCATTTCCGATTCGTCAGGTCAAAACGGGCAGTTAAGTTAGCATTGTTCTAGGCCTTACCCTTTAATTTTGTTCCAGATGTTAATACAGCCTATTGAAGAGGGAGAAAAAAAAACACTCTCTCCATTCTCAAAAACAGAGCGGGGTTCGTGTCGAATTCGTTAAGAGTTAGCACAAAGCAAGCTGACACGGCGTGACATCAGAATTGTTCTTCTCTGGGGCGGATATGCAGGAAGTGCTGCTTAATGTGCGCAGACGATCATGATCTGACAGAATCTAGGTGTGGTCAGCGTATTGTGGGAACATTCAAGCACAAAAATTGCGGGACTTGAGATCAGAAAAACGAAAAATTAATATTGCGCCGTCCGGTGCGTCAACCGGAACAACAAGTATAGAGATATATCCACTCGTGTTGATACAGTGATACAAGAACCCGCCAACGCCATGAAAATGCAAATATGTTGGTATCATCAACAGAACAAACTTGAACATAAATAAAAGGATACAATTAAGAGGTATCGTCGCCAGTTGTCGTATAATATATCCAGCTTTTCAATTGGTCGATCCTTTCGGGAGCGTAATTTATCGCCAGCACAGCGGTGATTATGAGGACGACCACGAAGACCGACGCGATGAGTATCGCCACAGACCGTACTCGGTTCTTCGCATGATAAGCGTTGATGGCGCCTCCTGCCCGTGAGGCATATCCGACAATGCGATCATATCCGAGCATGTAGTATACCAATCCGAGAAGAGAGATGCCGTAACCGCCAGCTTGCATGGATGTGACGGGGTTGTGCCAGAGGATCATCGAAGATATGACAATGAGGATATCCTTAAGGATGCCACAGAGACGCATCACCAACGATGAAGTCTTGCTGATCTGCTAGGGGGTTAGTGCTCGAAACACGATAACGGGGGGTTAGAAGACATACGAGAAAGACAACGGATATGTTCAATAGAAAGGCGACAGTGGCATTCGCGAGCAGAACACCGACGCCAACGTCCCAGATATAGTCGAGTTTCAACCTCGGAAGTTCCACTGCCATGGCGACAGCACCGTTCATGAGAGCGCAAACGGGAGCAAAGTAGTATAGCGAGACCAAAGGGTCCATATTGAATTCATCGGATGACAACAGACGCTGAACCATCACTAATCGAATTGCCTCGAAAACGATGCCGCCGATTTGGTAGAGAACACCGATGACGATAAAGTCGACTTCACCGAAGCACGACACTATGACACCAAGGACGATGATACACACGTTGGCGAACTGTTTTAGATTAACGGGCTCGAGGTGAAAAGCCCACGAGAAGAGAAGGATGACGACCGGGGTAGTGGCCTGTGATTAGGTCCGTCAGTGACCATCCCAATAGGACAGCGTCGGCTGGGTGGAAAGGGTATCTGACCTTGAGCATTTGAATGAACGGCACACTCAAGTAGAGATATGTGACGTTGCCGCAGATCAAACTCAAACTAAAGAAGACTCCAATAGGAACAATGGCGCGCAAGTACACACGGCCGGTCATCTTGATCTTTCGACGACCGTCGAGAAGACCAGTGAAGCGCGCCAAGACCTGGGTCATGATAGTCGCAAAGGTAAGATGCCATGTTGTCAGAAAAATAGCTAGATGGACTGGTCAGACTGATAAACACACAAAACCAAGAAGCGCCACCTGTGGAATAAATAGATGGTAGGAAGCAGCGTACGGAAAGCTAGTAGGAGTTAGTTTATAGCCTCTTATTGAAAAGACGGGAGAGGGGACTTACAAAAGCTAGTATGGCCAAGAATTTGCTTGTTGAATAAGATCAGGCCAGAGCTCAAGACTATCCAGGCGCTATAGCAAATCAACTAGTGTCAGCGATGCGTTCATTTGATGACAATCTACCTCACAGCCACCCAGGAATTATACTGACAGGATGAAAAACACCGGATGCAGGCCTTTTCGCTCCTCTGGCTGGGCCTTTTCGACCGTCGGCAGGCTCGGATCGAGCCTGGCAGATTCGTCTTCGTCGCTGGCTGTCATGGTGTGGCCGGCGCCTCTCCAGTGTTCTCTCTCTCTCTCTCTCTCTCTCTCTGCGTGTGTCTCTATCTCCCCTGCTTTCGTGGTTTCTTGTGTGACTTGTGCAATGGCGCGTAGTGTCAAGAGAGAAACAACGTGTAGTCCGGTCGAGGTAATTATGAACCAAGCACAAAAATCTCGATGACCACACTACTACTACTGTACCAAGCTTCGCGCTAAAAGCCCACGTCCAGTCGTCCACTGCCCCGTACTTGGCGCCTAACCAGCCACGAGAAGCAGTTAGAAAGGGGGGCGGTCTCAGAGTACGAAGCGACTCGGGGTGAAGCCTTTGCGGCTGAGTCGTTGGCAGCCCACGAACCCCAACAGGGGCCGGCGACTTACTAGAGGCCCAGCGGCGCCGCCCAAGGCATGGTCCGGTGTGGTCAGTGGTCACTGGTGCGTGGTGGTGTCTGTCATGGCTAGTCCTGTCTCAGATCCATCATGCCATTGCTGGCAAGGAGGTCTAGTTCCGGCGGAGAGAGAAATGATAAAATAACGCTGCAGCCTGTAGCTGTAGCCTATTGGACTGTTGGTGGGCAGGCTAGGCTGGATCCGGATGCACAGTTGTAATCATGAATACTGTACTCCGTAGTTTGCTGACAGCCAGCAGAAAGCCAGAAACACAGGGATCATTTGAGGTGAATCAGACCGGATCAGGCGGAGGACGGCCCCGCTGTTGCCAATCGGCGCCGCCTGGATGCGGCGACAAAATTTTTGCATGCGGCTAAATCGGGCGCACTGGGGCCCGTTGCGCGCGCTGATTGGGCCGCTGTGTGCCGGATTCACCACTAGCGGTCTAGCGTACCGCCAATTGGGCCATGGGCCGCATTCGGAGTGACGCTAAGCTGCATTAGGATTGGCACTGGTAGAATCATTGCCATTATGCCAGACACTAGCAACGTGGACCCCACTTTCCAATTCACCCGACGCGGCTTAGCGTGCGGCTCTCTAATTGGTCTTGCTTCCACAGTGGGGCCGCCCAGGGCCGATACCACCGGCTATTGGCCAGCGCGGGCATCCGTATATTTCAGCGCCGACCGCACGGGTCCCAATCCGGCGCTAGTGCTGGCACACTCAGGGCCAATGGAGGCGGAGGGCTGACTAAGTCCCTGGAACATCGCAGCGTCTCGCTTGGCACTCGCCTGCCTTTTCCAACGGATGAATTAATCTCGCTGCGCAACTTCATGCGCTCTCGTTCTCACTACCTAGCTGGCAGTGCGAGCGCCGTGCCCTGGCTTTATTCATTCGTTTCTTGCTGTCCTGCTATCGTCCCTTTCCCCCCCCTTCTCTTTTTTCCTTTCCTCCTCTTTTGACCCTGTCTGAGCCGCACTCTGCGCGCCGCCACACCCGCACTTTTTATCTGATATCAACCATCGCCGCAAAGAATGCTGTGACTGCAGCAATGAGCTTCGATCGCAAATACTTCCGCCCGCGCTGCACATGGCCCATCTCGGTCGCAGTTGTGACTGTCGTTTTCTTCGTGCTGTTTTACGCTTATGACACCAGTTCCTTTTCTGGCGATTCCAGTGTGATTGCGTACGTCAGAGCCATGCCAAAGCCGCCGCAAGGGGCTTGAAGGCTTCTCCCTCCACGTGTTAAGAAAGTGAGAGTTTATACATACGTATCATGGACTAACAATCATTCTTTGCTATAGGGGCTACTCGCACGTGGAACTCTCTTCCTCAAGTGAATCGCGCCTCTCAGACACCCATCATCTCATCCCGCTGCTATACAAGCCATTTCTGCACTCTGTCGACGCCCCGAGATTTGTTAGCGACAATGGGGACACCTACGAGCTCCCACAAAACCCGCCACGCTTCACACAGTCGCTTGGCAAGAAGATCTTGCTGCTCGATGTCGACACTCGTCCTCTCGACGGAGAGGGTGGCATGCTGAATGAATCTATCCACTACGAGACGATGACTCCCCACACTGCCGGAATGCTGAACCACTATCTCTACGGTACGTTGATTTATGTTGCCTTCTTGTCGTTTTACTTCAAACCCCCACTCGCATACTGACTGCTTATCTGCCACAGCCATGGTCCACGGCTACGACTACAAATTCGTTCGCTCACCCTCATACACCGACCGACACCAAACCTGGGTCAAAGTGCCTATGATCCGCGAAGCTCTCAAGACCTACGATTATGTTGTCTTCGTCGACGCCGACGCCGTCTTCCCTCACACCCACCTTCCGCTTGAGTGGTTGTTCAATTATTGGAATGTCACCGAAGAAACTCTTGTGGCCATGGCCCTGGACCCAAATGCCGACTTTAACAAAGACCAACGCGGCAATATCAACCTCAACACCGGCTTCATCATTGCCCAAGCCAGTCCGCGCACGACCGAAATGTTCAATATCTGGGAGGACTGCGTCACTGACCGCAAGTTCGACGGATGCTCTAAGTGGCGGTATGAATGGAGCCACGAGCAGGCAGCTTTCAGCAATTTCATGCGCTACGAGTACCAGCGAGGCTCCGAAGTCATCGAGCTGTCCTGCACGGAGGCCAACGGATACCCGCAGAAAGCCGCTGAAAGTGGTTGTCACGGCGAATTTGTGCGCCATTTCTGGCTCGGCAAAGAATTTGCTGTCGATGCCCTGCGTGACACCGTGTCGCGCTATATGGCTCTGCGGTTGCATGATACGTTTCACGAGAATATCAATGTTGCCATGGTAAACGCTACGAACACGACATTGCCGTTGAAGGTCGGCGAAGAAGTCATCATTTAACCTTCATTTTCGCTTCGTTCATTCGGTGGCAATTATTATTATTATTATTTAACTTTAACTTTTTTTTTCAGCGGAGTATGGCAGGCGGTTTACATATTCTTCTTCATCGTTTGGATTTGTTTGTTTGTTTGTTTGTTTGTTTGTTTTTTTTTTTTTTTCACCCACCACTGTACATATTCCATATTCAAACTTATATAGACTCCACGTAAATACGTGTATATCAAACCGATTCATTCAGTCCAAACACCCCGCAGAGAATAATACAAATTCCTTCTCAATTTCCTATCCACCAAAACAAGCTTCAACCAAGATAGACACTAAACCCCCCTGTCAAGGGCTTATCAATGTCGATCGTCCGACCCCGTTTCGGTCCGATGGGCCTTTGAGAATATCCTTGGCCACCAGCTGTCACGGTGCTCTCGCCCAAAATCCTCACCCGGACAATTCTCACGTTAGTCTGGTACCCAAACCGACCTCGCACATGCAGTTTTCTTGTATGCGAGTCATACTCGAACGAGATCTCGCTCGTCTCGTCAACATCCTGGTGGAGACTCTCGCCATCATCGAGATACAGGCGGCCATGAGCATCTCCGTTTGTTCCGGGCGCTACGATCAACTCAAAATCGAGCTTGCGCAGTTGTGTTGTTGTATTTGCCCCGTCGATGCGCATTGGTACGATGGATCCGCCACGGATGTGCACGGGGATTTCGTGGTAATCGACGCCCGTGCGAGTAACCCATTTGCCCTGTCTTAATGTATGTTTCTCGCCGGTGAAGAAATCGTACCATGTATCGGCCGGGAGGTAGAAGGTAACCGAGGTCGACTCGTCATCTGTCACTGGTGAGACGAGGAGAGCCGAGCCGTAGAAGAATTGGAGCTCGATGTCCAATGTGTTTGTATCGGACGGATACAGGAAGAAAAGAGGCAAGATGGTTGTTGGTGTTCCGTCGACAGTCTGGTAGTGGAATTCGGTGTAGAAATAGTCAAGCAGCTGATAACGAGTCTTGATCGCCGCCCGCGCCGCCTCAGCGACTGTCGGCCACAGGTAGAATTCTTGGAATGGCGCGGTGATGTCAGCATGGTTGCGGTAGAATGGATACCAAGCACCTAAGACGACCCAGCGAAGACAGAGCGTCTCCCATGTCTCGTAGTTGAAGCCACAAACATCGGCGCCGATAGTGGGCATCTGAAAGATCGCAGCAAATTCCATATTCTGTCGAATTGAGATTCGGTAGTGGTCCCATGACGATATATTGTCACCTATGAAAGACAATCAGATATATTTGCTTTGAAATAAGACTCAAAACATACCAGTCCAATGACCAGATCTTTTCCCATCTCCGGCAAAAGAAGACCGCGAAATGATCATTGGCCGCTTATTGGGGCGACGTTCCAACATCGCATTTCGCGTAGCCTCCATCATACCAGACGCAAATAAATTCTTGGTATCATAGAACGCGTAGCCGCCATATTGATGTCTATCGGTGAATATTGTGTTGCCGTAGATGACCCCGTCGACTGTTCCCAGAGGATACGGAGGATGCAGCAGATCTCTCTCTGGAAGACCAAGCCGTTTGCCACTATCCGTTTCTTGTTTCCCCACGCGACTAGCTGACGGTTGGAAATCTGATGGAAAGTCTGGTAGCGAACGCCATGAGTCTCGCAGCGGAGGTGGTGCAGGCGGAACACCAGCTGATTTTGCCCATGCTATGGCGTCTTCGCAAGGGTACGGGCAAAAGTTAGCGGGCTACATAGTAAGTCAGTCTTTTTATATCTCACTAAGATATGTGATTGGCAAACCTCATTCATGTCAATCCACATGGCGTCAACATCTACGCCGGTCTCTTTGTCAAAAAAAGACAATAGCTGGCCACTCCAGTATTCTTGAGCATTCGGATGGAACCAATCGACAAATGCGGTAGCACCTGACCACATCCCTGCTAGGAAGACAGAGTCGTCATCGTTTCGGAAATACGCTTCGCTCTCCATGAGTTTGTTATACGAGTCTGGATCATCGACGGAGATCGGCGGGTCTACCATCACGACATAATGCTGGTCGCGTTCATGAAGATAATTAACCAGTTCACGGACCTTGTGCAGAGGGAACCTTTCGGGGTCGAGGGTCCACGTGCCACGCAGATTCACTGTTTTGGTCAGTTGAAAAAAAAAAAAAAAAAAAAAAAAAAAAAAAAAAAAAAAAAAAAAAAAAACAAAGAAAGGAAAAGGGAAAAGGGAGTTTTTGGGGGGTCTTTAATGCTGGCCGGATCTTACTATAATCAATATCGGACCAAACCGTCTCTACGGGAATATTAGCTTCGGAATAATTTGTCACGACCTCTGCGACCATCATGACATCGATATATCCGTATTTGCACTGGTGAAAGCCATACGTCCAGTATGCTTGCTCAGCAGGCTATAGCACACGGTTATTAGAACATGTACTCCCCAATATAAGATGTAGGAAGACTCACTGTACCAACCACCTCGGCATATTGCCTCCCTACATCAGCTGGGCTCGGCCCGGCCAGAAAGTAAAAATCAAGCACGCCGCCAATGACGTTGTATTCCAGGTACTGCTGACCTGTTTCTGTCTTGTCAATGAAGATGTCCATACCATTGCTACTGGCAAGGAACACGCCGTGGGCATGGCCATCCCGCATTTCTAGGTATACGGGGTGGCTACTGTAGAGATTTGCTTGTTTGGGCAGAAAGGCATCGCCGACATTGTATATGGTTCGCTTGTAGTTGTCAGTCTGTCGGCGGAATGAATCTACATCTTCTCCCAGGCCGTATATATTGGGGTCGGTCGGCATTGATGTGCGAAGATGAACAAACTGAGGCTCGAAAATCAATGGCTCGCCAGATGTGTTGAAGAGGGTCTCATATGTATCGCTGCGCTGTATAGCAAATGAAAATGGGTTCTCGGTGTAGGAGAAAGTGAGCAAGGAGGAGCTGCTGCTGGTGTCATTGCTCCCTTCTGGAAAAGCCAGCACTTCCCGTGGGATCTGATACACGTCCTCTGCCGAATCGTAGATTTTGACATGCAGGCGACTGTCTATGGACCATGCATTAATGGAGGTATTTTCGTCTGTGTTAAAAGAAACAGGGGCTGCTCACCAGTCTGATACTCGACCAATAACTTGAGATCGCTGATATCTGGGCCGTAGACGTTGCACGGCTCAGCAAGCTGTAAAGTCGCAGTCAGCGACGCGGCCGTGCTTGTCACATGCTTAACGGCGTATCCAGCGCATCCGAGCGAGGTCGTAGAGTCAGCATTTGAGGCGACAGATGACACAAGGCCGAGGACACCGGCAACGGAACGTAGCGATGCCTGAGCCAAGACGTCGCGCGCTGACATCGCCCACCGGTCGACGACATCGACAAAGCCGGTTAAACAAGAGATGGTTTGCGACATGTTTGTGTATAGACAAAAGCCAACGTGGAATCCATGCGCAGGTGGCATCCACCTGCGAAGGAATATTTGAAGGAGAAGAAGAGAGTTGAAGTTATCGAGAGAATCGATCGATCGCGGCTGCACGTTTTCCCCAGGAAGGTGGGGCCGCTGGACGCGGGGGGAAGGAGCGATGCGGAGAAGCCGCGGTTGACAGGTCCTTCCAAGTGTTGGGTTGATCTTCTGTCAGTTTTCATTGACTCGATTCATTCAAGAGGCCGGATATTTAACATTAATCACTAAATACACACACGTACATGTATATATTTATATTTATATATATATATATATATATATATATATGCCATTACAGCTTCTCTCTTGCCTGTCATCGGTGGGTGGTATCAATGGAGAGCCGCCTATGACGTAGCCGCAGCCAGCCTTGCTTATTCAAATTTCTGGATGCCTTCAAAACATTGAATCAGTTGACGGCATGGGTGATATACTCATGTGGGTTTGCAATTCGAGCATTCAATGTGGTATATTTACAGCATCATTCCTTTGGCCTAACAAGTGAAACAACAATACAGCTTTGATGACATTGAACATCATTCTATACATGGACAGAGTGCAGTAACAAAAGACATCTACCAAGCACCGACAATGCCTGCAATCGGAATGTCAATTCCTGTCGTGTAGCTGGCTGCGTCACTCAGAAGGTACACATAAGCACCACCGAGCTCACGAGGGTCTGCCAAACGGGGCATGCCGCCGTAGTACTGCATCTTCTGGTTCCAGTCTGGCGCTCTCTCGACGTAGTATGTCATGGCTGTCTTGACGAATCCCGGCGAAATGCTGTTGACGCGGATTCCGTGTTGGCTCCATTCCATGGCGAGCGTGTGGCACATGTTTCGAACGGCGGCCTTAGTGGCGCCGTAGGGAGCAGATGGAGCAGCCTGCAAAACAGATACTGTTAGTAAAATGCATAGACCATCGGCAACAATGGACAAAGCAGAAAGCTTACCCGGTTTGGTCGATAAGAAGTCATACTAGAAGTCATGACAATGGATCCCTTGATCCCAAGCTCGATGAACTTGCGGGCGGCAATGTTGGCACAGAAATAGGCACCAAACACATTCAGATCAAACAGCTTTTGGAGCTCCGGTCTTTGGAAATCGAGTGCGGGCTGGTGCTTGGTCATGCCGGCATTGGCAACGAGGCCGTCAATGCGGCCAGTTTTCTCGACAATGGTGTTGATCGATTTCTCAACGCTCTCTTCATCGGTGACATTGGTCTGAACGTACTCGAATCGCTTGGGGTAGCGCTCTGCCAGTGCCTTGAACTCCTCGCCGGGCTCGGTGATGTCGAGCGAGAAGACGACCTTGGCAGAGTTGGCAAGACAGACTTCTGCAATTCCCAGCCCAATACCCCGGTTGGCGCCGGTAATGGCAACGACTTTCTCTGCGAGCGTGATCTGCCAGGAGAAATCCGACGCTGGCATAGTGCTCAGGTAGGGCTGGGCTTCGACTGTCTGAGCGACAGAAGATTCGCCGCCGGTTGCTGCGGGAGGCATTTTTGAAAGATAGATGAGCTTTTCAGATTTTATTTTATCGAGGAAAGTAATAAAGGGATGTAAAGCAAATGTGAGGTAAGATGAAATGGAGAGGAGTCAGTGATATAGCGGCAGGTAAGTTGTAGAATCAGAAGACGCTGGCACTGCTTTATACCGATTGATAGAATAAAATAAAGAGAAAAATCCAGGATAAACATTCGAAGAAGATGATTGATGTATTCGGCAGAACTCCGATGGTGTTTGTTGCGGGGTTTTCTTGATCATGCGTTTAGAGCAGGGTGCCTCGTGCCGAGGCCTCGAATTATTACCCAAAGCGGAATCGCGAACGAATCAATACATGCACATAATACATGCATTATTACTATTATTGATGGCTGCGCCAAATTTTCAACTGTTGCGACGCGCAGGCTGAAACAGAGTGGGAAACCCCCAGGAATTTGTAGACATATAAGTCTACGTAGAAGACATAGTGATATAGTTGGTTATACATGTGAGCCACATATCCAACAGTCAATTCATTTGAAATTTGAATTCCCCGACAAGGGGAAAAAATTGAAACTTTTGATAGTATTACATATATCAATTGATATAACAAAGAGGTCCTTGTAAATCAAGCATCGCCGACATCAATTTTACGCCATTCCGACTCTAACTCCATGCGCAACGACCTCTTCGACCAGGTCATCTGCTGCTCGCACGACTCGATCAGACCAAGGACCACAGCGCGCTCATGCGGTACATGGAGAGTGACGCCGGCCATGAACAAGCATAGAGTAGACACATAGTTGGCAGGCACGCAGCCCTTTTCGACCGTTCTTGCGATGCCGCACACGATTTCTACGGCTTGTCGGATCGCTCGCTGCATAATGCTATATTCACGATGACCGCCACATAACGGGCGATGCATGAGCAAAAGAATACGCGACAGATTGTGCATCTGAACCGCTGCTGCGTATGATGGCGGATAAATCCATATTGCAGGAAATATATTATTTTGGTCTCCGGCTTGACTGGTCGTAGGAAGTGGATTGAACTCGGGAGGAAGACTGTGTTTCCACTCCTCGATCATTTGAAATAGCTCGTTGCCACGGGTAAGCCGTTGGTCAATCGTCTGGCCTTGAATGTCTTCGCGTGAAGCATAGTTTACGCATTGCGCAAGCAAATAGCTCGCCCGGCATGCTAGGTCCGGGGCATTCAGCGAGTCCAGAGGTCGCGTGGGACGCCAGAAGCTGAATACGCGGCGCCGCTCCATCAATGCAACCCAGATGTCTTGCTGGAGCCACGTCCACCACACGGCCTGTCGTAGGCCTCCGCATTCCCCGTCGTTGTCCTGCGAGCGCTGGATCCAGAAGACCCCCTTGAGATGTCTTTCCCAGTCTTTGTTTGATCCATCAATCATCTCGTAAGTGCTGATTAAAAGGGCGGTGGCCACCAATTCCCGGCTCCACGTGTAAGACTTGTAGTGCATTGCCTTGTGAAGATACTGGAGAGTTTCGTAATAATACTGGACAGCGGTTTTTCGGTCAATGGTATTATTTGCCTCTGTCGGATGGCTTCTGTGCGCATCGGGTGATTCCCGTTGCGTCCTTTCAAGGGGAGTGGCATTCCTGCAAAGCGAAATATGGCGAGCTGACAACGCCAGCAAAGCCTTCAGTAAGCCCACATTATTGAGTGCAAGGTGCGGAACAAGGCTCCCAAAATGTCGGAGCGGGTCGAAAAAATCTAGCCAGGTGCTCAGATGGCGGATAAAGTGCGACAGCATGTATCTTTCCTGAGAGCTCAAACCCATTGGCTCAGCCAAGTTCCAGGATGTTTTGGAGTCATCCAAGACCACTGCGGGTGATGATGCTGTCTGGATGGCTGATGTGGCGATGTTGTTACTGGGAATGTCTCCAAATGCAGCTGCTCGAAAGCTCTGCTGTTCTCTCTGGTTTCGGGGAATCAACAGGTCGCTGGAAGGAGAGGTGTGGTTGTCCTGGTCTCGAAGGGCCTCTGCTGGAGCGTCAACCTGGCCTGCGGGAGACAGTAGAAACGTATTGTCCGTGTTGGCGACATCGGTGGCGAGCAACTCAAACCAGCTATATGGCGCATGTCCACCGAGTGATTTCTCTGTGGCAGGAGATATGGCAGCAGCAGTGTGATACGAGATAGGCGAAGCTAGAGGAAGAGTGGCAGTAGTTGCGTGACGTGGTACAGTCGGGGAGAGGATTGTCGCGAGATGGCCTTGTTCCTGCACGTCGGGACTGACGTTCGCGTCCTCGTGGTCATTATCAGCATCGGCAGAGTTGTCCGTTTCCCCAGGGAAATACGGATTGTCTGCAGGTGCTGGCTTGGTGTCGCTGTGGCTGCTACCGTACGCGCATGGCCGCTGGCCCTTTTGACAGGGGCCGCACTGCGGGCGCCCCTCGTCGCATTTCACATGGCGCTGCTTGCATACGAGGCTATTCTTCTTGTTAGCGACGACCAGCAGGCAGCAGTAGAGTCTGTGTCAGAAACTGAGATTGCGGGGAAGCAGGATGATGCACTAACCAGCCAGCTGTTGTGCGGAGGCCGCGGCCCCGCGACTTGCGCGGCTTGCGACGACGGGGGAGCTTGCTCACAACATCAGCATCGGTCATGTCTGATGCATTATTATTAGTAGTAGTAGTAGTATTGTAATAACGCGGCGGGGACAGGCGATGGGCGCGTTGCGAGGATGGTCGGCAAAAGGCTGGCGGGTCTTCAGTTAACTTGCGAGAGAAGAAGGAACTGCATGTGGTCTTCGCAACGAGGCCGCAGGCCGGGCTCGGCGCAATTCCGCGGATGCCGGTTTTGTCAGGCACCGACCCTTGCTGCCCATAAAACCAAGCCTAGTCCATACACCATTGACCAAGAACACATTTGAGGAAGAGAGAGCAAAAGAAAAATATGAGCTGGAAAGACTCGAACAAGACGCTGCAGATCCTCAAGTCTGCCGAGGAGGGCGGCTACGGGGTTCTGGCAGCCATTGTGTATGGGTATGTATTGTAAATAAGTGCTCCACTGCGCTGAGAAAGGATTGATAGATATAACGTCGAGCACATAACCGCCTTGGTGCAGGCAGCCAACAGTCGCAAGTCGCCTTTAATCCTCCAGCTATTCCCGTCAGCCCTAGAAATGACCCCTTCGCTGGTCTTTGCTGCAGCCGCTGCAGCGCGATCCGCCGAGGTGCCGGTTTCTGTCCATCTTGACCACGCCCAGAATGCGGCGCAGATCAAATACGCCGCTGACAACTATCCTTTCGACTCAATCATGGTGGACATGAGCCACTACGAGAGACTAGAAAACATACACAAAACGAAAGAGCTGCAGGAGTACTGCCACTCCCGGAAGATCGCCGTGGAAGCAGAGACTGGCCGCATCGAGGGCGGCGAGGATGGAATCATGGACACGGGGGACTTGGCCGGTGAGAAGTTCTTCTGCAATTGAGACAAAACAAAAGGAATGGAGATCTAACCTTTGGCACTACTAGTAGGGATCCTAACTAGTGCAGAAGACGTCGAGGATTTCATCTCTGCTGACGTCGACTTGATCGCGCCGAGTGTGGGCAACATCCACGGAGACTACGGGCCCAAGGGGCCGCAGCTTGACCTTGAAAGGTGAGGATGCTTGAATTTCAAATGATCGCATAGGTTGAAGAAGACACCCGACGTTTATACTAACTGGTTGATTGGTTGTGTCGCCAATACGAAGACTGCAGCAAGTCTATAAACAAATCAACCGGCGTGTCCGGCTTGTGCTGCACGGAACGAACGATTTCTCTCCAGAGCTGGCCAAAGAATGCGTCAAAGCCGGCGTCTCCAAAATCAACGTCAATAAGCTCCTTCTTGCGCCATGGCAGCACTACATTGAAGGAAACATCCACAAGCCCTTGACACGGGTCATGCAGGAAGGCATCGATGTGTTGGCAAAAGAGACGGAGCGATGGATGGACGTGATTGGAAGCAGCGGCCAGGGTGTATAGTAGAGCACCTTTTAACCAAATACCTAGAATGCATTCAGTTTGGCATTTGTTGTGGTTGTCGCTGTAGTTGTAGTTGTTTACTTGCGAGGCGTACACGTAGTTGCTTCGGCCAGTTGTCCGAGGGCCGCTTGTACCCCGCGGCGTCCCCGCACCGGCCCAACGCCGATGCCAGCTGCGAGCGGAAAAAAGTCACCCACGCGATACGACAACTTATTCCTCTTGTCATTCATTTTGTTCATGCAGCAATATAGCACATGATGAGCGATGTTTCTGCCTTTGTCGCGCACGATGAGCGCTTCAAAGCCCTCCTCGGACATTCCCCGCTGCTCGAGGTGCTGGTAGAAAACACGCAGTATCCGTTTGCTCACGAGGCCGGGGTGTTCATGCAGTCAACAAACGAGCTATTCGTCACGAGCAATCGTTTCAGCAACTCCTCGACTGCCGCACCGCACGAACAGCGCGTCCAAATATCCAAAATCACGCTCAGCGATGATCCATCATCGACTGTCTGCGAGGAGATTGACTCCACCGGCGTGCCCATGGGCAACGGCGGCGTCAATTATAAAGATGGAATCCTCTTTTGCGGCCAGGGGCTTCTCGACCAGCCCAGCGGCCTATACGAGATGAGTGCGACTGCGCCGTACAAAGTGCAACTGTTGGTGTCCGACTTTTACGGCCGCCCGTTCAACTCGGTCAATGATGTGATTGTGCACTCGGCCGACGGGTCCATCTGGTTTACTGATCCTACCTACGGATCTGAACAGCAGTATCGGCCGTCTCCGAGGCTCCCTGCACAACTGTACCGCTATGACCCGCAGACCAAGAGTATTCGTGCCATGGCTGACGGGTTTGGGCACCCAAATGGACTATGTTTTTCGCCGGACGAGAAGACTTTGTACGTCACAGATACAGATAGGTTGCATGGTGGGGGGACGGTGCACGACGACAGGGCTTCTACCATGTGAGTGAAATGTATCTACATTGAGTTGTATACGGATGCATGGAAGCATTGACATTGACATTGTATAGCTACGCGTTCGATATATCTACAATCCACGGCGAACCCTTCCTGACAAACCGTCGCCTATTTGCGTTTGCCGATCAGGGGATTCCCGACGGTATCAAGTGCGATATGGAGGGCAATGTATATAGCGGCTGCGGCGACGGAGTAAACGTGTGGTCTCCTGGTGGTATTTTGCTGGGACGCATCCTGGTCGAAGGAGGCGCTGCCAACTTCTGCTTTGGCCGGGGAGGCGAGATGTTCATCCTCAATGAAAACCGGATATGGCGCGCTCGGCTAGGGGGGCATGTTCGAGGCGCATTGCTGAGGATCTAACTGATACACCTGCGTACATTGAGCACATACTCCATACTATAATGCCGCTTGGGCAATTTGATAATTTGATACCAGCCAACATTTACTTCTCATGATGTCACATCCTCGTAACGGCGAGCTTACTCATTCCGAATATTCTTTCCTCATAGCATTAATAATTAATAAATCTCAGTTAAAATAAAACCTCCCCAGGTGACGCAATCAGCCAGGGGAGCTTCCGGAGCTCGGGTGCAGGGGCAGGGGCAGGGCCTCGTGCCGAGGCACTGTTCCCCATACTCCTGGTGGACAGCCATGCCTGCTAGGCCCAATGCGGCATCTCCCCAGATCTCGAGCTTTACCAGTCTGGAGCTGCCAGAGAGCCCAAGAGCAGGTATAGACTATAAACAGTAAGGCACTCCAAGTCTTCCTTCTCCCGCCATCCCGATGTTGTTTCTTCCGGGTTTTCAGCGCCTGAAGCACCCACTTTGCCTCTGCTCCTAGTTCACGCAGCCCGGTGGCAAGAAAATAAAGGCGAAAGATGAAGCCCTTCAGCGCTCCATACACAGTCTTGACGGACAACTTACGGGGGCGAGGGCACACATCAGCATGGATAGAGTACATTATCACGGCAACCTGCGCCATCGGCAACATGCTCTTTGGATATGACCAGGGAGTCATGGGCGGCTTCCTCACTTCCATCCCATTTGAGCAAACTTTTCCGTCGATTTCGAGCAATGGGGGAAACGCCACGCTTCAGGGCTTCACTGTGGCCGTATACGAGATTGGATGTGCCATTGGTGCGTTGAGTGTGGTATTTGGCGGTGATCGATACGGTCGTAGAGTGACTGTGATGATGGGTCAGACGATTCTTATCGTTGGGTCGATGTTGCAGTTTACCTCGTACAGTCTGGCACAGCTTATAGTGGGCCGCATTGTCAGTAAGTCTTGGGAACCAGTTAGAGGATAGACACCTCTAGGATGAGATGGCTGACAAGAACCCGAAAAATTACAGCGGGCGTTGGTAATGGGATGGCTGTCGCTGTTCTTCCGACCTGGAATGGTGAATGTTCTCGCTCATCAAATCGAGGGCGCGCTGTTTTATGGCAGCTGAACGTCAACATTGTGAGTTTACAGAGTATTTATACCATAGTTCATGGTTGCTGAACGTGCTGCTATTTAGTTTGGTATCGCTGTAGCCTACTGGGTCGACTATGGCGTCAATCAATCCTCTCTGACAGTCAACACGGACTGGTCATGGCGATTCCCGTTGTCACTTCAGATTATATTTTCTCTACTTACAATTTTCCTATCATTCTTCCTGCCGGATTCACCTCGTGCACTTGTCAGACAGGGTCGGATGGAAGATGCCCGAGACGTGATTGACATGCTCTCTCTGGAGGAAGACCCTATTAAGCGAGCTCAAACTGCGGTACGTTATTTCATATACTATAGTATAGCTGCCTACTCACATTGAAACCTAGAACGTCCATCTATCTCTTATTGAGAGCACGCTCGAAGAGGAAGTCCAGCAGAATTCCTCGAGCTGGAACGAAATTTTCACCCAAGGTGAATCTCGCTACTTTCAGCGACTGGTCCTAGCGACGATTTCGCTTTGTATGCTGCAGATCAGTGGTCTCAATTTGATTACTTATTATGCGTAGGTCCCCCACCAGTGCTTTGAATCAAGCAAGAACAGACTCTTGAGGAACATGACTGATCATCACTAGACCCGTTATTTTTGAAAACACCCTCGGCATGTCCCGCAAACTCAGTTTGCTCGTTTCAGGCTTCAATGGTCTAGAATACTGGCTTGCCACGTTCGTCCCTGTCCCTCTTATCGATCGCGTTGGCCGGCGGCCCATCATGTTGTTCTCTGCCATCGGCCAGACAGTCACCATGGCCGTCCTGGCTGGATGTATTGCGTACCCGGACAACAAAGCAGCCGGTTATGTTGCAGCTGTGGGCCTTTTTGTGTTTAATACTTTTGCCGGGATCGGCTTCGACGGTATTCCATTCTTGCTTCCTGTCGAGTTGACGCCACTGAGAACCCGTGGAAAGTCGGTGGCAATTGCGACAGGATGTTTCTGGCTATGCAGTATGTACCCTAACAGTCTCAAACAAAAGAGAGAGAGAGAGAGAGAGAGAGAGAGAGAGAGAAAGAGAAAGAATATTTGAAAAATTGGTTGTTCCTAACGAAAACAGACTTCTTTGTCGTCATGGTCTCGCCGGTGCTGATCGACAACATCAAATACGGCACGTACATTTTGTGGTGTGGCACCAATTTTGCATTCATTCCTATGATCTACTTTCTTAGTAAGTAATTATTGTCTCGAAAATAAAACAGAGACTTTCCTCTAATACATGCAGTCCCCGAAACATCCAAAGCTGCTCTAGAGGACATTGACGTCCTTTTCGAGACCAATCCCACCTGGCTCATTGGGCCAGGTTCTCGAAAGAAGCTGCAAAATATCGTTGCCAATCGCCAAACGGCCGAAGCCATTCGAATTAATGAAAAGGGAAAGGACAATATGGAGAACATGACTGAGGTAGAAGACATAGACAGTTCTTCTATACATGAAGCCAAGGCTTGAAAATATCAGCACAGCATTTGAAACCTCATGTGATGCATGTAATTGATATTTACATATGTATGGTGGGAGCGATCCTGTCGACTACATACTTTCAACAACTGAAGTGATGTCATGACTACATGTACTTATATATATTTCATGGCCCATGCAATCTACTCCAGATGTCTATTCACAGTGCTAACAGTTGACATACTTCATCTCATTAGCAACTAGTTAGTCGAGGTCTTGTGGAAACAGCTCACTGACAAGGAGTCCACTAAAATTATCAAAGTCAGATGCAGGGGAGAGGATTCAAGAGTTCTAGCTGTTCAAATGGTAATTGAAGGCCGAAGTAGACAATATAAGTTTCCAAAGTTAGGGTTACTTTTGGTTGCTGATCGGATTAGCCGAGGCATTGCGTTCCTCTAGAACACACGCCCCCCTGACCGAAAAGTGGTACGAATAAACCTTCTTTTTACGAGCAATCCTCCCCTTACTTGGCCGTGGGCTCCAGTTTGCCGTCCACAGTCATTCCTCTTTCCTCCCGTCCATCGTCTCCAGGTCTTCTGGGCGCAGCACGCAGCTCATGACAATCCCCATGCCTTCCTTTGAAAGGCCAACATGGACGGTGTGCCCGATCCTCCACGGGCCAAAGACAAGCAATTTCGAATTGACCATATGGCAGGACCCAATGAGGTGGAATTTTTCCGCTTCTGGCGAAGACTGGACTTCATGACGGACAATGTCACACCATAGGTGGTCTACGAGCTTCTGTACGACATATGCGTCTTCACTCGGCCGTAAAGCATGGCTGGTAGATCGCTCCAACAGGGAGACCCATTCCTCCTGGTCCAGCTGGTTGCCGAGTCGGATGCCATTACACGCGGCACCTCGTACCGGCTTGATGATGTATTTGTGCCTTTGAAGAGGGTCCTGGCTCAACTCCTCAAGCAAGCTCTTCATGGCATCTGATCCTGGAATTATAGTCTCGGCAATGCCATTGCGAAGCACCTGTGCCTCTGCCGTATCCAGCACCTTTCGTTCCACAAGGTTGGGGAGTTCCTGTTGGACAATTCCCAGAATGCGCTTATCATGCAGCAACAAGATATTTCGGAAATCGTTGACACAGCAAGTAGCCAGCTGCTTAAGGATGCGAGGGTCAATGTCGCGTAGTTCTTCCTGGAACAGCTCAATTGTACACTGCTCGATCTTGTGTCTTTGGTCCTGGCTGTCTTGGAGCGTAGCATAAACAGCCCATCCCGTAGGAGAGCTTTCGTCCCGTTCGACCTGCAACGCCGCTGGCTCGACGTGTATGACGTCCTGACCGGTGACTTGCTTATAGTCACGGGTGAAAATGCGCGAGTCTACCCCGGGCCACATCTTGCGAATATGGTAGAGGCGTTTTGTCTCGTCAAAGCATCCTCTAATTGTTTTCTTTGTAGCCTATATATATTAATGTCAGTCTGATGGGACCTATATGCTAGAGGGGGAGAGGAGAGAGTCACCTCGTATTCGTTGGGAACTTCAAAGCCCAGTTTTCCACCCCCCAGCAGGCGAGTCGACTCTTCATGCAGGCCGGTAACGAAGAAACCGTTGTAGGGGATACGGGCATTAATTTCGCAAACCTTAACTTCAGCCTCGCGGCCCTTTTCAATCAGAAAATCTGTCCTCCACATTCCGTACCTATCACCAAACCTCGGTATGCTTCTCGTTTTAGCATCTTCATTGCTACTTTGTGTGCTGATCCATCGTAACAAATCCTCTTCGTGTGCTTCCAGCGGCATCCGCGAGGGAAAGTCCGCCTGGGTGTCGGTGTACCATCGCTCCACGATGTCGACGAGCGCGCGGTCGAGCAGGCAATGGACCGACTCGACCTTGCGGGCAAAGGGCCTGGTGATGCAGATGTTGAAGGGCGGCAAACGCATGTGGATCGGAATCGGTAACTCAGCTGGCGCAACGATAGGGTCAACATATTCGCGAATTGTCTTTAGGTCGCGCTCCAGTCTCGATGCGCTGGCAGACGTTGCCGGCGCAATGGCGTTTTTTTCGACACTGAGCGACAGCGATATTTGCTGCGCGACCGGGACTGGAGAAGCCATTTGTGAGGGCGAACCTGCTCAAAGAACAGGTCGAGTTGAACTGATCTGTGCAGGGTGAGACAGCACAGCATGAAATCGACAGATTTATCTGCGCCTTGGACACGCCATGCCATCACATGTCAAATTGGTCAATAACTCAATGTAACATTGAGCGGCCTCCGATTTGCTAGGTTGTTTGCCAGAGGACCCAGCAAGGTCCAGGCAGCTCAATCGAGCCATGTCGGAGCGATACTGCAAATAACTGCTCAGAACTGAGTTTATTGGCAGCAGTAGTAGCAGTAGCATCGCAGGCCTGACGTGGCGTGGTGTTGAGAGGAAATCGCTCAGTGCGGGGCGATCCGCGCGACAAACGAGGAAGGAGCGACGCGCTGGCAACGCGACGGTTTGGAAAGTCGGACGCTGCCATCGCTTTTGCCTCTGTTTATCATTTTATTTCCAGTGTTCCCCTGTTCCAGAACATCGTCCAGTATCGGTGGAGACGCTGTGTTTCGTTAGAAACTGCTGATAAGCTCTGCCCAAAGCGCGCCATGTAACATGAGGCTGAAAGCCCCATCCTGCGTCAAGCACCTTCGCCAATGGCAGCGCTGCTGTTCAATAATGTTGGCGATGCAAGCTGCCCCTAGGCGACGCGATGGATCATGGATCATGGATTGAACGTTTGGCTCGCGTGTCTCTCAAAAAAAAGAGCCGTAGTCGCCCTTTCTCTTCTCTCTCCATCCTCGCACCAGTGACACGCACGCCATGATCTTCACGCAGCTCGCCGCCGTGTCTGTCCTGGCCACGTTGGCCGTGACAGCAGCGCCGTCTCCAGCTAGGCATGTCCTACACGAGAAACGCCAACGTCCATCGGCCGACTGGGTCAAGGGCGCGCGCATTGAGAGCTCTGCGGTTTTGCCTATCCGGATTGGACTGACACAGACCGACCTCCACAAGGGCCCTGACTACCTGAGTACGTATCGCCCGGATAAGCTGCGATTACCTTGATTGACCAGCTGTTAGTGGACGTGTAAGTACTAGTAGTACTTTCTCCGGAACGAACGATGAGATAGCACGCCAATCGCTGACACCAAAGCAGTTCTGACCCTCGCTCCGAAAACTATGGGCAGTACTTCTCCATGGAGCAAGTCCACGCCATGTTTGCGCCTGTTGAAGATCATGTCCATGCGATAAAGGAGTGGCTGCACGAGTCTGGCATCGACATGTCTCGACTGGTGCACTCGGAAAACAAGGGTTGGCTTGCATTTGATGCGACCACCGAGGAAGCCGAGCGTCTCTTTCAGACAGAGTACTATGAGCATGAGCATTCACAGAGTGATCGTGTCCGTGTCGGCTGCGATGGGTGAGTTAAAATTCCTGTCTCAGTCAAAGTGACGCTATCTAACTAATGGAACTATTGTGATCAGCTATCATCTCCCGGAGCACCTTGCACCACACATCGACTACATCACGCCAGGTATCAAGATGACCCAAGCCGTCAAACGAACAATTAAAAGGATTCCCAAGCGGAAGACCAAACGGAGCAGCCAGGCTGGTGCCGCCCGCACAGCCTTGCATACGACCGCTGAGATGAGTCTCCCTCCTGAAGGGTGGTTTGCCTCGGAGGGCGTGTCCCCTGAGCTTGCTGGCTGCGGTTTTAATATGACACCGCCTTGCATCCGTGCCTTGTACGATATTCCATTGCCGACGAATAAACCAAATCCCAAGAATGCCCTGGGACTATACGAGCAGGGTGACTACTTTGCCAAGAAGGACTTGGATCTTTACTGGAAAAACGTCTACCCCGAGGTCCCACAAGGAACATATCCCAAGCCACAGCTAATTGACGGTGCCAATTACTCTGTTCCGGCAAATAGCTCGCTAAATACAGGGGAATCTAATATCGATATTCAAATGACGTATGAACCCCCTCCTCAAAAAAAAAAAAAAAAGCCGGTTGCGTTGTTGGCTGACTGAACTGCTTGGACACAGAACCTCGCTCATTTATCCGCAAGAAGTCATTCTCTACCAGGTTGATGATCAGTTGTACGAGCCGGCTGAAGTCGCTACTACCAACTTGTTCAACACTTTTCTCGATGCACTTGACGGAGTAAGCAAGCATAAGCAACTTTGTTTAATAAACATTGCTAACTAGGCCAGTCCTACTGCACATACAGTGCATATGGCGAGACCGGAGATGACCCAAACATTGACCCGATTTACCCCGACCAGCGTGAGGGTGGGTACAAAGGTAATTTTCGCCAGTCCCCATATTCTTGTGCAAATCTAAACAATAATATATATAGGTGAACTGCAATGCGGTGTCTATAAACCCACCAACGTGATTTCCGCGTCTTATGGTCAAGCCGAAGCCGATTTGCCGCCAAAGTATGTCGAACGACAATGCAATGAGTTCATGAAGCTTGCAATGCAAGGTCATACCTTGCTCTTCTGTTCCGGGGACTACGGCGTAGCGTCGCTTCCGGACGACAGTGGGCACAAGAATGGCTGCTTAGGGCCCGAGTCGCGTATCTTCAACCCTCAATATCCCTCGGGCTGTCCGTGGGTGACCTCTGTCGGAGGCACGATGCTTTACAATGACCAAAATGTGAATGACCCGGAGAGTGTGATGCAAGTGAACCTAGGTGGCACCGCAGCCAATTTCTCCTCTGCCGGTGGCTTCTCCAACTACTTCAAGACCCCCTGGTATCAGAAATTGGCTGTTGAAGAGTACTTCCGTATCGGCAGTCCCCAGTATCCGTATTATGAAGAACTAGGTGTCGATTTCAACACAACCAAGGGTTTATACAACCGTATTGGAAGAGGGTTCCCAGATATATCCGCCAATGGCGCATTTTTCTCCTCGTTCCTAGATGGCAAATTTACGCATTTTTATGGTACTAGCTTAGCAACGCCACTTTGGGCAGCTGTTATTACTTTGGTACGTTATTTTTTTTTTAAAAAAAAAAAAAAAAAAACGCTTAATACTTACAATCGATAGATCAACGAAGAGCGACTAGCAGCTGGCAAGTCTTCGGTTGGATTCCTGAATCCGGTTCTTTACGCCAATCCGCATGTCCTGAAGGATATCACGAATGGTACCAACCTGGGCTGTGATAGTGACGGATTTTCAGCTGTCGAAGGCTGGGATCCAGTGACAGGACTCGGAACTCCAGATTTCCCGAAGCTGAAGGAATTACTTCTGTCTCTCCCATAGGCGTTAGTTCACTTGATGTAAATCTATGCATGTAACTATATCTGAAATTGACAGGGCTGGCAGTCTTCTTCAATAATCTGTGTCTATTGATCACTGTCTATACAACATTGAACTAATTTCCAAGACGAACTGACTTTCTTCCAACTCTTGCAGCCACTTGTAAAATGAAGGGTATTTGGCAAACACCTCAGCCAAGCCCAAACCCTCAACCAGCGTCCCGTATGGCAAGTAAGACAGATCTCCAAGAGAAACTTGATCACCGGTCAAGTAATTTTGCTAGATTTGAATGGGGCACGGTTATCAATTTGTGTTTTTTTTTTTTTTTGGCTTCGTTTAAAATATGCAGGCAAACGCTGCCATTTCTCATACATCGTAACTGATTTGTACCTAGAAGGTTTCCCACGAAATAGCAAATATCCTTCGTTATAGGCACAGGTCCACTTCTTCCAGCCTTGACTTTTGACTCTATTTCTAAGAGAATGACCCAGAGTTATCCTTTTTCTTCCGGTTCAGTGACAGTTCTATTAACACGCGATACCATTTTCCAAAACAACGCTGACTAGCAGAAGTCTTGCTATCGGATGAACTGGTCTTGTCAGAGCATGCCTCTTCAATCCGACGAGGCTTTTGTTCCATATCATCTGCGGAGACTCCTGTGTAGCTGTCTTCATTCTGAAGAGACTGGTCTTTTAGGTCTGCGTAAAGTCCATGGGATTTTTTTGTTTCGCTATCTTGGGATTCCTCGGCATTGCCAATGTCTACATAGTAGCTTTCTCTTGACATTGACATTTCACCGCCGGAACAAAAATTCCAAGCTCTGTTCTCCCGATCCAGCAGGTCGATTTGCATTTGCAGATAATGAATAGTCCTTTGGTACTCTGCGATTCGCGCTTTGTTGGATGCAGATTTGATGTTCCCCTCCTGAAGAATCCTCAGCTTCGATGTTCGGGCAGACGGATCGCAGGGCATTTTCTGTAATTTGAGTCTTCTTCCCCCTTTTCTAAGATAGAAGATTTCTTTTGCGTTGCGGCCAAAGATGTTCCTTGTCAATGGTGTGAAGAGCCAAAGGTTCCCTTGTTTCTAGACTTTTCAAAGTAGACTAGATAGTAAGAAAAGACGTAGTAGATTGTGGAATTACCCTCGCGGGATAAGTGAGGGGGGAAAATCGTTATATTTCAAATTTTGAAATGATATTGCTGATATTGCTGGTAATTACATGCAACAAAGTCGCGTTTTATGTGTCAGCTTCATTCATGTTTCATGTTTCAAGTTAGATATGGGATATGTTTCAGGTCTCTTTGTGTTGAAGACTGTTAAGACAAAAATAGAAATCCCGTCGATTTTGCGGGTGGAGATAAAATTTTCCAATGTTGACAGGATTCATTGAATTCCCAATGCCAATTCTTTGTTCAGAGTTCAAAATTTTTTCAATATCATTTCCCAAACCCAGCTTATTATGCGAGGCTACATAGATTGATCCACCGATTGATATATGCAGCTGGTATGTATCACTTGATATACTAGTGACTCGGTTTCATCGAATACGAAATGTATCAATCAATAAACCCATCCATTCAATGTTGATATTAGCAGTGCCGCTTTTGCATCAATTGATGCATCAATGGATATGCATTAGACTAGCATGCAAAGAATTCAATACTTCCAGGCCCATATTGAATATCAGCTTAAATAAATATGCGAAACTATCAACTGGTATCAAAGACATAAATAATGAAAATATGCAAAAAGGCAGGTTGCAGTGAATTCAAAATCACTTGCCACATGCATTGTGACATCCTGTCATGTGCGTCAGGACTATATATACATGCATATTCGAAGTTAACCAAGACTTGAAATCATAAATTCGAGTATAACCCCAAAAATTCAAGCGAAGGATCACTGTGCTGCACCTTGTAATATCAAGACACTAGATTTGACACCCTTACGAACAAGTGCGTCACCAATCGCCCCCAATGCCTTTTGCGTATCAGCCTCGCCACTGGGATCAGCAGAGAAAGGTTCGCCGCCGACACTGCGGCGCCCGACAACAACCATCTGGTTAGCCTCGCCATGGGCTTGGGTGGCCTCATCCTGAGCAATGGCGACAGCGAAGCCAACGACAGTGGAGGCATTATTTGTTAAATATTCCTTGCGGAAGACAACTCGTGAAGATAGCTCGGCTGGAAGAGAGTCACGAAGCGAAGCGAAAAAGACAGCGTCAGAATCCTTCTCTGTATTAGTCGAAGAAGGAACGGCAGAAGAGCTGGCACCGATACTTTCAGGCGCTGAAACTCCCTCAAGGCTCGAAGCATCAATGTGGACAATAGTCGCTGTGACGTCTTCGTTTTGGGCTAGTTGAAGGACGAGGCGCAGCGCAAAACGATCATCGGCGCCACCAATGTACATAAGAAGAATGTGCTGCTCGCGCTTTCTGGTTGTCAAAGAAGCCAAGTTGGTGCGGATATTGGGAACAGTTCGTGAACTAGTGGATCGCTCTAAATTGGGATGCTCTTTTTTCGGAATTTCCAACGCTCTATCAATGAGAATACCAACATTTCCAATCGAGGAGCGCTTGAGGATATCATAAACAAAAGTAGGATATGAAGCATTGGCACGAGTAGACGAATCTTCCACGGCCCAAACACTTTGGCGATCGCTCATGCTACCGCTAGCACTCCATGGGACAAGAAGCAAGTCAGATGAGGTATCGCGGGCCATATCAGCAACTGCATCTGCATATGAACTTTCCGGGACGACCGAGACACGGCCTTCCGAGGGAATACTATTTATCTGACCGAAAGATCGGAAGACGTTAACAACAGGGTCCCAAAGAGAGTACTCCTGGATCTCAGACACCTGCATAGTACTTGATATACGATCGGTAAGCTCCATCAGGCGAATGCCATGAGCATGCAGAAGTGTGTTCTCTTCAGGCTCAAGGTTGTCAACCTGGCTCTCTGCCGAGGACTCTGATCGGACTGGTGTAGTTCGTTTGGAATAATGGGTACGAGGGGCATTATCTTGAAGTTTCCCACGTGTTCCCAGCAGTCCAACAAAATTGCACACACTGGCTAAGCTGTCCAAGCGAAGATACACTGCAATTCGTTCAATCGGCCTCGCTCGAAATTTTTCCAGCACGACCGAGGAGTCGTCCGGAGCGGTTGTTCGATTGAGGACATTTCCATCCCAATCGATTTCACCACGTCTCCATCGGGCAACCTTGTCTTGATACCACTTTGGGTACAGAAGAGAGGTGAGCGGTGTTGTGAGGAAAGTCACTACCAATGCCATAACAACAAACATGGTGAAAGTGCGATCACTGAGAATCTTGGCTTGAAGGCCGATGTTCTGAACCGCTATTAGACCATGACATTTGAAGAGAGTAATGAAAAAAAAAGAGGCCGATTAACGTACCAACACGATAAGTTCTACCAAACCCTTACAACTCATCAGAACACCAACAGTAAAGCTCTCTCTCCACAAAAGACCGGTTAGTCTTGACGCAAAGGTTCCGCCAATTACTTTCGCAAAAAATGCTATGGCGATAATCCCCACAACATAGCCCCAAACAATACCGGAATCCAGCAAGCCCAAGTTGGTCTGCAAACCAGAAAGGGCGAAATATAAAGGTAGAAAAATGGCCGCAACGAGATCCTCGATCTTTTCGGTCAATTTGATTGCAAAGCCTCCTTCATGGGGGCATATCAATCCGACGACGAAGCCACCGAAAATGGCATGAATACCTATGGCTTGAGTGAAAAAGGCTGACGCCAGCGCTAGTAAGAGGGTTACAGTAACAACAGACTGGCTGGGCCCTTTCTCAAGGCTCCCAGTCTTCCGAAGATACCACATAAAAACGGGGCGAACAAGGACTGAAAGGAATAAAATGTAGCCAACAGCGACAAGTAAGACCCACAAGGCGGTGATCCCACTGCCGGCATTGACCAGAGCCACGCAAAGCGCCAGCAAAATCCAACCGGTGACGTCGTTGCCCACGCCGGCCGAAAGGACAATAACGCCAACGTTGGTATTGAGTAATTTCAATTCGGTTAGAATCCGGCAAAGAACAGGAAAGGCCTGCAGCAAATGTATCAGCGGCCATATTTCAGCTTCTATATATGAAGATCCAAGATACCGTGATTGCCATGGCAATACCGACAAAAAGAAGATATGTGCCAAATTCAACGTAGACAATTCCAGGGTCAGTTCGAAATTGGTTGTATAGACCATAAGATACCGCGCATCCCAATCCAAATGGCAACGCCATACCGGCGGCCGAAACGCTGGCGGCGATGCGCCAGTTGCTGATTAGAAAACGCAAGTCTGTTTCTAGGCCGACAAGGAATAAGAACAATACCAAGCCCAGGTTAGCAGTAGCGTTCAAAGTGGGAATCGACGCGGTAGGGAAGATGGTATCTGTAAAGCCCGGAATGCGACCGAAGACAGACGGGCCGAGGAGAATGCCACCGATTACTTCGGCAATCACTCGAGGTTGGCGGATTTTAGAGAGTGGCCAGTGTAGGAGACGGCAGAAGATGATGATTATGCCAGCCTAGCAATGGGTCAGATTAGGGTAGCGAGGACAAAACAGTAGTTCAACGCTAGATACCTGAATAATGAATACTAGGATCGGATTTTTGGAGTCATAGACGGTTGGATTGCTACCTCCTACAATGCCGGACTGCGAGGTCACGGCAGTCGAGTTGGACGACATTGTCGCGAGGTGCCACTGTCGCACGAAGCTAGGTACCCCCCGTGTAAAGGCCGATTTGAAGACAAGGAAGCGCGGCGACGAGGATACCGAAAGTCGCTGCACGAGGCTGGATCTACCAGCTTGTTGCGTCGCTGTCTATCCAGGAGGCAGAATCGCGCAAGACAGAGAGAAAGAGGATGAGGTTGTGAAAGAAACGGCCGCCTTCCTCGACGCTGAGGAGCTAGATCCCGCACTTGGCCGCAAGCGGTTAGCACGCACCCCGATCCTTCCATGCATTAACCGCATACGTCATTAGCCCCAGGACCTGCTGACCCCGTCCATGGGGGGCACGGTGACTATTGTCCACCTCACCATGATGCGCGACGTCGCATACTTTCTGAACGACGTGATGGCGTAGCAGAGACTCTCGACTGTCGCCATGCTGCAAGATGCGGGCTGCGGGCTGCTGGGGGACCGGGCCCTGTCCACGTGGGCCGTGGCTGTCGGGCGGGGATTTTACTGCCGCTGGCCAATCAAGGCTGCTGCATGCACTTAAGGTTTTCTGGAGACCCCACAGTGATTGGCTGTCACAAACCCCCCGAACGCCCCACATCTTTCTCCTCTTATACTGGATTCTACGGCGAAGGACTACTATAGCCTAACAAACCGATGAGCATGGATTAATTAATACTAAGGAATAGTCGACCAGGGCACTCCATCTGCTATGCAATCCGAGCCAAAGCATCCTGCGTAAAACTCCACAAGTCTGCCGCCAGCGTCAAGTTTTTGGCCGTCGTGTCGAGCCGGTCATTGCTCAGTCGGCCTACGGGCATGTAAAACCCGCCGTTGACCAAGTCATCCCCTTGAGCACCTGCTGCTGCCCAGAGCTGGCTGAGACGGCCCTGGCTGATTTCCATCATCGAAACGCCGGTGAACCAGAAATAGACACTCAAAAACATTGAATGCCACAAGGAGATTGACGTCGTCAAGGTGGTCTTGACTGGCCCCGGGTGGACTGAGATGAATTTGATATTGGTCGCTGCGTATCTTCGCGCAAGCTCGGCAGCGTAGACGATATTGGCGAGCTTGCTTTGTCTGTGGTCGAATGGTCTTGGTCAGCCCTTGCTTTCTCTGTCTTTTTTTTCACGTAAATAAATGAAACATTGCTTACCCATATCTAAACATGGACCCCATGAATCCCTTCTGTGGGGTTTTTAAAGTATCAAAAGTAATACCATTTCGCGGATGGCTTGCCCAGGCAGTCGAGGTCAGGAACAAGACACGCACATCTGACTTCGGCTGCTCGGCGGTCTTTTCCATGACAGGAAGAAGTTCTTGGACTGTTATCGCATGCGCCAGGTGATTGATTGCGAAGTGAACCTCAAATCCATCTTCACTGACTCCTGCTGGAATAAACATAACACCAGCATTGCATCTGTGATGGGATATAATTAGTGAAGCATGTTTGAAGGGGTCTTTGGGTCTTACATGAGTACGTCTAGACGATCATGGGAAAATGCTGCGCAAGCCATTTTTACTGATGCCAATGATGTCATGTTCATTTTTATGAACGTCGTTTCGACAGCTGGCCTATCCCTTTTGACTTCAGCAATCAAGGTCTCTGCAGCTTCCGTGTTGCGGCCGGTGAAATAGATATGGGCCGGGCCATGCTGGGCAAGGGCTATTACTGTAGCTCTTCCCAGACCAGTAGTGCCTGTACAACATTTGGAGGTCTTGGTCAGTTTTGCATGTATATCACAGGCGATTCGGAGCATTGAGGTTGAGACCAACCTCCAGTTATGAAAATTACTTTTCCATCCAAAGGAGGAATTTCCATCTCAGGATTGAAATCCACAAATTGCTCAAGGTTCGGCATCTTCTCGACGTTGTCAAAAAATAGTCTTCGAGTTTGGGTTCTTTTTAAATAAAGAAACAGTCGAAAATTATTTTGTAATTGAGTTTCGTGTGGTCACACCCAGGGAAAAAATGAAAGCCTACGGACATGAGGGTTTAAATATTCTGTATCCATCTTCGGCGTTACCTTAATTCCGCTTTCTAAGCCCAAAATCCATGGTCTCTGGGTGTAATTCTCATCGATGAAGCTTACCATGCATCTCTTCTTTCTCGTTTCTGCCCATATACCCCGATCAAGAAGGGTCGCTGCTGGATACAGTCTAGCGCATATGCACGATAAGCAGGCCCCACTTTGGACTTCTCCCATTTGGGTTAAACAACTTCGTCTAGCGCGCATGCAGGATAAGCTGGAAAAGCCCCGGAGTTAACCTCCTACTTGATTTGTTTCCGATTCTTCACAAGAAATTTCGCCTATCCTGCGGATCTAGGTCTCACAATGGTATCTGATGTGTATGCGCTTAAGGAGGCTAGGACACACCACCGCTCGGATCGTCGAGTATCACGGCACTCGGAAAGCTGACTGTTCGGATAGGTGCGCATTTTAGATGACGACTGGACTAGTCAGGCAGATCCTGTCGAGCGCAGGCGGCGACAGAATCGATTGCATCAGAGGGCCTGGCGTAGGTAAAGTCTGTTTTATACTGTGCTAAGTCACTGACCGTTCAATGTATAGGACGGCGCAGACAAGAAGATCGTGCTGCTTCCCTGCAGAAACTTGCACATGCACCCGCTTGCAAAGAAGGGCAAACAAAAGCCATCCATTCAAAGGTACTTCTTCAACCTTGTGGGACTGCAACTCCGTCGCTTCTGCAGCTAGCCCAGGACCATGTGAGTGGCTGTCAACGTATGAAGATCACATTCGAGCGGTCTCAAAGCCGGGAGACATTCTGGACAGTCGTAAAAACGTTAGGCCAATCCCAAGGAACGTTAGCGTACTGGGCAGAGCTCAGAGCTTTACGAAAGAAAAACATCATCACACGCATTCTCCCACCAGAGATGACTGCCTCTTCACACACGAACACTCAATCGCATGATGTGGATGCCCTAGTGTCCATTCATTCTCTGAACCAATTTCTACAAATAGTCTCGCAATACGAACACAACCTGGCCTTCGAAACTTCTTTATCTCTCGAACACGAACTATTCATGTCAATACAATACAACTCTCTTACCGGGGTGATGACGAATATGTTCATCTTACTACGACTCGTCGGCCGCCCTTTTGATGGTTGGGCGGATTTCTATACCGAAGACATGCCTATACCACCACCACAAACTCCTGAGACTTTGAAATTCACACAAATCCAGAAAACTATTCCGCATGAATCGTGGATAGATCCGATTCCTTACGCGGCCCTGCGTGATAATATCATAAGGCTCCAGGATACGATTGACGTTGATGAATTGTGCATTGATTTTGTTGGTGGCGAAGTCGAAGGGCACAGTGATTTGGATGGTCGAGGAATGATCCTTTGGGGCAAGCCTTGGTCAGAAGATGGATGGGAGATTGGTGAAGGTTTTGTGAAGAAATGGGGTTTTTTATTGAAAGGTTGCAGTGACTTGATAATATCTACAAATAGATGGAGACAAGCCAGAGGTGAAGAGAGGCTACTAATCGAGACGTAGCTCTGAGAAATTTCATTCATTCTCATATGAGCTGAAAATTGATGTCTGATTAACACCATCCCATCTATTACTCCCCTTTCTCGGTAAAAGGAGTTGTAGCGATGTCACTCGATAGCACCAATCCTTGAATTGAGGTCGACCTGCCAAATTCCCTCGTCATCATGTTTCACTATTTGTATCTCCAACCACCATGAGGGGATAAAAACATATCACTCGCAGGCGCCACCACCGATCGGTTACTTGAAGGAATGCGTAAGGATGTAGAGTTGGAATATTTGCGAATGAAAGCGCAGTGAGCTGGTGAGCATGGTGTGAGAAAAACTCAATGTCTGGGACTGCCTTGTAGGTTAGCCAAAATCGCAGTTGCTTAAAATGGCAACTTTAATAAGATTCAAGGGTCAGATTGTACCTCCAGGACAAAGGATTAATTTGGGACGCACTTGGGAATCAATCACTTTGATCACGTTCTCGTCCGAACCCTTGAATGAGCACTGATCGTCTTGGCTTTCTTATTAGCTCTTAAGTCCCCTGTCTGCATTACGTCTGCTGTGCGAGGAAGCCCTTAATTCAAGTCTCAGCTTTATGAGTTCTTGACAAGGCCCTGAGAGATACCAATCTTCACGGGGAATATTCGCAGCCCTAAATAGTCAATATCAGCATAATTCTCGGATATCACCGTTTTCTCTCTCAACCCCCTTCCCACAAAAAGCGGCAGGTAGGCTCGCAGGCCATCCATGAAGAACCGTAAATCGACTCTGGAACTCAGCTGAAGAATAGCGTCGTCGGATCAGCCGGGTCTTTTTCTTCCGAATTCCGATAGCGAAGCCCGATCGAAGAGTGGATAGCTGGGTGCAGCAAAGGAATTACAGGAGACAGAAAGGGATATTCTAGAAGACATGTAGGGTATTTGCCATGTGACGGACAACTTGTACTGCTGACATAAAGCCTGGGTATGTTAACACGCTTACGAACGGCGCCGCAAGTACCTTGTGGAACAATGACTCGGAAATGATATAAGCAGCAGCATAACTTCTGAGAAACTACAATAATAATAAGAGCTTCTCGGGTTCTCTATGCGGATATTGAGAGGAATATGTTAAGGTTAATTGCGTGCACCGCTAAAACAAACTATGGCAATACGGATTATCTGGGCGCAGTCACCCCTTTAATGTGTTGGAACGTAAGAAATCTTCTGGCGGGCTCCAGAATGTTGCATGTGCTAGGCTCTGTCCTTGATGCAATGCAAATCAAATTGCCTATGATAATCATAGGTGTTGTTTAAAGGTAATAGATCGGCTTTCTTATGGTAACATCAATCCCTTTTTTTCATGGCTCTTCTGTTGCATCATACCCCGTACGGAGTAGTTTGTGCATCAGCGAAACTACATGAGCGCAGTTTCTAATAATACGTAATAAGATAATACAGTCATGCGACGATTAGGATCTTTTTATAGCCAACAAATCCAACCTTGATCCTACTCCGGGCAGTGATTGGGAAAAGGAGTTGCCCCGTCTAGCAGCTATAATCTTACCGTCGGAAGCTTGATTTCCTGTTGGAGAGTTGGCCTTTATCGTTACGTTCAAGCATAAGTCTATCACTCAGTAGCGTCGTTTCGCCCCGATGTTGGCGTGAGTGGCTTCTGTGATTATCAGGTCGCCCCCATCACTCGTGACGACCACACGATGCGTGATGGCAAGTTTCAATAATATGGTGCTATTTCCCCCCAGTATTTCTTTTCTCATTTTTCCCATCCTCACAACATAATATTTTGGTATCAACCAGACTCGAAGCTAAACCGGAATGGAAAATGAAGTGCGGTATAATCATCCTCCTGGAGGGGGGTTAGCACTGGTCAGCACTCTAATAGAAAATCCCGCCTCGGATTTATCTCAATACCGAGCCCCCGTGCAGAGTACGGAGTACTCCGCTCGGAGGATGTCAGTAGTTACCTTACAGTTAAATTAGGCGTGGCCCTTGCCTTCAGGATGCATTTTCATGTTAATTTCCAATCCAGTGGCCCTTTTTCATGTATGCGGAGTACGTACTAAAGACTTACCAACAGATGATGTTTTAGCCCCTGCAGACGCACTAACAGTTTGAGTATATGTTAGTGTAATATGGTCTACGGAGTAGCCGGTATGGAAATTTGGGGTAGTCTTGACTATTTAGACGAATACTAGTGTGGTAGACTAGTGAATGGAGTCGAATCCTGAACAATACTAGAACAAATGGATCACTCTATTTTTGGGCAGTGCTTATTCCATTTTAAGTATTCCGTATTTAAAGACTATTACTAGTGATAACTTTGATAAACAACGATACGCCTGGCCAATTTAGCCGACCACAATATCTAGGTCGGGGTCCCTAGGAAGCCGCGGACTCGCGGAGGCACTAGTTTATGCTCTACAAGTCTAAACCAACAGGGAATAACAATTTTTGCCAACCTTTGTTGGACATGATACCCGAGAGAAGATATCCAGGGGGCAGGGGCAAGTTATAATGGATTCTTCAATTTCTTTAGGGTGATTTACCTCGACATGTCAGTTTAGCCTATCTACAAAGTCTAATGCCAACTATGCATCGCCCTGCATTTCTGCGATGCACCACAACTTTAAATCAATTTCAAATTGCCCCAACATTCTCCGTACGGATACGGAGCGCTTTTTCGGGTCTATACTACTCCGTAGGCTAGACACGAGGAGCTGTGACGAATCCAATCCACCCATCGCCAGCCCTTGTAAGTTGTGAATGCGTCCCAAGGCACCAAAATCGAGAACCAACGTTATTGCCGACCTAGCCACCACTAATATCACATCGTCGCCAAATTATGGAGTTCATTGTAGTGTCATCCACCCAACGCTTGTGGAGTCCCTGAAGTGTTTCTATTTTTAAGCGGAGACCCTGAACCCTAAAGCAAAAACCGGCTAGCCCAAGAAGGAAATATTCGCACATGCGCTTATCCGGTTCAGGACTAGAGACCCATCTTTCTAGAAGCTAAAATGCATTAGCCGCGCGCGCTAAGCCTGAAACGTATAAAAAGTGCTTCTGCCAAGGCCGCTGCAGAGAAGCTTATTCCGCCGCAATTAATCCCGTGCTGATCGTCCGGCCTCACGTCTCTTCCAACTCTTTCCCAACTCGCCCCCCTGCATACTTTGTATTTGTCATTAATGGCACCCCCCCACCTCTCCCGGGCTCCTCCCGGCATTTAGGGCCTAGGGCCTAACATCTACTATCCGGAGACTCACTTTCATAGGCCACCACCCTCAGGGACTAACCAGGAATGTTGAAACGTGGCCCCTTATCCACGACTCACCAGCGTCATAACAAGTCCCAACACGAGACATCGGCCACGCCGTGGACGGCCTCGCATATACGCGCAACGTTAAAATGATGTTGCGCAACGCCGGCTGATAAGTTAATTCAACCCTGTTGTGAAAAAGGGCGCTAGTCATGGACCTAAAAAAGTGGGGCAGTGCATATGCTCATCGCTATCGTCCAGATATAAAGACTGTGATGCGACTGTTCTGCGCCCCAGCAATAGCATCGTCCATTCTTAAATGCCATTTATTCACTCTTCCAGCATTCGCGCGTGCCCATGATTGTCGCTTGACGAATCACGATGATGATTGAGCGGGAATATAAAACAGAGAGACGGCTGAGAACTAGTCACCCCAAGGTGCGAACAGGATGCCTGACATGCAAGTGAGTTTACCCCAGATGTCTTCCCAACTTTTTGGGTTCGAAAACTCTTCAAAATTTTTGAATCCACTCGTTCCGTCACGGTTCGCCATGATGGCGGCTCCCCTATTGCCAGTTGTCTGATTTGCCAGCATGGAGCAGATACTCATGAATATGTAGGCGCCGGCATAAAAAGTGCGATGAAAGTCATCCGTCATGTCGCATGTGCATCAGTTCCGGTCGCGAATGCGAAGGTTATTGCAATCTCCCTGATAAAAGAACGAAGGCTGCACGAAGGCCGGGCCAAGCTGTTGTCCACGTCCCGATCCTTGCCAAAGCCACAGCATCGCCGCAACACCCTCGAAGTCCGACCATCTCAAAAGTGTCTTCTTCTCTCGGTCGCGGAAGCTTGGTAGATCTTACGCCCGCCGAAGGGTGGTATCTAGACCATTTCCGAAAGTTCACCTCTCCCCGTTGTGGTGGATATTTCTATGACGAGTTCTGGCACCGACTAGTACATCAACTTAGCGAAGAAGATCCAGCAGTTCGACACGCAGTCATTGCCATGAGTGCCCGACATTCTCAAATTGAACGATTAGAGCTGGGACAGGCCTCAACGGGCGACGAAGGCTACTTGAGTCTCCAGCAATGTAACAAAGCGATCACCTACCTCCGGCAATATCTATCGAAAGAACAGGCCGGTCGCTCTCCAAAAGAGGTGGTGCTGGCCACCTGTGTTGTCCTAGTATACCTTGCTCTTTTGGAAGAAGACGCCCACGCTGCCGATTATCATTTTCAGTCAGGCAATCGGTTGTTGCAGGAGTGGCAAAAAGTCAACTTTGAGCAAAACCCCAACGGCCCGGCTTTTTTGCAGGCATTCTCCCATCTTTATTTACATCGATCGACCTGTGCCGATCCAAAGTCTTTTGTCGAAGACGAACACCCGTCACTTTCGCCGCCATGCCCTGAGCAAGCACACCCGAGGAAATCCATTGACAACTCGGAGACTGTCAATCATTTCATTGTTATCCTTGGATGGGTCGTGTTGCAGAGCAATCGCAAAGGATTCAGTATTGGACCCGCAACCTCATTCATCCGTAGCGGAGAAGCTGCAATTTTGAGTATGCTTCGACTTTGGAGGATACAATTGAAACGATCTGTCATGCTGCACGGAAACAACGTCCCGCAAAAGGATCGCAATGCACTAACCATATTTGCTTTGTGGAGCGAAGTAATCTATATCAAGGTGACAGCAGGAAACCAACCTGGGTCGCAAGAGATGAGATATGACGGCTTACTTTCACGTTTCCAGCGAGCAGTCATTCTCGCAAAAACCTTTCTTACAGCGCCTACTGAGAATTCAACGTCGCCGACCTTCCCGGCAAAAACCGCCATTATCCCTCCTCTCGTTTTTTGCGCATCCAAGTGCCGGGACTGGTTTATCCGACATCAGATTCTGCTCTTACTCCGCGGGTTGCGAGACCAAGGAGACTTGTGGATATCAGGAACAATTGTTGTCCTCGAGAGACTGGTTGAAATCGAATCAGAAGGAATCACGCCAGGAGAGAAAGTCCCAGAGACTTCTCGCGTTGATTCAGTCTTTGCTGATATTCGAGACGAAGACTCAAGGCTAGAACTGTGGTACCGTCACTCGCGAGCACCCGGTGGCAACAACGAGGGGTTTTGGAGGAGTGAAATCTTGACCGTTCCGACTTCGTGACGACATCGGGCTATATCAATATAAATACCCTTCTATGTAAATTATATTACAATGTACAAATCAACATTTGAACCTTGAAACACCAATTGATTACAGAGTAAAGAAGAAAGAACATTGAAGCCTGGCTACATATGTAGTAAAACAAATAGTTATAATTACATATAAATTGATTTATGTAGCAGATGGTGACTATTTAAATATTCCTAGGATCAATTGATATACATATATATACATGTCATGTATGCACATGTGTGGTCGACCAGTCCCTCTGGACATCTGGAGTCAACATTTGAACATCAATTTTTTTTTGAACACCAGTCATGTGCAACATTGAATCTTCAAAGTTTGTCCCGTACATATGTATCAGCCTAGTCGTTTTTCAAATCCCACTAAGGAGCCTCTTTTGACTAAACGCTTGAAAAGTACTTCGTGTGTAGGCATGACAAGCCGACAGAGAGCTAAGCTCTGGTAATGTGACTCGGCCGCCGCACAGACGTACAGTTACCCTGTACTGGGATTTCTTCTAAGCACTTTTCTAGAATGATCAACAGAACTTCAGCTGCCTGTATTTATGACCCCGATATCTGGAACTGAAGCGGACTAGCGTTTAATAGTTGATCGCAAGAACTGCATGATTAATTGATAATAGTTCTCAAATAGATTGTTTTTTTGTTTCTCTCTAGGCTATAGGCTTTTTTGCAGAAATAGATACACAACCATATACTTTCCACCTAAGAAAAATGGCAACCAGTTCTCAGTAAATTTCGACGATCATGACAAAGGCGCATGAACAGAGCACATGACAATAATACACAGCGTACCTTGTAAGGCTTGTACAATGTATAGTTATACATCGGCGGTAGTGGGGCCATCTGTGGGTATGCAACGAATCACCGGCGCTGTTTCGGTACTTTGAAACCCCGCGACCAATGATAATGTGTGGAATGACTCCTTCGGCCCAAAATGGGAAAGCGCACGGAAAGTGGCGGAGGACCCACCAAGGCGTACTCCAGAGTGACGCAGTGCTCAGGAACTCCATTCCACCTCGCTCTGCTGGCGCTTAGTGCAGCACTACTACTGTCGCTGACCGCAGAAAGTTGAAACCCAGGCTCGCCGTCTGCCTTCGTCAGTTCGTCTCTTGACGCGGTCTTGGCAGTCCCGTCCCGATGACGCGCGCGTCCACAGCCGCCCGCCGTCAGCCAATAGACACCGGGGCTCCTTGGTTCTGCTATGCTAGAAGCGGAAAGGCGCGCGTGGCGGTGGGCCTGACGCGGCAGCCCATTGGCGCAAGGGGCAGCGCATCACAGCCACTGATTGGCTGGATGGGCGCGCCACTCCGCATTTGGACCGACCGCTGGCTTCTTCGGGACTAGCGTGCACCGCCGCAAGTCATGCGCGAATGAAACGCTAGTGACATGTCTGCTGTCTCACCTCACTCACTGCCGCACTCGGCTTCTCTCTAGACTTTTGTCTCACGACCCGACCAGCCCTGCTCTTCGATCTTCCTCCCACCCCCCGCCTGGAATCTTCGTCTACACTCGATTCACCTACTGCCATCCGCTTCAGTTACTAGTTGCGCCTGGAAGCCCAGTGCTTTCTGAACTCTGGCCATATTCGACCTCCCGGGCCGGTGCTGCCCCAGAGATCTGTTGGCTGGCAAAGATCCAAATCGACACTACGTGCTCACTCCCTTAGCCTCAACATGCGCTTCTCAAATCAGCTTTTCCTGTACGGCCAACTGCTCGCCAACCTGCCGCTGGCCCTCAGTTTGAAGGTCGATGCCGACAGCGCCGACTCGCTCAAAAGCGCCGCCCAGACCGCCGCTGCCTCTGCCGTCAACTACTACAACAATCGCGACCCGTCGGTGCGCAATATCCCCGGTCAATTTTATAATACCTGGTGGGAAGGTGGCGCCTTTTTCACCTTCTTGATAAACTACTGGCACTGGACGGGAGACGACCAGTACAATGACCTCGTCAACCAAGGCATGCTGTGGCAGAAGGGAGACAGCAATGACTTCGACCCTTCCAACGCGAGTTTGTATATGGTATGCTTGTTCCTCTTTCTTGCTCAGTTATTGCTTCAGAGAAACCTACCTTTGTATCGGTCATGTCTAACATGACTATAGGGAAACGACGACCAAGAGTTTTGGGCCCTGGCCGCAGCGACTGCCATTGAGCAAAAGTTCCCCGACGTCCCAAACAACCCTTCCTGGCTGAGTCTGGCGCAAGGCGCGTTCAACGATTTTGCTGATCGCTGGAACCAGGATAAAGCTGAGTGTGGTGGAGGGTTGCGGTGGCAGGTCAACTCCATTCAAGGTTCCGGTTATAACTCGAAAAACGCCATCTCCAACGGCAACTTCTTCCAGTTGGCCGCACGTCTCGCCCGATACACGAAAAACGACTCGTATACCAACTGGGCGAACACCGTCTATGATTGGACTCTGTCTGTTCCATTGTTAGACAACCAGACGTGGTTTATGAACGATTCGATCCAGATCAGCCAGGACTGCGGTGCTCCTAGTCCCCAACAGTGGAGCTACAACTATGGCTCCTACATCACCGGACTAGCCTATATGTACAACATAGTGAGTTTTGTCTACTTTCGTTCCGCCTAGGTAACAAAAAAAAGAAAAAGAACTAACCCTTGTCTAGACAAACGGAGCTGCCAAATACAAGACTGGAATCGATGGCTTGATGGGCCAACTTTTCTCCACGTTTTTCCCCAAGCAATTCGGCGGCAATACCTTATCCGAAGTCTCATGCGAGCCTTACCACGACTGCAACCGAGACCAGATCATTTACAAAGGCCTGATAACCAACTGGTTATCGCTAGTCTCCCAGCTTGCTCCCTATACATTGGGCGAGATCGAGCCGAAGCTGAAGGCCTCTGCTGAGGCTGCCGGTACACAATGCTCTGGGCCCAGCAATGAATGCGGTATTGCATGGCACAACGCCACCTGGGACGGAACCAGCGGAATCGAGCAGGAAATGGCTGCACTCAGCGCCTTTGCCAACACTCTCGTCTTATACCAGAGCAGCTCTTCCGGCTCTTACACTCCCCCAAGCTCGCCTGCACCCGTAACAGCGGACACTGGTGGAAACAGCACGAGTGACCCTAGTGGTGGCCAGAGTGGCGGTGGTGAACAAAATATTCCCACCCCGAAGAAAGTGACCACTGGTGACCGTGCCGGTGCCGCTATTCTCACTATTGTCTTCACAACAGCATGGATTGGCATGATGGTTTGGGTTGCATACGGCGAGTTTAGGTTTTGATTTGCGTTTTAATGTGCAGGTATCTTCACTTCGATGTGAAGTTCCTTTTCTCTTGTTTCTTTTTGGGTGCTTCCATATCATTTGTATACGCGTTCTTGTTGGTAAGCATGGTTTCTTCTCTCTCATGTATTATGTATAAACGCAGATTTACTGGCGGTGTTGGCTCTGTATTCTGACGTCGGGCACTTGGATTGGTTTCGGAGTTTGGGTTTTCATGAGGTTGTATATAGTCATCCGTTCGTCTACACTAGGGATACCACAGCGTACAGGTCCTACGGAATCGAATTAAAACTCGTTTAATAAGAAGTTTTGTGATACTCTGCTTCTCGAATAACGCGTCGTCAAATTCATCGCATCACTACAAATTCAAGATAACCCCAGTATTAGACAACAATAATCTAACCCCACAGATACAGACTCAACTCCGTACTCTTGCCCCTATTAGGGTCTATAAGCAAAGGCGTGCGCAGCCGGGTAAAATGCGGAGAAACTTTTGCCCACCCCATATGATGGTTGATCCACCACCACACGCTTTATCAATGCTCGCTATAAAGAGGAGTGTTGCTATTTTCTCTCTTCTTCCTCAATCATCTACATTCTTCTACTTTATTCTCTATACATACTTGTTTAAGTATTATTTTAATCGACAACTTGTTATTTTTTGTATGTATCACAAACTTACCTTCCTTTTTTATTCCCCCTCCTTCTCTCCCTCCCTTCCCTCCCCTTTTTGGGTTATATACTAATTTCATTTCAAGACAAAATAGCGAAAATGGCTTCCAGAAGAAGCGAGTCTCCGCGGACCAAAACTATCAGAAAGTCCTAGTCGAAGATCTTAAAGAAAGCTAAAAAAAATCTGCGAAAGCTACTGTGTTAGCTGCCGTTGTGGAGGCTGCTGCGGATCCCAGTAAATCTGCGAGAGCTATCGCGAGAGCTGCTACGAGAGCTGCTGAGGAATCGACTCCAACGCAATCCACCACGGATGCCGCTACGGAATCTGCCATAACTTCTGTCAGAAAGCCTCTTGTAAATTCCAAGAACCAGCGAACTGTGAGGGTGGAATATACCAAGTCATCTGAGGCACCCTGTCGAAGGTGCCTTAGAGCAACTCTTTCACACCCGAATCCCAAAATGTGTGTTGTCAGTGGCAGTAGGAAAGTATGTGATCGATGTAGCCAACACCCGGGGCCATGTCCCAAGGTATGTTGATTATTACTCTAAATATAGTTATATTATACTGATTTTCTAGATTCCGGATGCCTATCAGAAGAAGGCAATGGATGCCATGAGACTTCTAACTGAGGGGAAACCCCGATTTACGGAAGTGGTCTCGGCGGTTTTACGAGAAATACAGGGAGTTCCGAAGCACGACTATCTTGTGCGCGTGAATGACCGGAAATATAGAGCTACTTCTGACACAAAGTCGACAGACTCAGCAAATACCTCAGTTAAGGCTCTAGGTTCAAGCAATATTCTTGGATGCCACAAGCTCGAGAATTGATGGGGAACATACGTTCTTTCATAGGACTTCTCGATAACGAACAGTGAATTGGAAGCAAAGGCGACAAAGATCAAGTGTACAATAACAGGCGAAACAGTGATTGGACTTATTGTATTGTTACATATGTAGCTTTATTTAATTTATTTTCATTCCCTCATATAATCAGGCGGTTATTACTGTCAAGATTAAACACTGGCCTATCCTAAGAGTTAGTTCGTCGTTTCTCTGACGTATGAACAAATCCCTGCAGAAACCCCGAAACACCTACCCATTTGTTCAAACATGAGTCTCAGTATCAGAGACCTTGTAGTAACTGATTCCCCCATATAGAGAAGTAGCAGATATACATGCCATGACTGATTGGCTCGCCAAGCTTCCCTTGGAAATCATAGAGATGACCCACTCCCAGCCCTCAATCAGGTATCATATTCTCGATAGGAAATGGTCCATTTAGCTGTCTTTCATAGATCTATTGATGTCATATCACTTTTATCGACAGCAGTTTATCAAAAAACTAGAAAAGGCTCAACGGTCTAAGCCAAACACACCGAATACAAGTAGTTTTGCCAGAGCGCCCATTCAATTCGCCATACCACCGAGAACTTATCTAGAAAGAAGGTCAGGAACCGAGTAGGTCAAACAGAAATATACCGCACTAACGCACGACGAAGGGTTTTGTAATATCTCATCCGCCAGACAGATGATATGAGCGCAGAATGAGAAATTTGCTCAAGCAATCCGCCGGTGCGAGGCCTCTTTTAGGGAGTTGGAGTACCTAGCGCATAAATTTCTTCTGAGTGCAAATTGAGGTTCCGAATTGCAGCATCCAGGGCTTGGTTCTCAGCACTTAAGGACTAGAATCGCGTTAGGATTGCCAAAGCGTGTTCTACGAGGGGGGACATCAATTGATGGTAGGTAAAAAGGTTAAGATTAGGAAGCCACGGAGGTGTTCCTAATTCTCTAGATTGGCTAACTGGTAATGTTGTAATCAATTCCAGCATCCACCCTAGCATCAATCAAAGATACACAGCTAAATCAAAGGTGTATTCACCTGAAGTGTCGATTTTCAAATTTCCTAGCTCCATTGCTCAAGGGCAGCCATGATTGTATCTACGCAATCACTCTCACTCGAGTCCTTGAATAGCGATTGGAATTCACCGGGGTTGTAGGCCTGTTTAATTCAGTTAGCAATCTGTACCTCGGGACCCTTCCATCCATCCATGTGGCCAGTAACTGACATTAAGATAGGCAATTTGAAACGAATTAATATAAGCAGCCAGACCGTTGCTTCCGCATACAGCGCTGTAATCCGACCAGTTGAAAGTCGCATCACCAGCATCGTCACATCCTTCTCCGCCAAAAGTATTGTTGGAAGCCACTTGCTTGGTGTAGTCAATCCAAGTTTGGAGGCCGTCTGTTGGCCATGTGCCTCCGTCGGTGCCGTTAGCACCTCCATCAAAGATGCAATCGTCGTGGATCGTGACCGAACGATTTCCGTTGAATAACGCCTTGTGATCTTGGGGATAGCGGAGAGCAACCTTGTGACCAGTGTCGAGAAGAGCGTTGACGATGTCTCCTTTGATTTTGAGGTCTGCTGCCGTGTCATCCGTTCCATGGTTCTGGCAGTATTGTCCATCCTGGCCGAGTTAGTCTGGATGCTTTCGCTTTTATAATGTGATGATTTGTCCAAGGAGAATTCTTACATGCCACTCTCCCCATTCACCAAGGAAACCAGCCTGAATCACGGGAATTTCCACAGTGCCTGTGATGTTGGAAAAAGCGGCCGCCCATGTAGACACATCATTCATCAATATACTCTCATCTGGCTCCGTTGCAACAGACCCATCCGAGTAGCCATATCGGACTCGGGGAATTACTGCAACACCTTGACTTCCGTAGTTTTCAGCAAGAGTGTTGAAGTCGCCAACTATTGCGCTGTGATCCGCTCCGTCTGGAGTGATTTGAATATAAAGAAAGAGGGTAGTAGACCGGTCTGGTTTTGAGTATGCTATTGCCCCGGAGTTGTCTGCGCCTTCGACGATCTGCGCATAGGTCGAAAACCCGATAGCTGAGGCCTGCTGCAAGACAGCAACGAAAGCAAGCGGATGAGCAAGCTTCATGGCGAATTCGATTCCTCCAATTCAATGTTGTATTGGATGCGAATTACTTGAGTGAGATTTGTTTTGTTTTGTTTTTTTTTTTTTTTTTTTTTTTTTTTTTTTGTGCTGAATATCTTCAAATTGTTGGATTTACAGACAATGATATACATTGTCATTAACTGTATCCCGGACCTAGTCAGCTTTCTGACACCCATATCGGCCCCAACGTTGCGTTGCATATACGCCGACGCCATCTAGGGAAATTATTTAATTAAGCTAGCTTGGTTTCTTTAACCTCTTCAAACATGACCAACGCGACGAAGCTTTAAAGTAGACCAAACCAAAGAAATTTGATTTGCTCGCGGAAATTATGGGATCAGCACGACAACTTTGGGGTAAAATTCACCGGGCTAGGACTCGGGAGCCCACTCTCCGTTGCCCTTCGTAGGTAGTTCTGGATGTTGTGTTGTTCATGTAAATAATAACACTAATGTCGATGCGACTATTGTCAGAAGTTGCAACGTTACAACTTTATCTATACGTATTCGACAATTCTTACTACCCATCCATTGATTGATAGATATGCAATGGCCTTGGATGTCAGGACCCATCTGCGCCCCTGTTAAGTTTTAGCAGAGCGCCCCAATTTCCTATTGGTCCCTGTTGAATGCAATGCCGTCAAGTAATATTAATGATAATAAAATATTAATGCAAGGCAAAGGCCGAATTTATACTGTAGGCGATGTTTCCTAATGTAGTTTAGCCGCTTATCGCCTTGACGCGCCACTGTGAATGACATCACCGCACACTACGTACTAATAACACTAACATTTGAAGCCCAACAAACACCGTGATATTGTTGACCACTATGGGGAAGAATTTCCTCATTACTGGTGCCGGTCGCGGTATCGGTCGCGGATTGTCGCGTCTGTTGCTACAAAAGGGCCATCGCGTGTTTCTCGTGGACGTCAACAACGCAGAGCTCGAACACACAAGCCATCTGTTGTCTCAAGCATATTCTTCCAGCCAGTACGATAAGGCCGTATGTGACCTGACCCAGCCTGCCGAAATATCGTCTACCATTGAAAAGGCTGGGAAGTTCTTCAATGGCCTTCTTGACGTCCTCATCAACAATGCGGCTTACACTGGTGGAGTCGGAGCCGCCCCCTTTGCGGAGCTGAGCCTTGATACATGGAATAGAAGCATTCAGACGAATTTGACTGGTTCCATGCTGATGAGTCAAGGGTGCCTTCCCTTGTTGAAAAAATCAAATAACCGCCAGCAAGGCGGGTCCATCATTCACATCTCTTCGACCCGGGCACATCAATCCGAGCCGAATTCCGAAGGATACGCCGCCACCAAGGCAGGTCTCATCGGTCTGACACACTCGATGGCATCAAGCCTTGCGGAATACGAAATTTCTGTTAATGCAATTTTGCCTGGGTGGATTAATGCTGCAAACGAATGCAAAGAGGCGGACGAAACCGGGGCGAAATGGGAGGATGGTCTCTCTGAGGAAGACCACCGATGGCATTTCTCTGGCCGAGTTGGCAAGGTTGAGGATATTTTGCGTGCTGTTGAGTACCTCGCTGATACAGAATTTGTCACCGGGACAGAGCTGGTGGTGGATGGGGGAGTTACGAAAAGAATGGTATATCCGGAAGAATAAAATATGGAAACCCTTTGTCTCCGAAGATTTCGTCTCATAGTACGCAAGGGCTTAACAGGTCGATTTTCTAAGTTGGATTCCCGAAAGTAATTTATTAAAAACCTTAATACACTAGTTTTACTTAGAAGAGAGTGCCGACATCAAACTCTGTCACCTGTTGGATCGTCGTATCAGCCACAAAGACAACAGCCCACCCAAGCCAGCTAGAGCGGTATTTGCATACATGATGTCGCGAAAGGTCAAAACAAATACCCCCTTCCGCGCCTCAGCAAGTTCATGGGAGATGGTTATTTTTGGGATATTCCAGAAGGCCTCGTTGAAGCCTAGGTTCGCTAGGAGTTTGGGTAGGTCTGATTGAAACAAATGAGCCTTGAGTCTCGCTTGGAACGCAGTCCCGCCAGCGGAAATTGCTACACAGACTCCAATGGTGCGAATGAAGTTGGCGAGGAACGATGCATCGCGTTCATGTGATGCGTTGGCTGATCTTTGGATTGCGGTATGACTTCCAGACATGGTTAAACCGTTGCCCAGGCCGGCAACGACCATTAAAACGACGCAGACGACAAGGCTCGTATCTGGGCCGGGCACAGTCATACATCCGGCTGAAGCTGTAGTCAACACCCATCCACTCCATATTGCCCACCGATATGCTCGGAACCTAGCGGTGATCACCCCAACGACTGCGGTAACTAGTAGTGATGGGGCTGTCAAGGCTATGAGTAATGCGCCAAGATAACTTGGAGACAACTCATATACTCCTCGCACATACTCTGGGATATAGAAAATCTCGGTGAACATCTAGATAACTTTCAGTCTCGTTCCTGTCGCAAACCCTTGTATTGAACCTGACTTACCACGACACTGTGTATGAATATACACGCAAAAGTCAATGGGGACGCTTTAAGTATTTCGAGCGAAATGAGAGGCTTTGATGCACCGTGCCGCTCATACATGATGGCCCCAATCAGTCCAAGAGCCCCTGCTCCCAGAGTGAGAAGAGTGCGCCAGTCTGCCGCCCGATTTGGGATGCCAGCCCACGTAGTTCCGAGAATAAGCACCACAAAACTGGCAGAAAATAGGCCAATGCCAGTCCAATCACAATTCAAGATGGTCATTTTCGAATTCAGCACCTCGCCGACTGGTCGGACTGTCAAGGGAGTCAATATGAGAAGACACAAGCAAAACGGAGCAGACATGTAATAAATCCATCTCCAGTTAGCTGGGTCTTCCAGCAACACGGCTCCAACGGCAGGCCCAGCGCCGACTCCAATAGCAGCACAGAATAATATGACGCAGTTGTATCTAGACCGCCGTTGAGGAGGAATCATCTCAGTCAAAATTGTCGGTACAACAGAGAAGATGACACCGGCGCCAACCCCTTGGATCCCACGTCCTACAAGAAGCATTGGGAACAAAGCACGGGAGGCCGAAAGAAAAGTGATGCCGATGCTGAAGATTGCGACCCCTGCAATGAGGACATTTCGACGGCCAAAAACCTCTGTAGCCTCCACAGCAAGTCGTTGAGTCGGGATAGTCGCGAGGAAATAGACGGTAATAGGCCAGGTGCCGTTGTGCGAGAAATTAGAATGGTATATACCAGATACGTTCTGCTCGGTATTAGAATACGCGTTTTGCATAGGTAGATTCAGCATGCAGCAAACCCTCAGAGATGTAATCATTATAAGTCCATCTAATGCTACCATCATGGCCATGATTGCAAAACAGCCAACCATCCATAGTTCCAGCTTTCCAGTTATCCACAATTCGCCCGACCCATGACCGAATCCGTGAGCATGTTGTTGAAGCTCTATCCCACTGTATCTGAGGGCAGGAAGGCTGAGGTGACTTTGAGAAGTTGCCGGATGTTGTTGAACTATTATAGGTCTCTTAATAGTTTCTTGAGAGGCCCATTCATTTCTTGCCTCGTTTTCGGAGTGGATTGATAATGATGATTCCCGAGAACGCATGTTGTAAAAGATGGTACAATCTCAAGTACATGGCATCCATAAGTTTAGAAGAAATTTTTGTTTTGGAGTTTTGGAACATATGCCGTTTGATGACATCGTACGAGACCTCCATACCTATTTAGTTGTTGGAATGTTAGTTCGTTGAGGGAGAAACAGTGTTGGCAACACGACAAAGATTTAACAGTCGCCGATCATGTATTTTGCTTGTGCACGGAATCCACACAACAAGCGAACTATGTGTAAATAAATGGAAGAATTAAATACATATTTAATGTACGTACTATTTTTGTGTTGTTTGTGAATTCCGGGTTTTGATTGGACTTCTAACGGTCGATGCAAGGGATGAGTGGTTCCTTGCTCGCCTGGAATGATGACCGTCGACCGTCGGGGTTCATGCCACAGACAAAATGTTAATTATCGCCTTTATCGTTTGATTAATAAACTCTCCAAAAACATCGGCATGAATAATCGAAGCTGGTATAATCGCGTATTTTTAATATACATACAAATACTAATCAATTCAATGTTGGCAAGGGGTGTTTATTTGCCGTGTAGAGAGTTGAATGTTACATATGTAGAGAGGCAGATATCTTCGATTGGCAAGACTTCAAATGTTACATATGTAGGCAAAATGTCAACTACTAAGACCCAGAGAAATTTATAACTCGCTAAAATCTTTAGAATAAAGTGCTTTCAGATTTGGTCCCATAGCGCGCTATGGTAGGGATCATGGCTTCTTGAGCCCTGCTACCCATTCTGCTGATGAGAGTATCTGAGCCTGTTTTGCAAAGACTTTATTGACAAGCATCTCATGGGTTTCCGGCTCACGATCCATGCTCAGGTCCTTCAAAACAGTTAGTCGATAATCAAGGTCGGCACCCTGGCGTATAGTAGAAAGAACGACGCCACTAGATATTAACCCAGTGATGACAAGGGTCTCTGCGTCCATACTACGAAGTATAAGGTCGAGATCGGTTCCATGAAAGGCTGACACTCGCCGCTTGGTAATTATAACATCTCCCTTGGCAGGGGCAACGGCCGGATGGATTTTGGTGGACTCGTCGCCTTCGACAAATGCTCCCCAAGCAGCAACCTTGGCAGTGGAGGAGTTTCGTGCAGATGCTTCAGGATAGCCAGGGCGGAAACCGGTAGCAACGTAGATTATCGGGATCCCAGCTTCACGGGCGGAGTTTATTGCTGGAGCCAGACGGTTGAGATAAGGCTCCATGTTTCCCAGGAGCTCTCGGACCCCATTTTGGATGTCCATAACCAGCATCACTGTTTTCCCCATTATGCCCGTTTCCCACCAAATACAAGACCAAGAGCCTGGTTTTATTCAGGTATGTGAGAAAATAATAGACTTAACAGAATTCAAACACTTGATAAATGGCCTAATGAACTATGTACGCATGTGCATGTTTATATAGCAGCGAGGTAAAGCCGTTTCCGCTCTCAATCTATAGCCCCGCGCGCGAGGTTGCCGGTACCGGCACACACCAACAGCCGAAGATTTATTGGAAACAACAGGTTGTGAGAGATGAACTGTTCTCTGGCTATGGTTATACAAACATTCAAAAAGAGAAGAGAAGCAAGCAACTCAAAGTCTGCGTATATGCTCCTAGTTCATCGTACTTTGAAAATATACGTAGCAAGAGGATATGGTTGAACACAGTTTCAATGTTTTAATCAATTGATTATTTGGCATATATACATATGTAATGAATTCTAAATGCTCTTGTAATTATAGACGCCAAAGAAAAGGGTAAGGGTAAACTAATTTTTGTTGGCAACATTTGGAAATTTCTGTTATCATGATTTGTGCACATTTTGGTTTCTTTTTCTACAGGTACACATGGAGATGCTGTCGGAGCAAGGTAATATTCTCTCTCTATATATATATATCCTCAAATGGGTATCAATAATTAATTAACATGCTTTTGTATTATGCCCATATCGATGGTAGTTGTTCGTGTTCACGTGTCAAAATTAAAGAGCGAGTGACTGTTTCGCGTTGTCTTTTTTTTTTCCGAGTTCGGCTTTTCGATATCAGCCCAGATGGTATCGAAATGCAAGTGGCATTAAATTGATATTATAGCGTAATTAATTGGAGTAAAAGAAAGACGTTTTTTTCTTCATGGGCAATCAGGTGGTTGGATTTGCACTGGTCAGCATCGTGCGCTATAAGAGTTTTGTTAGTAAAATGTGCAATGGTGAAATAGCTTCGGAAGGCCACCTACAAGCTGACTCTTGCCATAGGAACCTTGACACTTGCCACTCGGCTGTCGGAAGAAGCAGAGGAGGATTTTGATGTGCTGGTGGTCGTGCTTTCGGCATCACGGTCCTGGGGTTTCTTTCCCTTGGTTGCGGCGGCGCGTCGGTTGGCCATCACCATCTCGTAGTTGGATGGGAGCTGACGGTGAATGAGGAATCCGGAAGGCATATTGATCGCGGTTATAGGGCGTGGGCTGTCAGAGCAAGCGTAGGCTGAGGAATTATGTGGAGTTTTGTTCACGTTGTTTTTCTTTGAGATGGCTGGAAATGTGCTGATGAACAACTTAAATCCAGGCGTCGTGGCCCTGCATTATATAGCCCATCTTCAAGGCGCACTGCCTCGAATTTGATCACTTTGAAGAAAAAATTTTCATTGCTAAAAAAAAAACTGACCTCTTGTCCGACATGCTGTATACTCCGTACAGCCTCAGGGCCGCACTAGATGCGGAATAAAACATCGGAGCTCTATTCCGAGTCCGAGGGTTCCGGCAGCAGTCGCCCCAGTTTGATTTTTACTCCAGTGGCCGCTCCGTGCATAATAGAACGCCTGGCCACCAAGTCGCCCAGTTTATTACGTTATTTTATCCCCGGGAAAATATTTTCATGCTTTCTTACTTGTGAGGCTGTGAGAGAGGCCTATGGAGCTCTCGGTTGGCTTCGGGCAGCTTCGGTCTTCGGTTTGGAAAAGTGGTCGCATGGCTATATATTCAGATACTATTGGAAGCATTTTCAGCTGAGATCAGGATTTTCTTTGCTACTATCAATTATTATTATTCAATGCGAATGCGAGGAGGTGGATTCACGAGGCACCAGTGACCAGGCCTAGACCTCATGTCACATGTGTTTGTTCACTTTGTAGGACTTGGCGTCTCTTCTCAATAACAACAGTAATTAATACAAATATTATGAAACATGACAAAGTAAGTCTACGCGTGATGTCATTTATGACGCAGTGGCCAAAAACAGCCATGTACTCCGTACGTCGGAGTAACACCATGAACCTATACTCTAGGGCTACAACCCTCATTCCTTGCCACCACAGACTGCTGACTAAGCCGCAGACACTGGTTTTTTCCCATTGACCAACTATTAATAAAACGTAATGGATTACTATCTCGCTGGATCTTACAGAAGTCAATTGTACTATTTAGAAAGAGGATCGGGTTGTTAACTTTGTTAATTTTTTCAATTTTTCATCCACCGCTGGTACTAGACCGCAGATTGGATTCCAACACTATGAAAAGTATTGTACATAGTCTATCCTTTATATAACGCCTAGTCCTCCCTCCTTTTATATCATCGATCGTTGATCATCAAGTTTCATGCTGTGGTGTAGACGCCGGGTCTGACCACCACATGTTTTCAATGTTTTTAGCCTCTCCCCATTATACATGTAAATGCACAAGTAGTCTATTATAGACTAGGGGTATCCTTCATGAATCGTCAAAGAAAACGAAATGGTCGCAGCTAGTCAAAACAAAAGCCGGCGGCAAATTCAAAAGAAATGGCTTGATTTACTCGGCGTCTGATGGGCCCAAGTTGAGGGTCATCTGGACAGCCTCGGGACAACCGTGAGTGGCGTGGTCATCAGTGGGGAACAGGTAAGCATCAGCGCAAGCACTGTCGCCAGGTTTGCAGGTGGCTTGAGGGCAGTTTCCTTCGTCGTTGGAAGTGACGGCGAAGCCAACAGTGGAGAACTGCGAGGAACTGCCCATGTTGATGCAAGAAAGGTCCCAGAAAATGGTTGGCGAGACTAGGGTGTACTCGTATTGCAGCACATCGGACTGGTCGGGGGTAGTGGACAGCTTGATGGAGATACCACCGCCGTCGGGGTTGAGCTTCCAGGACTCGGCGTATGACTTGCCACCGGAAGTAAGGGTGACCATTTCGGAGTCAGCAGTGTTGCCAACAGACCAGAGGTAGATGTCTTGGCCCATGTTGTTGATGATCTCGACACCACCACCAGTGGAGTTGGTGTCACGAGTTTCGAATGTGGTTGGGAGGGCAGAAGCCATAGCGCCGAAGGAGGCGAGGAGACCGAAAGCTTTGGTGAACATCATTTGTGTCTTTTTTGAGTGAGTGTGTATCGTCTTTATGATAAGTGAAAGAATAGGTCTCTTGTCAAAAGAGGTATTGGGTGAATATATTGTCAAAGAATGTGTTCTTCAGAAGAAGAGCAAAAAAGAGTGTGATACTCAAAGAGAGCGAGTGAGTGAATGATAGATTGGTATGAAGACAAGAACAAAAACGATTGTCCAAAGCGGGACAAAACCGGTCCTTATATAATTTCACTGGGGGGGTAACCCTTCCCCTTTCGTTCCCCTCTTTATCATGCGCACGAAGATTCTTCCATCAGGGACGACACCGAAGTTTGGTACTGCCACATGAGAAAAAGAGGTTCGCAAAGGGACATGCTGAATTTGGTTGGCTGCTCCCCCCTGTTCCTGTACCAGAACCAGAATTCCCTCGCGCATCCTTTCCTTTCCTCGGATTTTTTCCTTTCGGCAATACACATGGCAGTGCGTCTAGAACAGATCCATGGGCCGGCAGTCTGGACCAGTCGAGTGGGAACATCGCCGATTAGCCGGTGGAGCAGGCAGTCCTAGCTGCACGCCAAATGACGAGCCAGTGCAGCGTTTCCGATCCATGGAAAATGGTTTCAAAAAAAAAAAATAAACTTCCTCAAAGGCAAGAAACGTGGATCGGTCTTCCCCACAATTCGAGGGGGTCTGGCAAATAAGGTTATTCATAGCGCCGGGACCTCGGGGCGAGAGCTGGTCTCCGGCAGTTGCTGTTGGGGGCTGTGGCAACTCCAGGGCAGAGTTTTGTTGCTCTCTGTCCCTTTTGCTTCCACGGATGCCCGGCGACGCAGTTCCAAATTCCCAACTGGGGGAGGGTTCTTAGGATACTAGTACTTATGGTTGCGCATTTACAACTACCAGTTGACTACCCCGTACTAGTGATATGCCTTCTCGCCTCGAGGTTGAGCTATTTTTTCCGCTGGGGCTAAATGGGGCCGTTAATGGTGATGGCCCTACAGCGATGCTCTAGACCGCTCTGACCGTTTTGCCCAGCGGGGGGGCCTTGATTCGATGGAGGATGGGTCGTCCTGCTTGTCTCCACGACAGTGCCTAGACTGGTCGAACTGTGCAGAATCTGTTCAGTGTTCATGCATGGGCCCGCCTTCAAAAGCCGAAACAACAGGAGAAACTCAAATCGGGCTTCAAAGACAGAGAAGGAAGAGGCTAGGTTGCTTAGGCAGATCAAAGAAGGCAGTTTGCTTGTGATATCAAATTATGACTTTTTAATACGAGTACAGGACTAGCCCTATAGAAGCTATATACGAGTTTTTTATCTACAGATCAATCGTCATCGTATATATTTAGACTTGAAATGGAAACCAATGACTGCCCTTTCCCTAGTTATAGGTAAACAAGACCATGCCGTCCGGGTACACGCTCACGTTATCCGAGTACAACGCTTCACTGGTCCCGTTCACCGTGACCATGTTCGTCACACCAACGGTGTTGAGAGTGTAAACTCTCAGCCCGGATGTTGTTCCGTCAACGCGGAAGATCTCGCTCTGGCAGTTCTCCGAACCACCAGTGTCAGAGCATGTGGTGCTGTAATCGTTGAAGAAACTGTAAAGACCAGCTCCGTAGATCCAGACATTATCACTGTTCAAGATGCGCAGGCCAAGAGCATCGCAGTTACCGGACAGACAGGTGCTGTAGTCTGGGTCATTGATGGATGAGTTGGCCTTGTATGGGCCCGCCGTCGCATCTGGGGAAGGTTGATAGTACGGCGTCTCGGTCTGAATGAATCCGGCCACTACGTTGGAAGCGCCAGAGAATTGGTACTGGTAGAGGGAGTGGTGCTCGACTGCGGTACCATACCTTTTTTCATTCTTGTTAGTTCTGCACAGCTTTTCATTCGCTCAATTTCTTGATCACTTACAGAATAATGTTGGATCCTTCAATCAAGGCTCCGCGGCCAGTGTAGATGGAAATTTGAGTGTTACTAGCGTCATCAACATCATGGTCCGCGGTCCAGAACCAGTTGTTCTCAAAATAGACATTCTTGGCAGAGCTTGTGATGTGCAGAGACATGTAGGCCGCCTCGCAACTGGCAGATACTGCTGCTGACGTGGGGCACTGAGAAACCTGCAAATCCGAACCGGTGAAGCCGCCAATGCGAGTGTGGACGTCCCAAAGGCCAGATCCTTGATCACCGTCGAGGTTGTACTCGATCAAGACAGCGCCGGCGGTGGCGCCCTGAGTACTGACGATCATATCGGACCATTCAATTGTGCCAGTGTCACCACTCTTGCCGACTTGCACTACGGGGTAGGGAGAATCGATGCTGCTGAATTTGCTGCCGTTCGCGAGAATAGTGGCATACGACTCTCCAACAACCTTGGATCCAGGTGGAATATAGATTGTGTCAGTAACCACATACAGACCAAAGTCAAAAAATGCAATCTTTCCAGCAGAGGCTGCCGAGTTGAGCGCGCTTTGAATGGCGGCCGTGTCATCAGTTGTCCCGTCACCCTTGGCACCAGAGGTTCGCATGCTGACAACATCGGAAGAAGAAACAGTTTCATATTGAGGCTTGCTCTTGGTGTAGTAGTTGGATGAGCCGCTTGCTAAAAGTCCGCTTGCCCTGGCTGGGGGTGTGAAAGTACCCTGCAATGTGCCTGGTCCAGTCGGGGTGTATTGATGTCCTTGACCAAAGCCTGAGATTGTGGTGGAGCCACCTGTCAAGTAAACACTGGTGTTGCCTTGAACGGCAGTGGGAACGCTGTCAAGCTGGACGTTCTCAATTATCAAGCTACCTGCTCCTGTAGGAGAAGAGCTAGTGGTCCAGGCTGTGTCGACGAAGGTATCACAGTTGCTGATAGTACTATCGATCACCTGGACTGATCCAACTACCAAAGCAGATGAGCCGCCCTGGGCAATCGAGATGGCAGTAGTACAGTTATTGATGTTGAGACCAATGTAGGTCCAGCCCCAGTCCCAGATCTGGCTGATGGCGGTAATAGAATCGGAAATTGTGACATTGCGCATAGTGTACTGCTGGTTTCCAACATTGAGACCATACAGACCACCAGTGATAGTCACATCGGTAAGGAACCCGGCAGAGCCTTGCATGAAAAGTTAGTATTAACATCTCTCAAAATGTAGCTTAATTTTCAACTAGAAAAAATTCTTACCATTCTCAATAAAGATACCTTGTCCCTGTGCACCGGAACCAGAGCTCATATGGATCTCAACATTCTGAATGCTCGTGGCCTGGGCTGTGGGCCAGTGAATACCGGTCGCCGCAGATGTTGCAGGAATAGCGGTCAAGTCAATAACCAGGTTCCGGATTTGGCGAAGGAAGACGTTGGTTGACGTCCAGCCTTGGTTTCCACTGCTCTGGTATTGATCACCATCAATTACACCCAGACCAGAGAAGTCGGCACTGGCTTTGATGACGGCAGGCGAATTGGGATTACCAATAAGTTGAGTGAAGTAGTAGTCGATAATAGAGGTGGAGACGAGATAGGTTCCTGCTGGGAAGTAGACGATGGCCGGAGTGGTCGATGTAGTCACACCAGATGATGGGCCACTGCGATTTCCGTCGCTGATAGCCGCATTAATGGCCGCGGTATCGTCCGTCACACCGTCACCTGTGTATCAATTGATTCAGTTTATGATCTCCTTCTTTCTGATGGGATTAGGAAAGTTGCTCACCGGCAGCACCATAGTCCTTGACATTTCGGAAGACAACATAACCACTAGCCGCGTTAGGTGAGAGTCCCTGGTGTGTGATATCGGCCAGCCAGTATGATGCATCAGTCGCCTCGACTGCGTGAGATACTCCAGTGACAGATGCTGCCTTTGCTGCTGCTGCTCCAGTCGGGCCGGCATATGCTACGTATTTAGAGTACGTGTCGAGGGCCGAGTCAACAACACTTTGCACTTCGGGAATAACAAACTGTTCCGCGCTCGAGTGAGCAAGCAGAATGGATGAAGCGAGAGCTATCCAACGCATTTTGCCGTATTTACTGGCAAGAAGAACCCGGGATCAAGGAGAGGAAGAAACAACGGGTAATGATCGATAAATCAATGAGAAACGCGACGACGCAAGATTGATATCTTGGGACGCGGATATGTGAAAATGTATCCCCTGCCCGAGGAGAAGAGAAAGGAGCGATAAGAAGGAAATTGAACTCTCAACTTCAGCGTCTGGCCTCACCACTCCCCAGGGGTATGCATTCCTTTTGTATGTAACCAGTGGCCAAGCATACGCATCAGCAGACCGGACGTCCAGAGTCGGCCAGAGCCCCACGCGGCCACTGGGCAACTAGATCGGCCTACAACTACTTCGATAAAAAGCTTGGCCATTGCTAAATTATGCACGGTGTCATGAACCCATGGAGAGCCGACATGAGTGGTGAATTCCCGTGGATGGTGACATCGGGTCGTTTCCACATCTACTCATATAGTAGTGTGTAAAATCGCCATAGCGCGTCATCATGTGCGTCTCACAGGTCAACATTTTTTGCACATTCCAGGGAGACAAGAAAAAGAACCGACACATGCGAAGTTAGCTAGCCAATGGCGTGCATTTCGGAACAAGCCACCTCAAGTGCTTATTCCGGAGGGTATGATCAATATCGTGAGGTGACAAAATAAATAAAACAATCGAGAAGCCGGATTAAATTCCCTGGCCTGTACATCTAGGTACTGTACCTTGATTCAATGAATAAAGCACCATACTACCTCCGTGCACAGTGACATCGAAGATTACTTGAAGCCACTAGGCACTTGACTAGGGACTAGAGTACGCCTCTGTTGCAGCCACTTTGTCCTGATAGGCGGGCGAGAGAAGCATCATCTCCGGGCCTGGCTTGCTAGCTTTTGGTTGCATCTTCCCCCGCATTTTCCCATTTCATTACCATAGATTTACGGTAGAGGGTGTGTGCAGATGACGTGGTTTGAAATTCGCATTTTGGTGTGAGCGTGATCTTTCTTCTTTTCTGGAGGGGGGACACATATGACAGGACCCGTGGCTCTAGGGTCGCTCGGGGCATTAGGATTACGCAGCTTGGCTTCGGAGCTTCTAATGCATAACGCAGGAGACTAGACGACGCATCATCGATCAGCAGTAATCGGCTGTTGGAATTAGGCTCGCTTTTAGGCCTGCCGATCCCAAAGACAGGTAACCACCCCGTAAACGAAACAGCTAATTATTAATCCGAGTGCTTGTTTGTTTTTCTCCTGGATTCTGCTTTGGCGCAAACTAGTCGCCTTAGGCCACCCCAACTAGCATTTGGTGGCCTATCAACGACACCTTTCCAACAGAGAGTCACATCGCTTTGGCGACAGTTAAAACAAACCTCCGACAAGATGGAAGAATCGCTAAAGTGCGAGAAACAGAGAAATGGCGTCGGCTGACCATGGAGGTGACCGCCATCCATCCCCACATGACAGCTTACTTGTGTATGCCACCATGGGAGAATGACCACTGGACAGGACTGGGAAACCAAGGAAAAGGATTTTTTTTACTGGCTGGAATGCTCCGGAGTGCAAGCTATGGTCGCTTCGGGGCAAATTATTGTCGGCGTTGCCTTACACATTGGGTCTTAGCATTCGTTAAGAAAAACAGGGTTTCCCGTAGAAAAATATAATTTACTTGGATCGCTCACTGACCGTCCATTCCAAGAAATCATAGCCTTTTTCGCGCCCTATAATCAAGAAGGCCTGTGGCGAAATACGGCCGGTGATCGTGCCCGCCACCAACAGTGGTGGCTCTCACCTTGCACCACAAGCTATTTACTATAATAATCCGTCAAGGCTTTATTAAAAATTCTATGTTACTCGTTATAGTTGACTTAAAACTACCTACTATGTTCATATATAGTAAGACAGACGAGGATATGCTCCGGCGAGAGACTAAATTATACATTAGTTGACATTAAGGATAACTCTCTCCACTAATAACTGCTCGGATGTGAAGAAATCGACAATTTTTTAGGAGATTAATACCTCTAATAGATCTTAATCGTACTTTATAGATAAGAGAGATATAATAATACCAGTTAACAGAGAATCCGTAACAATAGGCAGAAGAAACCGGAATTTGAATCCGCTTGCCACTACGATGACATATTTGCCCCGACAGTAATATTTTTATTTCATAGATGTGAATGAGCATAGGTCATATAGAAAATTTGAATTACCGATTTCAATGTGCTGAATTATTATCGTCTGCCTAGATTATCTGCCGTACTTTGAATTTCTGGAAAGTTGAAGATGACAGAAGTCGCACCGTACGCTCCGGATTGAAAATCACAAATACCCACTAACGTTGTACAGGCCAGTATGCACCACTCAGTACAAACCTCATCCAACCGAGACGATGAAGGCTGCCGTATGGATGAACCCGTGGAACATTGAACTTAGAGACGTGGCCAAGCCAGTCATCACCGAACCTGCCGATGCTATCGTCCATATCACGCACAATACTATATGTGGCTCGGACCTACACTTATACGCGGGCGAGCTTAAAGACTACACACGACAGGGCATGATTATGGGCCATGAGGCAATTGGTTTTGTGGCCGAGAAAGGTAGCGACGTGAAACAAGTAGACGTTGGTGACCGAGTTCTCATTCTGCCCGTTATCGCCTGTGGGAAATGCAGCTACTGCGAACGAAAAGAGTTTTCGCTATGCGATAAAACGAATCCATCAAAGAAAATGGAGGGGCAATATGGCTATCGTATATCGGGCTCTTTTGGCTTTTCCGATGCCATGGGTGGTTTTCCGGGGGACCAAGCGGAGTACTGCCGTGTTCCTAATGCTGATATGACCTGCATCAGGGTCCCAGTTGACATGGAACCAAAAAAGCTACTTGGTCTGGTAGATGTGACAACCGCCGCGTGGCATGGATGTGAACTGGCTGAAGTGGGCAAGGGAGACGTCGTCGGGGTATGGGGATGTGGCCCAGTTGGGCTCTCGATCCAGCGCCTCGCGATGTTGCGTGGAGCAAGTAAAGTATATGCCATCGACAAAGACCCCAACAGACTCAAAATCGCCGAGACATATGGCATGATCCCTGTGGATGTTGTCCGGCACCCTAATATTTCCGACTATATCCTTTCGGTGCAGCCCCACGGATTGGACTGCGGTATTGAGGCCAGTGGGTTCCGGAGCACCAACACAACCAAGCATTTGGCCATGCGGACGACGGGTGCAGAGACAGATAGCGGGGATACAGTTCATGCAGTGCTCAAGGCCACCCGGAAAGGTGGCCATGTTGCTCTTATTGGGGATTTTTTTTACGGTACGAACGATTTCCCGATTGGTATGATGATGCAGAAGGGTATTACGATCAGGGGTGGTTATTTATCTGCTCAAAAGGTAACCAGGACATTTGGAGTCGTTGAATTTCTAAGGTATTTATGCTAATATCTACGTATAGTATTATCCCCAGCTTCTGGATCTTGTCCAGAACAAATATGATCCTTCATGGATGTTTACTCATGATGGTGAGGATACTTCCAGGTCTTTATAGTATGTATATTGGCGCTAAACAAAATGGTAGATGAGTTTGAGAATGTCGGCAAGTACTATAAACTATTTTCACGCCATCAAGTTCCCGGGGGACTCAAAGTTTGCCTGACGACGGCATACGGCCGCAGTATACAGGCTTAAGAGGGTATATTTAGTTGGGCAAATTTCGTCGTCGTGAAACTTATTCCTAAAACAAAAAATATCTCGATTTTTTGTAAATTGGCTGGTACCGGTATTATTTCCACGAATATATTTTATGAATATGCACGCACTATCTTGTTTAGGCTAGCGTACTGTAGTATGTTTCGGTCCCGAGAGGTGGCCGTACGAAAAGTCCGTGGCCGGAGATCTATGAAAACGCCCCCGGTGCCATTCCGCGTTAAGTTAGACAGTTTACAGCCTGCCACCTTTTCCAGCGTGCTAAACGAGCCAACAAAAGAAATATCAAAAGCCGAGGATAAATTCGGAGGGATGATTTTACGACGCTCCGAGCTCATGTCCGTGTTGCAACAGGAGTGGTCGAGTATATAAATGACGGGATATCCTTAAGTGCTCAACAGTTGTTCCATCAACATTGAATCAATCTATCATCATCATCATCGTCATTTATCATATTTTCATCTCATTATTTTCTAAGTGCAAAAGCTATACATATATACCATGTCTACCAACCCAACAAACAACACGGTCCTTATTGCAGGCGCTGGCCTCGGTGGCCTGTGTCTTGCTCAAGCCCTAAAGAAGCATTCAATCCCCTTCAAAATCTTCGAAAGAGACATGAAACAAAACTTTCGAGCGCAGGGCTATCGTCTCCGCATCTCCGAATTCGGCATTTTATCCCTTCAGTATGCTTTGAATGACAATATATGGGATCTTTTCGACAAGACTGCAGCTGTGTTTGAAGCACCGGGGCCAGGAGCACGCATCAACACTTTGACCGCCGAGCCTCTAACTCAGGGCGCACTCGGTGGAGGACCGCCAGCAGGCGCACATGGCAATATGACGCCATACACAGTGGACCGCACGGCTATGCGCGACGTGCTTCTAACGGGACTCGAAGATGAATTGCAGTTTGGAAAAGTTGTGAGCCGCTACGAGGAATCTACAGATGGGGTGACTGTGTACTTTAATGACGGCTCGTGCGAGACCGGGGCGTTGCTCGTCGGTGCCGATGGGGTAAAGTCAACCATTCGTCAACAGCTGCTTCCGGAATATCCATTTCTTGATACGGAAATGAGAATTATGTATGGAAAATCGCCCATGACAGCAGAGCTCAAGAACAAATTCCTCGACAATGCACAGCACGGAATGTCGCTGTTGTACGACGACGGTTCAATGGACAATGGACCAAAAACGGGGGTCCTTGAAGCAATCAAGTTTCCGCAAGGCAAAGTTGTGGCACATATCTCCCTACCAGACGACTATATCTACTGGGTCCTGGTAGTTCGCAAAGAACATATGCCGATTCCAGACGCCGAGGTTCTTCGCTTGGATAACGAGGCGTCGTCAGACCTTGCGCTTGCATTGACGGAGAAATGGCATCCTCGCGTTCGGGCAATCATCGAGCTCCAGGATAGGTCGCAAACATCGACGCTAAGAATGACTTCGGTTGACCCGGAAATGCCAGACTGGGAGGCTACAGACAGAGTTACCTTGTTGGGCGATGCCATTCATGCTCTTCCGCCAACGGGCGGCGCCGGTGTCAACACGGCATTGCGTGATGCAGCAGATCTGGCCCGAAAGATTGTTCAGGCTGGAGGTAGTGCCAATATCACGCGAGATATTGTTGCAGAGTATGAGAAGGATCTGAGGGACTTTGCCAGGAAATGGGTTGCTATGAGCTGGCAGGCCGGGCAGAAAGCCTTTGGCTTGAAATCACGAGAGGAATGTGGAAAACTCACTTTCTAAGGTCTTGTATTTATTTCAGTTTATTTCATAAAGGGAGTTTGGTGTTTGTAGGGAGTTGATACCCGTTACTATTGTCGCTGCAGACTAGTTCTGCTATAGATAGATTCGCCGCTCATCGGAGTTGTGTACAGACATAACATCTTGGAAATTCACCACCTTTATAATTATAATAAAAACAAGACTATTTTTTCCCTTTGTTTTAATGGAATGCAAATTTTACTATCAATTAATCATAGAGCCCAATTTCGCCCAATAGTTGCAAGTACTATAGTATGACTCACCGCTGATCAAGCGACCCTAAGTTGGCGCTAAGATGCGAGGAGCTCTGGGGACGCATTTCGTTTCTGACAGAATGAGAAGGTCATTAGTTGAGGTTTACTTCTATCAATAATGCCCCATGATAGACAGATATACTGACAGCTGTAACAGTTTCCGAAGTAACACTTCTAAAGTCAATTTATCTTGTGAAAACATTCATTTTCCACCCGGGAAACATCGGAAAGTGATACATCATGGCAGACACATTGACGTCGGATCACATCGACCAATACCTGGAATACATCGAAATGCCTCATCAGTTCCGGCAAATCCAGAAACCAGAGCCCAACCTCGTTTTTCTCACGGCGCTGCACATCCACCACATCGCCGCGTTTCCCTATGAGAACCTATCGCTTCACTATACCAAGAAGGTGAACATTAGCATTAACGCACTTGCCCTGCATCGAAAATTCCTACAAAATGGACGAGGCGGGTACTGCATGGAAACCAGCATCTTCTTCAACCACGTTTTGCGCGCATTGGGATTTCGGGCCTATCTGACGGGCGCCCGTATTCGGTTGAGGAAAGATGGGGTTCCTCAAGGCCCTTATAGTGGATGGTAATGACTGGAACTAGAAAAAACAAGGAAACCTACTAATTATTACACAGGCGACACATTGTGAACATTATCATCTTCCCCGATGGCAGCCGCTATTCATGCGATGTCGGCTTTGGAGGTGATGGGCCAACGAAGCCTCTCCCCCTGATCAGTGGACACATAGTTCCCAATCTCGGGTCCCAGGAAATTCGCCTGCTCCACGACACCCTGCCGGAGCATCTGACGGAGTATCAGAAAGTGTGGATTTACCAGTACCGCAACAGCAAGGACAAGCCGTGGAACTCTTTCTATGCCTTTGCAGAGAATGAATGGGCGCCGTCAGAGTTTGATGCAATCAATTACTGGGCCAGTACTCACCCGGACAGCTTCCAGACGTATATTATGTTGATAGTTCGGTTTTTGCGGGCCCCAGGGAGTGACGAGATTTACGGAAAGGTGATGCTTGTTGATGGTGAGGTTAAACGGAACCTTGGCGGTAAGACGTCTGTGGTATTGTCTTGCAGGACAGAAGAAGAGCGCATCAAGGCTTTGAAAGAGATGTTTAACATCACCCTGACGGACGAGGAGAGAGAGGGCATTCGTGGTAGGACTTCGGAACTGCCGGCACAGCAGAGATGAAACGTCTGCCTTGAGCGTTTTCATTTGAGCGTGCGCTCATTCTGTAATTGAGAAGAAAGACCACTTTTCCCTAGGTTGACAATATCAATGTTTTGCCTCGTCCTTATGAGGCGAGAAACGAAGTTCCCCGGAATGGAAAGAATTGCCCAATGAAGTCATTTTGTGTCCTGTCTATGGCGACGGGACAACACGTAGAGGGAAGGAGCCTTCTCCCCTTTTCCAATAAAAAGAAGGGAAATAAGAGTGTCTGTAAAGCGCTAGACTATGGATACAGCAATATTCATAGTGACTACTGCAATGCCATCGACAAGCCATCAGATATATTATAACGAGGGACCGTCAGAGTATGCACGAGTAACTGTATCAAGCGCGGTCCGTGTTGTTTGCCGAAACGGGAAAGTGTAGAGAACGTTCAAGGGCGGTTCCACTAGCCCGGACAACTCTGCACGCCACTAAGTGCATTTAAGTTGTTGACATAAATTCCTTGACCCGAGCAACAGGAAAGTTACCAGAATAAAGCACGAAAGCAAGTGACAGCCAAGAATTGAAGAAATACGCCACGGCCGAATTAGGCCGGGCGATCGTGCAGGGTTGCCGCGTGGAAGTCGTACATAATAATAAGACTAGTACGTATGTAGCAATTAATAATACATACGTACAATGTATTAACTAGCAACAAAACAATCAGAACAGAATGACGAGGTTTGAGTCATGATGAAACACAGGCGGAACGCGCGCTGAGGGGACCGAGAAACGCACGGGCCATCGGCAGCCAAGCTATCCGGTGCCGGCCCCGCTAGCTGTATTGGGAAAGGCGTCTTGCCGCATTGGGGGAGGCGGCGGGGACGAACGTGGCGCCGCCGGAATGGGGAATTGCAGTGTTCCCGGCAGCAGTCACGTGCCCGCTCGACTCGGGAACTCGGGCGTCCGTGGGTGCGCTAGAAGGCGAACTAGAAGCCTGGCTAGAACATGGAACGAAAAGAAGAATAATAGTACGTACTCCGTACTCCGAACAGTAATAGTTATTAGTATTATTACTATTGTTCACTGCTCAGTCAAGGCCCAAGACTTCAGCAGTAATAGACACACACACACACACACACACATATATGTATATACATAGGAGCACAGCATAGAGTATGCGTGTCAGCAATGTGAAATTGTGCCTGCTTTATCCTTGCATAACTCCGGCACGCTGGAATCCTGGCTTGGCATCCACGCGGAGAATGATCTTTTCCCGTCATGCAGCATAATCATCGTAGCATAAGATGATTCAGTATTATTCAGTAACATTCACCACCTTGCCATTATTATTGGGCACTCGACCACGGACCAAATCGCCCGCTGCCACCATTGTTGGAGGCTCCAGCATCCGTTCCGGCCAGCCTGCAATAGGGCTGATGGTGCGCGCAGCCAATCGCAGCGGCATTCCTTGTCTGTTTCGGGCCCGGATCCCTTCGCTGCCGGCACTCTCCCTTGCCCAGCGCGCGTCCTGTATATTATTATCAGCCCCCCCTTCTTGCGACTGTCTGTGAATCCTAGAATAATATCAACAGACCAGGGAGTTGCTCGATACCCTCGACGTCTGCATCTCTCCTTTCGCTGCGACTTCGACTTCCTCACCACCAATTGATCGCTCCTTCCCTCTTTGGTCCTCGCATGCTTGGGCCCAATAACGTGACCTCCGCCACCGCGACGTGACTGCCGCAGCCAGCCATGTTTGCTTCCAACTTCAACAACGACCGCACCCAGGAGACCGCCGGTCCTGGCTCCAACAGCCGTAGCTCGTTTCAGTCTCGCTTGCCCCGCGACCTGTCGAGCTCTGCCACGCTGTCGCCAGAGTCGGGCCATGCTTTTCGCGAGGCTGACCAGTCGACCCTGGTCGGCAGCCCAGACCTGAGCCATGCCCACTCGGTCGAGGGCCTCGACGTGATCCAGGATGAACAAGCGAACGAAGAGAGCGTCAAGGCTCTAGCCCGCCAGTATACCCGGCAATCGGTACACACCAACTCCGACCAGAACCCGTTCAATGCAGAGCCCGGCTCCTCCCTCGACCCGGCGTCAGACCACTTCAATGCGAGGGCCTGGATGCGAGCTATGTTCAAACTGCGGAATGAGGACAGCGACCGCTTCAAGGGCCGCACTGCCGGCGTGTGTTTCCGCAATCTGAGTGCCTATGGCTTCGGTACCGCCGCCGACTTCCAGAACACAGTCGGCAACGCGGGCTTGCAGATGGTCGGCCTAGCCCGCAAGGTCATCGGTACTGGCCAGCGTCGCATTGATATTTTGCGCGACTTCGATGGCTTGGTTCACGCTGGCGAGATGCTCGTCGTCCTGGGCCCGCCCGGCTCTGGCTGCTCGACTTTTTTGAAAACAATCGCTGGAGAAACGGCCGGTTTCTCGCTCGACTCGAATTCGCATGTTAACTACCAGGGCATCGCTTACAACGATATGCACAAGCACTTCCGTGGTGAGGCCATATATACTGCTGAACAGGACGTGCATTTCCCACAGCTGTCCGTCGGTGACACCCTATACTTCGCCGCCCGCGCCAGAGCCCCCAAGTTCATTCCCGGCGGTGTCTCCGTCCAGCAGTATGCCGAGCACATGCGTGACATGATCATGGCCACGTTTGGCATTCGTCACACCATCAACACCCAAGTCGGTAACGATTATATTCGAGGTGTTTCCGGTGGTGAACGCAAGCGAGTCAGTATCGCTGAGGCCGCCCTCAGCGGTGCCCCTTTGCAATGCTGGGACAACTCCACCAGAGGTCTCGACAGTGCAAATGCAATTGAATTCTGCAAGACCCTTCGTCTCGAAGCCGAAATCTCAAAAGTCACTGCCGCCGTGGCCATCTACCAGGCCCCACAGGCTGCATATGATGTTTTCGACAAAGCCACCGTCTTGTATGAAGGCCGCCAAATCTACTTTGGACATGCAAAGAAAGCCAAGGACTACTTCATAAAGTTGGGTTTCGAGTGCGCCAACCGCCAAACAGATGCCGATTTCTTGACCTCGATGACCAACCCCAAGGAGCGCATTGTTCGTCGAGGATATGAAAACATTGTCCCTCGCACCCCCGATGAGTTTGCCACCGCTTGGAAAAATAGTGACGAGCACAAGACTCTCGTGGAAGAGATTGAGCACTATGAGCGAGAACATCCAATCGGAGGGAACGATTTGCAAGCCTTTGAGCAATCAAGAAAGCTGCAACAATCCAAGCGCCAGCGCCTCCACTCCCCCTATACCCTTTCTTATGCCGAACAAGTTTCTCTCTGTCTGTGGCGGGGCTTCAAACGATTGGTCGCCGACCCAAGCTTAACATTATCAGCACTTATTGGTAACTTTTGCATGGCTCTGATCATCGCCTCCGTCTTCTACAACCTTCCTGACACTGCCGAATCTTTCTTCTCTCGTGGTGCTCTGCTCTTCTACGGTACCTTGATGAGTGCTTTCAGTTCCGCCCTCGAAATTCTCATCATGTACGCCCAGCGGCCGATTGTCGAAAAGCACACTCGCTACGCCCTTTATCATGCTTCTGCCGAAGCCTTTGCGTCTGCATTGACCGACATGCCCTACAAAATTCTCAATACGGTTACCTTCAATTTACCCCTCTATTTCATGACAAACCTACGTCGCGAGCCTGGTCCGTTTTTCTTCTACCTCCTGTTTGCGTTCATCATCACGCTCACTATGAGTATGATTTTCCGGACCATGGCCTCTGTCTCACGTACCCTGTCTCAAGCATTGGTACCAGCTGCTATATTCATTCTCGGTCTCGTTATGTATACTGGGTTTGCCATTCCGACAACGTACATGCTCGGTTGGTCTCGCTGGATCAATTACATTGATCCGGTCGCTTATGGCTTCGAGTCGGTTATGATAAACGAATTCACCAAGCGTCGCTTCCCTTGCACTACAGTTACGCCTCCTTATGGAACCTTTGAACACGGTTTCTGCAATGCTGTCGGCGCCGCACCTGGTGAAGACTTTGTTGATGGTGATGTTTTCCTCAAGTCTGCCTACAACTACGTTGCTTCCCACCGATGGAGAAACTTTGGTATTCTGTGTGCCTTCATGATATTCTTCTTTGCCGTCCACCTGCTCACCACTGAGTACATTCAAGCCAAGAAGTCCAAGGGCGAGGTGCTAGTTTTCCGCCGCGGCCATATTCCCGATGAAATGAAGAAGGGTTTCAATGAAGATCCTGAAGATCTGAACATCCGCGACCCTGGTCCACGCAAGGACGAGGCAAGCGACAAAGACTCCACCAACTTCATCCAACGCCAGACTGCTATTTTCCAATGGCACGACCTTTGCTACGACATCAAGATCAAAGGTGAACCCCGCCGCATTCTAGACCATGTTGATGGCTGGATCAAGCCTGGAACCCTCACTGCTCTCATGGGTGTCAGTGGTGCTGGTAAAACAACTCTCCTTGACGTTCTTGCCACCCGTGTGACAATGGGTGTGATTAGTGGTGAGATCTTGGTTGATGGTAAACAACGTGATAGCTCCTTTCAACGTAAAACCGGCTATGTCCAGCAGCAGGATCTCCACCTTTCAACTTCTACAGTGCGAGAGGCTTTGATCTTCAGTGCCATCTTGCGTCAACCTGCTCATGTGCCACGGAAGGAAAAGGTTGAATACGTGGAAGAGGTCATCAAGCTGCTTGAAATGGAACAGTACGCAGATGCTGTCGTTGGTGTTCCTGGAGAAGGTCTCAATGTCGAGCAACGTAAACGTCTTACAATCGGTGTTGAACTTGCTGCCAAGCCCCAGCTCCTGCTTTTCCTCGACGAACCTACCTCCGGTCTGGATTCGCAAACATCCTGGTCTATTCTCAGTTTGTTGGAGAAATTGAAGCAGAACGGACAAGCCATTCTTTGCACCATTCACCAACCCTCTGCTATTCTTTTCCAACGATTCGACCGACTTCTTTTCCTTGCTAAAGGTGGTCGAACAGTTTACTTTGGCCCCGTTGGAGAGTCTTCGAGAACAATGATTGACTACTTTGAGAGAAACGGCGCACACAACTGTCCTGCCGGAGCGAATCCAGCAGAGTGGATGCTTGAGGTCATTGGCGCTGCACCTGGATCCCACACCGAAATTGACTGGTTTGAGACATGGCGAAACTCTCCCGAATATCATGACGTGATCGCCACGCTGGATCAACTGAAGGCTGAAAGGTCCAAAATTCCAGTGGAGATATCTGAGCATGACAAGGCTGACTACCGGGAATTTGCGGCACCATTCTTCGTGCAGTACCTCCAAGTGCAGAGACGGGTTTTTGAGCAGTACTGGCGCACACCAAGCTATATCTACTCCAAGATTGCTTTGTGTGTTTTCACTGGTCTTTTTATTGGTTTCTCTTTCTTCCACGCAGAAAACACTCAGCAAGGTCTTACCAACCAAATGTTCGGGCTGTTCATGCTGATGACTATCTTCGGTCAATTGTGCCAGCAGATCATGCCGATTTTTGTCTCACAGCGATCACTCTACGAAGTTCGTGAGCGCCCTTCCAAGGCTTTCTCATGGCAGGCATTCATCCTTTCAAACATTGTCGCTGAAATCCCTTGGAACCTTGTTTGCGCAACTCTCCTCTTTTTCTCTTGGTACTACCCCATTGGTATATACCGCAACGCGGAGCCCACCAACACTGTCACTGAACGAGGTGGCTTGATGTGGATGCTTGTTTTTCAATTCTTGATGTTCACCTCGACTTTTGCGCACATGACTGTCGCTGGTATTGAAACGGCAGAGACGGCGGGTAACATTGCCAACTTACTCTTTGCCATTACTTTGATCTTTTGCGGGTAAGTTCTGTCTTCATTTTTGTCGGTTTATTGCTTGCTAACTTTTTTTGCCCAACAGTGTTCTTGCTGGCCCAAAGGCCTTGCCAGGTTTCTGGATTTTCATGTACCGTGTCTCGCCATTCACCTATCTCATCGCTGCCATGCTCTCGACCTCAGTGCGTGACTCCACCGTCTCTTGTGCTGCGAACGAATATCACACATTTAGTCCTCCGTCTGGTCAAACATGTTATCAATTTATGGAACCATATATCGACGAGGTCGGTGGATATCTTCAGAGCAACACCGTGAATGCAACCGAAAATTGCTCCTACTGTGGCATTCTTGATACCAATAAGTTCTTGGAATCACAATCGATCGACCCAACTACAACGTGGCGCAACTTTGGCATCATCTGGGCCTTCATCGCGTTCAATGTCGTGGGTGCCTTGGCCTTGTACTGGCTTGCGCGTGTGCCCAAGAAGAATGGGCGCAAGGTGAAGGAGGAGCAGACTTCTACTCCTTCCTCCCCTGGTGAAACCACACCTCCTTCCACTAGCAACGAGAAGGCTTAGATTGTGGATTCTTTTTCAGTCGTTTATCTTGTGTTTTTATTGTGTCTTTTTTCGAGTTGTTGTGGTTCTCTGTAGCATATTGTTTTTAATTTATTTTGTTCATAGATACAAAGGGGTGGCTATAGCTAGACAACATCCTAGATAGCATTTACAACCAGCGTTCATCATTTTCCTTTTTCTTTGCAATCCTAGATGTTCGTTTGAAAGACTTAAAACGGCTAAAAGAGCAACTCGAGATCTCTAGAACTACAAACACACTTGCGCCAAGCCTATAGACAAACTTCCTAATAAGGGTACATGGACCGCTGCCTATTTTTTCCGAGAACGAGTCTCTTCAGAAGACCCTTCTTCGAAAGCTAAAAACTCTTATTATTATTACTGGCACGTAGCTATTTGTAAACGTTTAACATTGTCTGCGATATTAAAAATGGGTCTGCAGGAGCGTTCTGATTGGCTGTCTGGGTCAGTCGGCCAATAGAAGCAGGTCCTCTGCATGCCAAATAATTTAGCATAAACACCTGAAATTATGTATATGTTAGATAACAGGGCTAACATGTGCCATTTTTGTTCCTTGAAGAGATTGAGGCAAGTTGGAGGTGCATTTGCAGCGTTGACCTGTCGTCCCCCTTTAGCGGGTGCGCTACGGATAACAGGGCTGAGGGAAGCACCTTGACCTTAGGTTTAGCCATCAACCCTACGCTCAAAACCTCGCCAATCGTCCGTATACGTCCACCGTTAAAGCTTAGAAGCAATGCCGCCCATCCGAACACGGGATAAGAAAGCAAAGGGGGTGTCGACGCTTCCAACGCCCGGATTCACCCCTGTCATGGAACGCGCAACAGTTGCGGCCAAACAACGCGCCACGCAATCGGCTGGGGAGGTTACAACGCGTTTAACCAGTGAGATAGATGAGGCATGTCTATTTGATGAAGGTCCAGGGACACACGCGATCGGAGAATCAGAAGAGGCTTGCGAATTTGCACCGACTCAGGCCGAGCTTGCAGTCAAAGGAGCTAATGCAGCGAAAAAGACTTCCGCGCCAATGAATAGGGGAGTAAAGCAAGTCACCTTTCGAGATAATCAAGAATGGGAGTCCAACCATCGGAAGTGGCTTGGATCTAGCACAAAGAAAGTAATATTTAGCTCTGGCTTTGTCCTGAAAGAGTATGTTCCTTCTCACAACATCTCGCACAACCGACGTCGTACCCGTACTAATTGCCAAGTAGCCAACATATCCACGAGCTAACCTCGATTGGACCTCGCCTATGTGGTGGTTTGACACATTTCGAGTTCAATTTTAAAGATGTCAGTTACGATGCCAACAACTCGGCTCAAGAACTTACGGACAAGGCTGTAATTCACGTCACCAAACTATGTCCTAGACTTCGCTTCGTGCAGCTTCAAGGCACTTCGGGCCTTCAGGACATTACGCTCGAAGCCTTGTTTAATTGTACCGATATCTCTTATGTAGAGCTCACTACGCATAGTAGCCATGGAAACAGTCAGTTGGATGGATCGGCCCTTGATAAGCTGCGGGAGCATCCACATTGGGGCACCAAGTTGAAAAAGCTCCGACTCCCAGATCAGGACACAGCTTGCGGTGGACGCGATTCTCTCACGAGAGCAGTGCGTGCTCTCACCAAGGAAAGGGATAAGCTCTTAGTCCAGCTGGTCAGTGTCTCTGAGTGCAAGAAATGGGGAGATTGGGAGCTCGAGGTCTCGCATACCAACTTTCGCAAAGGAAGGAAACAGGCCACTTTCTAGACCACTATTCGTCGCGCAGCGCTCACCTAATGCCCTCAAAAAGGTCAAACCTGGTCGCCAGTGTACATTGACGTGTACCTGCACAATATAGCGTGTCGGGGTGGTCGATTCCTAGCCCTTTCTCTTTCCCTGCCAGCGCCCGTCGATGTATCATCACCTTGGCCTCCTCATACTTCCCTGGGCTGTCAAGGACTCTGCCTAGGTTATTAACGCTTGTGAATGTCGCAGGATGGTCAACTCCCAGCGCTTTCTCATAGCCTATCAGCGCCTGTCGATGCATTTCCTCGTAACAATCAAATCACTATTTCTAACAGAGCTATTTTACTCAGAAACTAATCAGCTTGAAATTTTTTAAAAAGTAGTAGCTGTAACTAATAACCAACTAATACTTACTAATCAAAGATCGAATCGTGAAATGCCGAGACCAACCAACCAACCAACCAACACCCGCCAACCGTCCAATCCCATATTCGAAACGTATGCATCTTCTCGAACATTATTTCAAGTTTTGTTTATGCGCGGACTTGTTTCTAAATAGGGGCAATTGACATTTCAGCTACAGATCCTATTGCGAAGATTTGCTTCAGATATGTATTTTCATTGGCCTTTCGATAAAAGAAACTGAATAATTGTTGTATGTATTGTTAATACGCGCCCGCTAGGTAATACCAGCTGGGGCTGAGATTCAGATCAGCTGTAAATACTATCGATCGATAGAATTTAAAGGCCAGACTTGCATACCTTTTCCACCCGAAACACAGTCAGTAGTATCAATTGATATTTCAGTCAGTGAACAATAATGGCCTTTATCGATGGTACCACGGTGGATGGGAAGTTCTCTAACTTCTCCATCCTACAAACCGATTACAAAAAGATTGGAGATCATGGAATTCGTGCCGATATCCTCATTCCAAAATCTATAGCTGCTCAAGGGAAGAGGCCAGTCATCACTCAGTTCCACGGGGGAGGCCTGGTGAGTTGATCTATGTCTAAAAGTGTTACTCGCCGCATTGTATGCTGGCCAGAAACTAATGCGACATGTGTAGATATTCGGAGATTCTCTATACAGCAACTGGTTCCCCATTTGGATTCTCGAATTGGCACAGAAACATTCAGCGGTTATTGTGTGTGCAAATCATCGAATGCTACCAGAGTCCTCGGGTGTTGAGGTTTTCGCGGATATCGACGACTTTTGGAAATGGCTGCATACAGACCAGTTATCCAAATTGCTGGCGTTGCTTTCAACACCGATGGAGTTAGATCTTGATAGAGTCATGACAACAGGACAATCTGCAGGTGGCCTTATCAGCCTCTATCTTGCGCTGACCTATCCCGACGAGATTCGAGCGTCCATAGCAGCGTACCCGCAGTTGAATCAGGAATCTGAAATTGCCGACTATAGTAAATCAGCGTCGTCTTCGCTTCCTCCTACGAGCAACATACCACCACCTCCTCCGGCATCTCTTGTTACGGACCATCTAGATAATATGACTCCCGGACAAATCGTGACGAGTAATACAGATGATATCAGATTTGAGTTGTTCAGAGGTAGCATTTTCCATGGAAAGTATCTGGGGTTCTTTCTGCAGGGCTCTGACAAGTCACCTGTTCATCGTAATCGCCTGTTTCAAGTTCCGCGGCTCGAGCAGCCCGACGCTCGTCTCCCTCGTGGTGGATTGATCATTCTACAAGGTAGAGATGATTTCATGGTACCGGCTTATCTGAGTGAGGGTTACGTCAAGATAGCGCGAGAGAAACTGCATGGTAGAACAGGGGCCGATAAGATCGTGCTTTCGATTCAGAACGGTGGGCATCATGGTTTTGATTATCCGGTCCATTTAGAGCAAGACTGGTTACAGGACGCACTGAAGGGGGGCGTTGCAGTTTGGTTGGAATGAACTCGAGGATTTGAAATTACTTGCCAAGGAAATCACGGTGAATATGGAATGCTTCATTCTGTAGTATTCTACTACGTGTATGTATGTTTACACAGACAGAGTGGGTTTTGAAAGCGAAATCTACAGATTTATTGCGGAACGAAGTGAAACATTTATTATATCAGTCTATGAATCAATGAGCCAGCGAGCAAACTCTTTCGTACCTATGTAATTTGTGTTCAATGTATAGGTTCTAAAAACGAGGACGCTCGCCTAACGAAAACATTTCTTCTCATTCTTAACTAACTACTAAAAAATACATTAGGCAACTTGTTATAAATAAGAGTTGAAATACCTACTGTCACAGGCGCGGTCCTGTTCATAGGATAGGGTTAAGACAAGTCACGGGATCAAGAGCCTTGATACGTCCTTCTACCTGTTGCATTTTTTTCGTCCGCCAGAAAACTGAATTCTTTTAAAATTGGAACTTTAAGGCAATTTAAATATCGTGTTTTAAGCTATTATTATGTGCTTCACCAGGCATCTTTCCTTCAAATTGAACGCGAGTGGACAGTCAAGTAGCCATCTGTGAATGTCGATTTTTAGTATTTGATTGAGGGGTATTTGAAGTTTTAATAAACAATAAAAGTATGTTGAGTACAGTAATGGAGACGAAAAGAAACAGAGATTAGTGGTATGTTGGGGTGCATTTTTTTGTTCAATCTATAAATGTTGTATCCAGTATAACATATTCAAAAGATCAATGAAATATGGCTTGAGGGCTAAAACCATCAAAAATATCAATCAATCAATCAACCTCTCTCTCTATATATATCTAATGAGCCAGTCATCACACTATAACCCTTTATAGGAATGTTCCCGGGGATTAAGTATATCAACGGGCATGTGTGATACATTGGAGTGACTGCCCAAGGATAATTCTACGCCGAGAAACCCGATAATTTGAACTAGTTCAAACTTTGAGAAAATTATATGTGCTGTGATAATACAGGGCGATGAGATATTCCTCATTACTTGATGTGATCCTTCAAGGCGTATGGGAAAATGGCAGTGCCGAGCTGAACTTCGTCAATTCCGAGCATCGTCACTAACATCACAACATTCCACTGTGAAAAAAAACGTCTGGTGTTTAAAACCAGGAATAATATAATAATATATACATGAGTATCGAAAAAAAATAACACCAAGAAAAAAATTCTATTACAAAATATAACCCAATCATTTAGAAGTCAACTGGTATTAAACCCCAACTCCTGTGTAGAAATCCGAACTTTTTTTTTCATGCAAATCAAACCGGCAAGTGATCTACGGTCACCTCTGTTCGAACTTGGATTCCTTCCGACGAGGTCGGGATAATATGTTCGTCCGATTCGTTGCCCGTACTCTCTACCCGAGTTCTGGTGCGCGATGTAGCCTGGCTTGTTGCCTTGAGATGGCTCATGTTGTTGTAATGAGAACGACGGGTATGGTCTCCGGTGCGACCTGATGCTCCGTACATTTCGTAGTGAGCCAAGTAGCTGCGGTTTGAGGACAGGCCGAACATTCGCTTCAAGTCCGGGAAGCAGAATGTGACAAGAGACTTGAAGGACGGGAAGCAGGCGATGAAAACGGCGATGCCGAGTTCGACAGATGACCAATTGAGCGTGTTCACGAGGGTCCCTACACATTTTGTTAGCACGGGTTCCGGAAAAGGTGATTAGAGTGGGACATGACTCACAAGTGTGGTCCAAAGAGAAATTGTTCAAATACGTCACTCGAATTATACTCGTCACCACCACACTGGGCAAAAATATTAGTCCACGATACGAAGGGAGATGACTTTGGGGACTCACAGAACACCCAAGCTGAACATGAAAACCAGACCCGCTCGCTTGCCAGTCGACATCTTCAGGTTGATCAAGTTTGAAATTGGAAGAGCAAACAGAACAATATCGGTCGCTAGCCGGATACCGAATGAAATATAGTAGAAACTGAGTAGCTGGAGGCATTTTCCTGGAACACTATTGGTCGCATCCCATGCCTTGTGAACCGGGCTGCACTGGAAGATGACCACAAATGTCTCCTCGATCGTCTCGGCAATTACCAGCCCCATCACACACCAACAAAATATGCTGAATGTCTTTCCTGGGAAGATTTTGAGGTAGAATAGGCAAAAGGAAATTTTGATCGCACCAAGAGCCCAGAGGTAGGTAAGTTCGGTCACAAAGTCGAGCTGTACGAAGACGCCGCATAATCAGCTTGTGCTTTTTTCACGGCAGAAAATTAAATCATACATACCTTGAGGAACATCGCCAAATCATTGGGGTCGGTAACAGTTTCAATATGTTTTCCATAGCCATAGTTGGTCACTAGGTAGCGAGAGTATCAGCGCGGAGTCCAAGCAAACCGGTCCTTTAGCGGTAGTATAACTTACTCAATATACACACAAGACACTCGACAAAAGTGAAAATCTATTGTCGTGATATAATGTAAGTCTCTATTGGAAAAGTAAGAGCCACTTCAAAACCATACCCATGCGATTAGACAAAAAAGATCGTCGAGTCCAATTCCAGAGAGGTAACGAACTCGCACGAACAACCGCACGAACAATCCTAGGGAGCTGGCGACAATAAGGATTGTATTACAGACAATGATAGCTTGCACTTTGGACTCATGCAAGTCCACCGATGTGTCGGCCATTGCGTTTTGCGGAATACTAATCTCCCTTGTGCGCCGTTGTCTTGTATTTTGATTTCAGGATCGGGGAAAGAACCCCAGATTAGGTTGATATCTCCTTCCAGAACGAACAATGTCGAAAAGAGGTTGGAAATGGAAAATAAAATAAAATAAAAAAGAGCCTATGTCCTCAGGCAGGGTAGATATCAAGTATCGAAAGCCACATACGGCGTCATAGGCCTCAGCCCGTATGCGTGGATTGACGAAATCTGTTCTAGAAGAATAGGAAGAAGAGAATAATAGTAATAAATGTGATATTAACGGACCTGAAATGTTATGAACAGTGATTGATCGCCCCAGTGATTTTGAAAATGGGGAATATGCAAGAAATCAACAATTTAGGAACTTGTTCGCTAGCTCATTCAAAAACTACAGTGGTACTTCTAATGATAGCTCGCGGTCTTCGTATGGAGCAGCTCAGCCTGCTACCTTGATTTGCTATTACAACATGCTTGTGCAAACTCTGTTCTAGTATTAATACTGGATAAAAAAGCCGCTGGTCCCCAGGTTACTAAGATCTTAGGTAGCATGCCAGCCACTGCACTGCTGCTGGGACCGACCCGCCACTATGGGTGTAATTTGGGAACGCTAGCAGCTTAGTGTGCTGGGGCATCCTTGCTTTTCTGTTAGCCTTCGGGGTCTCGGAGAGTCTACAAAAGTTAATTCACTAATTACTGCTGCAAGCAACAGGCTAACAGCCGGACTTCAATCAAGAAATTATTCCGTTTAAGGCAAGACTAAAAACGATACGACAGAGTTGGCCCATCACAGGCACCCCACAAGCCCACTGAGGGTCCCGGGAAGCCATTTAAGATGCTTAGTCCATTTTTGAGCACTGCTTACATCGGGAAATTGTGGATTCCTTACGTGGGACTACGTACAGAGTAGACCCTGGGATCAAGAAGATCATTGGGTTAGATCAAGATGAAGCCCCGTCATCGGCGTAGGATCGCCCTTAAATTTTTCTAGTTCAAGCCTTCAAGGCTTCGGCGAGTTAGGTCGCTGTGGGGAAGCACCCTACGAAAATCGATGAGTGGATTCTGATTATAAGCGAACCCCATCTGGAAAATTTCGCAACCAGTTATAACCATACTGAGCGAACCGGACTAGTTTATATTATTCGCTGCGACGTGTATTATTATCATTTGAATTGCGGGCAACGGGATACTGCTGGTCTCGGAATCCCAAGCTCTCTGTACTGAGTACTCCGTACGCATTCATATCATTGTCCTTTAATTTAGGACGTATGTGTTCGTACTTCGTAGCAGGAACCACTAGAAAGCACAGAGTGGCCCGCTAGCACAGCGTCTGCACTATGCGTTTAGACGAACGGGTTATGATTGCTCCGGAAGACCTAAAAATTGTCTTACTTGATGGACGACAGCGCTATCTTTTCACCGACCGAATGACACAGCGTAGAATTCTTACTCCTACAACGTTGTAGTTGTGCCTAGTGCTGCGTACACAGACCAGGTCCTTGCAATTTCTGAGAATCAGTCGCAAATCAAACCAGCCCTTTTCCGAGCTTCAATATTATTGGATTCCATTTTCCCTCATGGCAGAGACCCAGAACCAGGAAGGCGGGCATCATGCCGTTGTTTTTGGCTGCTCCGGGATTAATGGATGGGCCCTCGTTAACCAGCTACTTTCTGGCTATCCTTCAACTGGAACGTTTGCGAAGATCACTGCCGTTGCAAATCGACCCTTCACTCCCCACGATGCTAAGTGGCCCGCTGATGGTCGACTGAATATTGTATCTGGGGTCGATCTTTTGGTCGGTGACGACTCGTCCCTGACAAGAACGCTGACAGAAAAGGTTCCTTCGGTTGAGACTGTCAGTCATATATATTACGCTGGTAAGATCGCCAATCCTTCTCTATGCACGGTTTTCCAGGTCGCGTTATGATTAACTCATGAGTAAACAGCATATCGGGCTAGCGACAATGCCCCGGAAGAATGCCGTGTCAACAAGGAGATGCTTCGGGCAGCCGTGCATAGCCTCGAGACTCTTTCCCCCAAACTGTCCTTTGTGACTCTGATTACGGGCACCAAGGTAGGTAATCTCTGCACCTTTTGCGCCGTAGAATACGGAACTTACTAATTGAACCTTGGACGATCTCAGGCATATGGCGTGTACCTGTTAGACAATTTCCCTTTCCGGGGACAAGTGCCACTGAAAGAGGACCTTCCTCGTGTTGCTCCCGAATATGCCAAGGATCTCTTCTACTATCACCAAGTAGATCTCCTTCATGAGCTGTCTGCAGGCAAGACATGGTCATGGTGTGAAGTCCGTCCCGATGTCATCGTATGTCACCCCACGCTTATTATTTCACCATATCTTTCTCATGCCCCCTATAGGTTGGTGTCGCGCCCTTTGGAAATGCAAACTGTATGGCTCAAACAATGGGCATCTACTTGAGCTTGTATCGCGCTCTTGAAGGAGAGGGCGCTCGTGTCTCGTTCCCAGGAAATGAAACTGGCTGGCGTTTGCTTTCGACCGACTCAAACCAGGATATCATTGCTCGCTTTTGCATCTTTTCGTCGTTGCAATCACGGGATAAGGTCCACACCCGTGCCTTCAATATTGCTGACAGTGCGACCCCAGTTGCGTGGTCCCAGCGTTGGCCGGTGTTGGCTGCATACTTTGGACTGGAAGGCGTAGGACCAGATGATTCAAGCCTTCACCCAACCCAGTACATAGATCGCCACTGGGATGAATTCCAGATCCTGTGCCGCAGCAATGGACTCCAAGAGGACATCATCTACAGAAGCACGCATAACACCGGCTCCAGAATGGGCACTCTACGCCTGATGGACTTTGATCGGCCGTTTGATCTCGGCCGCGCCAGAGCGTTAGGATTTCACGAGGAGATTGATACGGCCACATCATGGTACGGCGCATTTGACCGGGTGCGCAAGGCAAGGATCATTCCGTAGATGTTTCGAAATTGATCATCGTAACCCTAACCCTAATCTCAACGCCCGCATCCGCCCAGGGCGTTCTCACCCCTTGGCTCATGAATTAAAATATATGATGTCTTAAGTGGCTCTACGATTCAGAAACAAGGATTGATGCTATTAAAAAGCATGCATTTTTCATTATGGCTTGATTCAAGAGGAGCACTTGAGTTGTGCTCTTGCAAGCGCAACAATTAAGGTTCCGGATGTTTTCCACAAGCTCAGATGTAAACTTAGTGACCTACGATCGCAATAAAAACCAGACCAGCTGATTGGAGACCCAGCCAGCCTCGGGTGACGGAGTCCGGACTTACGCCGAACAGGCCCTGGCTTTGAGTGGTCAGCACTAAAAATGAAATCAGCCATGTAACTCTGCAGAACCCACCGCCCCGCTCGGAGAGGGTGGCCGACTCCTGCACCGTCTACATAGTACAAGCCCTGTTCTTGTCAACTGCTCCGACCTGATCAGGCTGGTACGACGGAGAAGCTGCCAAATGAGTTCGTAGTTGGCCGCTGTCTCGCCACTGTTCGGCTCTGACACGCAAGACCAGCAGGGGACTCCGCTGCATTATTCAGCCGTGCCCTATAGAAGTCGGTCATTTGGTCCTCCCAAACTTGGGATCTCGCGTGGGCGCTCCAGCCGACATTTCTTGCATAAACATTGAACCAGATAGCAGTGCAAGTACGTATGAACCTTGGTTGCCAAGCCCTTAGTCCTTTGCTGTATCAGCCACATGGCCGTAACGTGGTAGGCGTTTTGAGAATTTGCATCCCTTTATTATTTCCTCTCATGGCTGTTTGATGCTTCACTCGTCTGCGCGCGACTACAAGCAAGTCTGACTGACCTGTCACTCGTTTTCGGATTATGGCAGACTTCAAATCACCACTGACAGTCGAGGACGGCCCAGTCCCTCCCAGCCCCGCGATGTCTACCTCGCAGCAGGCTCTGGATCTTGAACACCTACCAGATGGCTACTATCGTAGCATAAACTTTATTGGGTCATTGGTAGCTGTGTGTCTGATGGCGATCAGTTTGTACCTGGGCTTCTCCTTGCCGGTACTTGATTCAATCCCTTGGACGCGTTCAAAAGAAGCCATGGAATAGCTGACTCCTTGATAGGTTAACAGTCTGACTGCCATCAATGCCGACCTTGGCCCAGACCCAAGTTACACCCTAATCACCACCATGTTTACTCTTATTTCAGGTGTATGAACTTCTTTCCTTGGGATTCTTTACTAATGTGTACTGACCTTGCTATCTGTTCTCAGGTTGCAGTCCTGCTGGTTGGTCGTTTTGGTGATATCTTTGGCCGCAGATACTTCTTGATTGGTGGTCAATTCCTGGGCCTGATCGGTGCTATTGTCTGTGCAACAGCCAAGAATGTTCCCACTGTGATCGGTGGCAGCGCACTTTGCGGTCTCGCTGCTGCTGTGCAGCTGACCTTCACCTTTGTCATCGCCGAACTAGTGCCTAACAAGGCACGTCCTCTCGTTAATGCAGCTATTTTTATCACTACATTTCCCTTCGCCGCGTTTGGTGGTATCATCGCACAAAAATTTATCACCAATACCGAAAAGTCCTGGCGCTGGAACTACTACTTGAACATCATCACATGCGGTCTCTCCGTCATCTTATTTGCGTTTTGCTATTTCCCTCCGGGTTGGAACGTGAAGCACAAGGGCGAGTCTAAGTTGAACGGCTTGAAAAAGTTCGACTATCTTGGATTTATCTTGTATGCTGCTGGTCTTATCCTAGTTTTGCTTGGTCTTTGTAAGAGCCCATTACCTCTCAGCTCTAGATTGCCGTACTAACGTGTGTCAAAGCTTGGGGTGGTTCTTCGTATCCATGGAATTCTGGACACGTTGTTGGAGTTTTGGTTGTCGGTTTTGTTTCGTTGATCGCATTTGTGATTTATGGTACGCGTACCCGTTATCATCTGGTGATGAAGAGACCACCACATACTAACAGAATGTAGAAATCTTCGTCCCCATTGAACAACCACTCCTGCCAATGTCCTTGCTCAAGAACCGTGGCTACACCGCCACCGTCTGCTCCGCCTTGGTCGGTAACATGGTGTTCTTCTCAATGAGGTCCGCAGTCCCTGTACTATATATGCGCGCAGGTTTTTCTAACTCTGATCTAGTCTTCTCTGGCCTGAAGCTATCCAAGCCTTATTCACAACTGATACGATCAAAGCCGGATGGCTTTCGGTATGTACCCAACGCGCTGAATACTCTCCACAAGGTACTAGCTCTAACCATGCATTCGCAGATCTCCACTGGTACTGGTGTTATTGTTGGTGAAGTTGCTGCCGGTATTTTGATGAAGCCTCTCGGCCATTCGAAATATCAGCTCATTGCCTCGACGGTCATAATCACCGCCTTCTCTGGGGCATTGGGTGCAGTAAACCAAAATCGGCAATCGCTCGGCATTGCGGTATGAAGTTATACGTTTTTTTTATTGCCCAAATAGTGCTGATAGCTATGTCATCTAGTTCACCGCAATTGGCGGTTTTGGTGTGGGCTACCTCGAGCTCATCACGTTGATCATGTGTCCTCTGTATTGCAAGCCGGAGGATATTGGGCTTGCGAGTGGATTCCTCGGGTCGGCAAAGCAAGTTGCAGGAACCATTGCCAGTAAGTTCTTTCTTTTTAGCTCACTAAAAACTTTAAAGCCAGTTTAACATGTTATTTTTTTTTTTACAGCCGCAATCTACGTCGCCATTCTCCAGAATCGCCTCACCACGAACCTACCCCGTGATGTCTCGGCAGCGGCCCTCGGTGCGGGTCTACCAAAATCTTCCTTGGTTGATCTTCTTGAAAATGTCAACAGCGGCGATCTGAGCTCTGTTCCCGGTATTACCGACAATATCATGGTTGTCGTGGCCGATGCTGTCAAGACAGCTTACTCGCAGTCTTTCCAGACCGTGTTCCTGGCCAGTATTGCATTTGGAGGCGCGGCTGTTATCGCTGCCCTATTCTCTGTTTCAGTTGACGAAAAGCTCGACAATGTTGTCGCAGCTAAGTTGTCTGGGACAGGGGCTAGCCAAGAAGCGTTGGACGAGACGGAGAAGACGCACGAGTAAAGAATGAATCGAGAAGAGGGGGAAAGAACCTAATAATTTTTAATCTATTATATATATATATATATATATATATATTTGCGATGCTTTTGTTTTAAATTATTCGATGAATAAGTAGGCGATAACAGCAGCTGGTCTGTTGGTTTTGCCCTAGATGAGTTCGTAGTGGATGAGGACAGAAAAAGCAACATCTGGGGAATGACGGGCAGAGTCCACATAGAATAGAAATCTTGTTCGGACTGTTCTCCGGATGTTAAAGCGTTTGGCATATCATTATTAGCTTGCAATAGAGTTGAGATCTAAAAATGAGGGGATTCTCTATTTCGCGAGGAAAGGACCCTAGTGCATCATACCTCGAAACTTACCAATGATACGTACTCGTTGCCGCGTCGTTATACACTGGAATTGTTCAAAGGAATGTCCGTGCCCCGGTGAAATTCCGTATGATGGCCAAATAAAATCGACTCTAGTTCGGAAATGGCCAAGAGGAGAGTCACGACTCTGTAGACTCACAAGAGAAGGATTGCGTCAACAGCGCCCAGGCGCTGTTTTATATAGTACATGAATCCTGTTTCTTAAATAGGCAAAGGGGGAGGCTCCATTCCTTTTTCTCCGAACCTCAAGTAAAAATCTTTACCTCTTTACCCCGTTGTGGCTGGCTTCAATACAACTAATTCTAATATTATTACTGGCAAAGAGCAACGGCTGCAAGCTACTTGGGCATCAGCGAGAACCTGCTGGTTCTGTCGACCCAGAAAGCCTATCGCAGAGGGTTTCGGAGCTTCCCCCGTGGCGCCAGACCCTGAACCTTCAACTTTTTACGGGGTAGAGGGAAAGTATACGAAAACTCTCGGTTCTAGTGCCTGGCCCCAATCCTGCGCCTTTCCCGATTCCTCTGTGGTCCGGGATATGGAGAGACACCCACAATATCGTCCATCCAGACCAATCACCTAACAATATGGCCCTGTTGAAATAGAAAACACAACAATTGTTAATCATTCAGCCTCCTTCAGCAGCATTGCAATGTGGAGGGTGTTGTTTTCGGAGGGCAAGGTGTGTGGGTCTGGCGCTGTGCATTTTTTACACTTTCGCATGGGCAATGTGACCAATTATCTGTTTCACCAGAGTGTTTGACGGTTGTTTTTAGTGGAATCCACATGTTGTTGCCTAGATATGCAACGTTGCAGTATACGGCGGCCTGAATGGTATCCGCGCGCTTCGTATTTCCGCTAATCAGTCCGTCTTTCCTCTGAATAGTAATACTTTAGATAGTTGGCCTGATGCTTCTTTTTTGACTAGCGCACTGTTCTTCCTTCCGCCTTATCTTATAGGGCGTTGGCCCAAATAATCGCTTATGTGCTGATTTCTCTGGTCGTAGTTTTCAGTTCAGGCAATAGCAAGCTAATTAGTGTTCTCCTTGTGCTGATGGCGTGTCTTCGAACTTAAAACTCTTTTGGTAAGGCTTTGCGTCTTTCAAGTCAGGCGAACAAAAGTTCTGACATCATAATAAATATCAGATAAATAACTTACAATGCTAGTTTTGTCTTTAAGCATTCTGTATAATAAATACTAGCGAACAGTAGACTGCTTACCAGAGTAGCATTGGCACATAGTGCAAAGACGGTAGGAATAAGTCATTATCTGCCTATCCTACCATAACCGTTAAGTTACATTCTAAGGACAGCACGCCTTACATTAGCATAAAACCACGATTAGATGGGCTGCATCTTTGTTGTTTTGTAAACTGTGGCTTGCAAAAAACAGGAGAAATAAATCACATGAGTGATATTGAGATATTAGCTTCTGGAAAAGCCCGCTGAAAATAGATATAAAAGAGGCAGGTTGGGCTCCAAGAATAAAATGGTCTATACACTGCAAGATACTCTGATAATTATGATGGCCCCTTTATCAAACTCTTTGATTTTTCTAATTGCGATATTGTCCATCACGGCAGCTCTATCAACAAACGGGGCCTTGAACCTTGTTAATGCCGGAGGCCAGTACATGCGTGCGATTACCTTACAAGATGGTAGCATTTTAAGTGGTTTTGCAACTCAGGATTCGAGAAACGTTAATCGTATTATGCAAACTGCTCAATCGACTGATGGTGGAGTGACGTGGACAGACCTTGGTATCGTCGACCAAGGACCCATGGCACAAAGAGAACTTAATAATGCCTTTCCTCTTCTCCTCCCAAATGGCCGATTGCTCTTCGCTTTTCGAAATCATGATTATGATTCTAGTGGTCAGCTCACATATTATCGCATTACTCTCACTTATTCCGATGACGGCGGAAATACCTGGACCTATCTCGCTCAGATTGACGAACGCGCTGCCAACACTGATGCAGGCTCCAACAATGGCCTCTGGGAACCCTTTCTACGTGTGTCCGCAAATGGCACTCTGCAGGCATTTTACTCCTCAGAAAATAGTGCAGATGATCAAGACAATATTATGAAGATTTCCTTTGACAATGGAAGTACGTGGTCTGACGAGATTCCAGTCTCTGGGCAGGGAATTACAGCGCGAGACGGTATGACTGGAGTAGCAAACGTTGACGGTAATGGAAACCTCATGTATGTTTTTTTTTTTTTTTTTTTTCTCTCTATATTATTTGTTCTCTGCACTGTATGGTCTGTTAGGATCCGTTATGCCCCTCTCCATCAAGGAAGCTGGAGATAGACTGACTTGACTAATAGCTGTGTTTTTGAGACAACCGAAGATGGGCCCTACAGCATTAAATATGTTCGGTCTCAGGATGACGGTTTTACTTGGAATAGTCGTACACCTCTGTATACGGCCAATAACGGTGCTGATGCTGGTGCTCCACAAATTATCAATCTCGAAGGCACACTTGTCGCCGACTTCATGACAAATGAGGACGGAGGTACTATTCCTGGCGTCGCTGATGGTGGGGAGATGAAAGTTATTACCAGCGGGGATGGAGGACAGACATGGAGCGAATCGTCAATTACAGGCTCTAATGGCTCGCACTGGCCAGGATTGTACGCGTTCCCCAATTCGACGTCATTCTTGGCACTTTATTCTCACGATGACGTCGGCTTGGTTACTGAGAGTTATTCACTCTAAATGATCAGTTATAACAAGCCTATTGTCAAAAGGCATCAACTGTTCTGAACCAAATAAGTATTATCAGTAGTACTCTACTGAACGATCTAAGTAGATATAAATAATAAAAAAATTATCAATTGATACTATATACTACAAGGTTATGTATTGTGGTTGGGCTCCAACATCAATATACGTGGAGTCGTAGTGGCTGATGATTTCATACGCGTTGTTTTACCGCTTTCCTGAAAGGAGATAGAAACCAAGAAGTAGTACTCATTTGTACTTTTGATATTCTATGATGCTCCAACAAAGTCCTCATTTGCTTCTATAACTAAAAGGCCATGTTCTCTCCATCACTAACAGTAGCAGTTTTTCTAATCAAAACAAAACTACCAGCCTTGCTCTTTTTTTAGAGATAATAAAATCTAGCTTACATGCATGCTACGCGGAATTCAATATATTATATCCACAGGAAATTAATGAACATGTTTTCTACATATGCATATTACTTCAAGAATTTCTAGCGAGTAGACATATATACACATGACATAATGAATAACCAAATGTTGAATCAGCGAATTGTTATCACCAAGACATCTATGCCCAGAATTCACAGAAATGAAAACAAAAAACTCTTGGTGAGAGCAGTGTACCAAGAAGGAAGGAACGAGAGGAAAATGTCTGTTTTACCTCTGTGTGCAAATGTCGGAATTCCGACGTCCCTGTCTCTTTAAATTTACCTTCGTCTCAAATGTAATTGTCACCGCAGGAAGCGGGTTTGTCAAACTTGACCTATCATTCAATGAAACAAAGTAAAATTTAGAACACCCTGTGTCAAATATAGCTGTGGTGAAAGGTTTGTACTCGACGAGAAAGAGTACAAATATTTAAACCCCCTGTTAGTCGGGTTGTGTGCTATGTTGCAGGCCAACAAACTGTCCAGTCATCTTTTCAATATAATTCTCAACAAAATATAGTAACACAAAAATACTTTTGGACTGATGGTAATGGTTTTTTTTCCCGAGTAGTAAATTAATCGGTGATTACTCCAAGGGTATGACCAACGTGGTGCCTTTTTGGTCGGTTCACAGCCCAAATCTTGTCATACCTCATCTGAATAAAGCATGACTCATTTACATTTTATTTAAATAGGCCAAATATCTTCCACTAAGTTTTTGAGGCCTCTCCTACTTACTTTTTTTTTAATTACCACTCACCATGGACAACAAACTTCACAAAGCTATGTCAAAAATGCGTTTGTTTCGAAGATGCTCGCCTCCCTCGTATGAGGAAGCAATCCAAAACCCTGAAACAAAAAGCAGAATTTTACATTTCAGGTAAGAAGCTTAAAACAAGCATTATCGCAGTCGTTGACGTATGTGTTCTCCGAAGATATAAACCTCTAAAACGTCAAATAATTTTGCAAGGAGCCCCTGTCATGACCCGCGCGTCATATCACGGTATGTTCTTTTGTCTGTATAGCTCCGCTATAAGAGAAAATAATAGCCCCAAGTGCTACTGTTAATATTAACCAGGTGACTCGTGCTTTGCATCCTGTTGTCGAGGCGATGGGTACACACTCTATTCAATTATACACCTTTCTCATGAAACTTGATGCGATTATTTCCAGATGTCATTTATTGCTGTTAATTTCTATCTGTGATATATTCTCTCTATATCAATAGATGCTAGTTTGAGGCAATGTGGACAGCATATCAACATTTGGAACTTTCAAACAAAACATAAAAATAAATTTGGCAACCATGTAAAAAAGCCAAGAAGGTAGGATTCTGACAACTCTTGCCTTCAGAAAGAGGAAAATAAAAATCAAATACACAGGTTGAATGTGTAACGCATACATTAGGACGCTATATAATCTTATTTGTGATCTTGCTCAAAGGCACAGATGATCATAACTGTCAACAGCGAAATAACCCAGGTGATAGATTGCTTCTTTCTTAATGGAGCTTCTCTTTGCTAATATGTTTATTAATTTTAACGTTTTTCACTAAAGATCTAAAGGTTAATTATAAGAGGTACTATTACACAGTTACTCATACATGTATGTCAACTGGTAGACTTGATTTCATTGGGACCAAGTGAATATTGACGTGATTTGAATTACATGAGAGTTCTATTACGTCTTATCAGCACTGGAGAGAACAAGCCCATTCAAAATATAGCGAGTGAAACCAATTGGCAGATAACATTGAAAGCCTAATGAATGAGCAATTTAGTGTTTGGGAGGATGTTTTTTTTAGGAAAAAAAAGACATCAGTCAAGACTCTTTACAAGACTCAAAATTCCCTCAATGACTTCTTTCGGCTTTTCCTGTGGAATCCAGTGTCCTGCATTTTCCACCATTTTGAAGAACCGAAAGTCCTCACAAAATGTACCGTCACGCATCTTTTCTATAGTCCCAGGCTCCTGATATGTACCCCAGTCTTTGTCTCCAGCAATGAATGCACAAGGGATCTTTATTTTCAGCCCAGCAAAGACATCCATGCCTCGCTTAAACGTTCCATCCGTGTATGCTCGATACCAATTCAAGCCACCCGCGAATGTGGTACGACTATACTCGGATGCATATACCTCAATGTCTTCGTCTGACAGCCATTCTTTCGACAACTCCACTGCTTCTTTTGTTTCATTTACCATGAGCCTATTGATTGATTCTGGCATCGTTGCTTCAAGAGGCATGATATAGTAGTAAGGGAGCTTGACAAGCTCGGAGGCTGTCCATCCTCCTTCCAGTGGATGGGGACTATTGCCTGCCCAAGACGCGGATTTAACATAGAAGTACCCGCGTAAGAAGCTACTCAACCCCCCCGGAGTTTCTGGGCTTGTCATTTCGGCATTTGCTTCCGGTGTAGAATAGTACCACTTATAATGCTTGCGACCGAGTGCTGCAAGCTGTTCGTGGATTGATGACGAGCCCGGCTTTTGACCAACAGCGGCGGCATCAGTGGTCCCATCCTGCTTCTCCCTATTCGCAACACCAAAGGGCAGTTTTGGGGACCCGTTGAATGGATGGGTCAGCAACATCACACTTTCAAATACGTCTGGCCGAATCACTGCGCAACCACCGGCCGTTACACCGCCTGCATCGATACCCACCACACATTTCACCTTTGTAAAGCCCAGAGCAGAAACCACCGCAAGCATGTCTCGGACGAATATAGTTGTTGAGAAGGTGTGCAAGTCGACTTCAGCATACGGCCGGACATCCCATCCGGTTGTCCGACCATATCCTCGCTGGTCCGGTGCCACTACATAGTATCCAGCCTCTGCCAGTGGGAGCATGATTCTTCGCCATGAGTAGGCTAGCATCGGAAACCCATGAAGGAGTAAAATAAGAGGATTTGATGGGGATCCTGCTTCAAGAATATGAAAAGAGAGATGGCCAAAGGACGAAAGGTCGATTTGGCGAGAGGCAATACCCTCTGGGAGGGGTAACTGTGAGTATGTCATGGCTTCTTCTTTAGTTGAGATGAGCGGGTTTCTTGGAGAACATGAAACAGACATGTTCTCTTTTTAATGCTAATACTGAGTCATTATCACATGATATACTAGCTAACTATTGGGAAGAACATATCAAATCGATGTCGGCGTAGTCGGCTCCTCGGCAATGGTCCCGCCGCTAATAAACCGTCTTTTTCCGGAGCCTCAGCTATCCTTGCAATAATATCACTGCATAAAAATTCGTAACATTCGAAATAATTCCCTGTTTTTCATTGATCCCATTAAATAAAAGTTTCGTACATTATACTTCAAGCACTGGTTCTCCAACAAAACAAAGTCTCTTTTAATAGGATAATAAATACATGTAAATGAGTACTAACACTTCGACTGTACATATGTATATCTTTTGTTCGAATACTTTAGCATCATTTAACAACATGCAAATAAATTAAACGTTGAAATTTCCTTCCCAAGCTGCACTAATTGTGTACAATATCAACCGAAGTTACATCGACTTCACTGTCGACATCTGTTCCTTGGTTATAGTTGCCAAACTTGAAATAGCTGTCCGGGTTACCGAGCTGGCTCGTCTCAAAGCTCTGGGAATCTCCCCCATTCAAGGAGAAAGTCAAGTTCTCCTCCGAATAACTGAGCTCATATGTGAATGCGGTTCCCTCGGGGACATTTCCGACCTTGGTGAAATCGCTGTCTCCGCCACTGGTTGACTGTTCAACACCGATGTAGATATCACCAGACGGTTTATAGTACAGCTCAGCAACTGGTTTTGAGTACTCGGCCGAAAAGACTTGTCCAATAACGGTGCCATGGCTTCCATCATCGGCCGTGACTACAGTCAAGGAAACGGTCATCTTGTTGGTGCCACTTGCAGACCAACTTTTGGGGTTCGTCTCGCGGAATTCAGTGCGGCAATGCTGGCTGTTTGTTGTTTTGACGCAACCGGAAGAGCTGGGTGGTGCTTTCATGACAATTGATTTTGCGTCAGCGTCCCAGTAGAACCAATCTGGGTCTTGGAATCCATCGCAGCCTGTCAGGTCAGAGCCGGATACAGTCTTGGGGCTTCCATCGCTACCAACTGGAAGCTGGAGGTCAAAATTGCCGATGTTAGGCACATAATATCCCGGAGCACAGTCGGAGGAATTCCTTGTTTTCAGCGTTGGGAAAGCCCATCCTAGTTGGAAGAGTGGAAGAAGCTTCAGAATTGTTGTAGTCTGGAAATGCATTTTCGGATAAAGAAATGTGAACAAGCACCTTGTCCGTATTGAGACTTGTTAGAGGATAAGGAATAAATCCGACGCCCCGGGAGGGAGATCAGCATTATTTAAACAAATACATGAAGAAGTGAGCTAAGGAGGCCATCCTGATCCTAGAGATAAAGCAGGTCATCAGCATGTAGCATTGCATAATGCCGTCAGTGCACATTAGACTGAAACGCACCCAGGATCTACGTGTTAAAAGTGCTTTTCCAGAAAGATTGGCAACGTCTAGATTGCTTTTTTCACCAACTGACCACTAATAACCTCGTTTGACGTAAACTTAATTTATTCAAAAAGACGCTATGGGAGACGATGGAAAGCATTATTGGATGACAGAAACCCCGCCCTAATGAAGCCCCTGGGCAACTGCCAGATAGATGAAAGTGATATATGGGGTCCATCGAGACTGAACTCAAATAATATTGCGCTAGTTGCTAATCTCAAGATGACTGAAGAGTGAAAATACTGCTACGTATGAGCATTGAAAAGTAGTGAAGGGTCCGGGCCCCTAGCCCCCACTCTTTCTCCATTTCTCTTTTTGGAAAATGATCAAGAGTACGGAAATAAGACATGACTACTAGTCACGTTTACTTTCTGAGGTAAAGCGTAGTAAGCGGTTGTACCGTTACTTAGGGGTATTGGGCTCGTTTCATTTTGATTGGATGAACATTCTATTTCTGGATGCATTCTTAAGTCTACGTTTATTCTAGAATTCTGTGCTGACGAGAATTTTTGGTAAAGTGAGAAATTTTAAAGCTCGTGTCACAATTAGTTGCACTAAGATCTCTGTTTTTTGGGGGCTGGTCTAGTGAAGAGATGCCCTTGGCCACATCACAACTAAGAACAAGTGAGTTTAAATCCTATAGCTCCTAAATTGCCTAAAGCATTGAATATTTGCAGTTTTTTTAAAACTTTATTGATACGGCTTTATAATCAATTGATAGTATAATAATGAAATGTCAACTAGTACAACATTAATGGCTAAGCTAGTAGGCTTATATCAATTGATGTTGATGCAAGCCTTGGCCGTATGTAGCTTTGCCACGGGTTATTTTAAGAGCATGACGTTATTAGGAAAGTGCCTCATGGCAACACTTGAACACCTGAACCCCACTTACCATATGCCGATACTGGGGTATTCAATATAAAGCCAGGTCAGCCTGCTTCGTACGTAGTGCCGAAGATTATCCAGTTGCTAGTGATTGCCAACCGGTAATAAGTAACCTCCCAACTCTTGCGGTTGCCTCAATAAAGCTATTCTCTCATGTAGCAGTCTTAGGTAGCGCTCAGGAAAGTTTATTTTAATTTGATTTGTTTCGCACATCAGGGCACAAAGAAAAGAGAGAAAAATATCCAGAGAATGTAGCGTGTGAGTAATAGTGTTACACTATTACCCACAATATGTACAAAAATTATAGTTTTACAATGTGGAGAAGAAGAATAGGTTCGATAAAGATAGAGTGCTCTGGAATTCGGGGTTTTTTAGAGGCACAATCGGACCACTGTGGCAATTCTGTATCACGGGGAGTCTGGAAGAAGTAACGCTCCGATTCTAATCCAAGCCAAGTCAGCGCTGAGAAACACTTTAAAGGAATTCCTGGGAAAACTAACGATACTGCGGCATAGGCAGCGATTAAGACGACTCCCTCGAAATGGTTCGCTTTGCCTCTTACAAGCAGGAAGCTCACCATCAAGGATGCCGCCACAATCGCCACCGTCTCAAAGCCATTGAAATGAAGGCTCATGTCCTTTCGCATGGCCCACCCAGCAAGCACCGTGAGGGGTGTGACCAGTACACCGATCTGGATAGCGGATCCAACAGCAACATTGATGGCAAGGTCGATGTCGCCTTTTGAGGCTACCATGGCCGAAGTAATGACTTCCGCAATGTTTCCTGCAACCGGCAGAATGATCAGACCGACAAAAGATTCTCGTAACGTGCCACGCTCGTTCAGTGTGCGAAAGCTATCTACCACTGTGTCCGCACAGATTCCGATAACAAAGGTCGAAGCGCAAAGAACGGCGATTGCGCAGGCGCGGCTCAGCCATGTCGATGAATGAGCTGGTCGTTGCTCTTCGTCTTCGTTGCTATTATTGTCCAAATTATCATTCGTGTAGCTAGCATTGGATGCCCATTGACGTTCGTGGTCAAAACTATGACGGACATGGGAAAAGGGCGATGCTGTCGGCTTAGCAAGTATCTGACGGTAGTCGAAGGGTGCAGGGCCGCTGTAACTATTCGATTTCCATCTCACACGGTGGCCGGATTGGGATAGTGCCGGTAGCTCGACTCCATCTTTGAATTTCTTTCATTAGCATGGCAGAAATAATTATGGGAGTCAATGATGCTGATTTGTACCTACCTTCAGACCCCTGCTCTAGCCCATTTTGACCATCTCCACCTTTCTCTAGGAGATCATCGGGTTGAGATTCATGGGATTTCAAATGCATGACCAAATAAAACGCATAAACGAGCAACAAAATCACAGAAACCGCGCGACTGAATGCAAGCGACGCGTTGTCAGCGTCATGGACCTTGCTCATAGCTCCGTAAAATGCAGTCTAGCCAGCCATTAGTCGCTTGGGACCTTAAAGGGAGGTTGGGATGTCAACTCACGGGCAGGATAAAACTAAAGACAGTCAAGTTCAATTGACCGATGAATAATTGGGCTGATGTGTCGTCATAACTTTGCTCCTTATACGCCAGGCCAGCTACGACCAGCGAGAGTCCAAGGACGAGGAGTAGATTAACCAGAAGCGATCCAAGGAGAGATGCCTGGACAATGCGCACATGTCCCTCTGACAGGGCAGTCCTACAAAAATTAGGGGTTGCCCTCGTACGCTTGCATTAGATAGAACTCACATCCTACACTATATTAGTATTCGCAACAGCCAAGCCGTAAAGATGCACACTCACAAAATGATGATCTCGGCCAGGTTACCGCAGCTGATATTCAGTAACGCACCGGCAGTAGGTCCCAAGTCGCGCGCCAAAGATTCGGTAGCCATTGTCAACGCTACGGATAGAGGAATCACAGCTGCCAAATTGAGAGAAAACGCCGCGGCAGGATGGATTTTCATGACGCCGATAACCAGCGCGACTGGGACTATCGTCATTGATAGAGCGAGCTTCATGTTTGACGCGACTATTTGTAGAATCCATTGCAACGGCCGCGGGCTCGGCTGCAGGTGCTGATCTCGAAATGAGGGCTCATATTGTTCTTCGGTCGAGACATAGCGATATGAGTTATCGGAACCGTTGCTCACTAGGCCACGGAGTTGCGAAAAGAGACTTCCTTAAAGCGCAGATGATTTAGCTAGGCCCATACGACCATCCATAATCTGTTTGTTTTTCCACTCACGGTCTTGTCGTCTCGATTTGTACCCGCTGTGATGGCTGGTAGAATGGTCAATGAGCTTCGGCTTCGTCACCAAGACCGCGGAGATAATCGTACCGAAATGTTCTAGAAGGCTGTACTCCGGGTTAGCAACGATGCCACGGGGAGAAAAGGACCTGCAGGCTGCTTACTTGGTCGGAGGCTTGTGCGGCTTCGGAGTCGCGTGCTATCAACGGTTCTCCGGGTGTATCACTTTCTGTCCTCGCCTGGGAACTTTCCATGGCAAGGTGCAGCAATCCGGACGGAGTTGTCGTTTGTTCTTCCTTCGTCCCTCTCGAGGAAGAGAAATTGAAACCGACAGGCGAAAAGGGGCGGGGATTGTCATTCCACGGGACGCCAAGTTCCAAGTTTCAACGCGAAGCTGCTAGTCTCCGGCGCGCTTTATCGATATGGGCATTTGGCCCACTAAAGGGGGCGACAAGGCTTATCGATCGCCGGTAACGTGCTTGTCCCTCTTGTTTGCGGCATTTGCTCAGCCTCCTGGCCCAATGAGCAGAGATCCCGGGCTCTTGGCAGTGATCCTACGGCCGCTCGTTAATTGTCAACTTATAACTCATGGCTCGGATTGGTGTTTCAAATGCCTCGAAACCTGCTCTATGCTGGAGTAGTATCAGCCTAATAATAGCATTGAGGCGTAGACGGAGTAATACTGCCTGGTGCACGCCGGGCTGAGGCTCTGGTCCGAGTCAGGGGCAAATGAAATTGGTTGGCATTGTTATCATTCGAGGTCGCTTTCTTTTTGCTGGACTTGAACTAATTACAGAGTACTCGGTAAATAAATATTGACATAAAATCAACGTTCCTGGCTGGTTCCTGATTTCCGTTTCCGGTAGCTTCCTAATTCGGTAATTATTGGCTGTCGTTCGGCCAGGCATAGGAAACAATGAAGGATAAGACCATGGCTCCATCAGCGCTGTAAAAGGGCGGGGAATGCTCAAATGCACTTGGGAAGACGAACACATGGAACAGTAAAGCTATAACGTAGAATAGAAACAAATTAATTTGGCAAAAGGACTCGTATCTACAGTCAATGAGTTCTTCTGGTCGCGACACCCAGAATCACTTACGTGGCAAACCCTGTAGGCAGAATCTATTCTACATAGGCAGCAGCAAACATCTGTAGTTTGGGATACCGAAGGTTTTTCGCCAGGCATACCAATTGATGTCCCGGGCATGATTGTACGGCATGTAGACATGATGATAATCATTACATTGATAGTTACGCGCGGCTATGACCATGCCCAGCTGTTGCATATATAGGTCAAAGCATATCAAACTATATGGATACATAGAGAGCATACTTTGATTCATATTTTATATCTAAGACTATGTTGAAGTAATCGCCCATGCCTTGATTATTAATTGATACAACTTGGCTATGAGGACAGCTTGGATGACTGGACAATTCGGTCCAACAAATGATGCGTTTTCAAAGCATCTTTGAATGTTGCATATTGGCTACTGTCGCCTTTTGCAAAAGCATCATACAACCCCGCTGTATTCGAGCCTGGAAAAGGCACTGTGGTAGAGGTTGGGTCCGCTGCCAGGTCTACAGTCTCGATCACTTCGTCCTTCCCAACTCGCACTTTCAAAGTTGCTTCGGGGCTGCGTAGTTGCCAACCAAGCTCAGGTACAGTCACTTCTATTTCGCCCTTGGTTCCGCTGATTAACCACCGGAAGCCGGTGCGGTCAACAGCAGAAGGAACCGAGCGAAAGCTAAGAGAAGCAACAGCACCTCCTTCAAGGACTCCTTGAATAAAGATGTGATCCGGAGCTGTCTTTGGATGGTTGGCCTGGACGACCTTTCCCTCACCGTTGACAATGTTGGTAGTTGGGTATTGTGTTTTAAGGATGGACTGAACACTTGCAAAATCGCCCAAAACAGAGGCGAAAGTATCCAGGACTAGATGGATTAGCGAATTGAAAAAAGACCTGGAAATTCAATAAAACACAAAAAAGAATTTGAAAGACCTACAATGTCCGAAAAAAATGGTAAATGCATTTCCCCCACTCTCCATGTCCAGGTAGTATTCCGCGCCCGGGATCCAAACATCAGTTGGCAACGGGCTCAAACATCCAAAGACAGAAGAGCTTGTCAAGGGGCCAATTCTCCCACTGGCAAGGATCTCTCTTGTTTTGAGCACCAGAGGGTCAGCCCGAGCTTGTAGGCCAACGATGGTCTTCGAACCATGCGCTTCGGCTAGACCCGCAAACTCGCGAGCTTCTTGACTGTTGGCACCAAGGGGCCACTCAACGAATACATTCTTTCCTGCCAAAAGAGCAGGCTTCACCAGATTTGGGCGCTTTTGTACGTTGACTGACACAACCACAAGGTCGACCTCATCATCTTGCGCCAGGTCCATGGCGTTTCCATACGCTCTCGTCTCGGGTGGCAGATTATGAAACTCGATTGATTTTTTCGCAGATTCGACGGTAGAGTTTGCCAACGCCACCAGCTGATAGCTGGGAGAGTTTATTATGGATGGAAGATGAGCTAGGACCGCCCAGGCACCCGGTGTCTGTGGAGATGTCGTAGTGGATAGTCCGATGAGGCCCACGCGGATTGGAGCCATAATGTCAAATGAGAATGGGATTAGGAAAGAGAAGTTCTGGGTGGTCTATTTAATACTGCGCTTGATTTACAAGGAGCGAGACACTTGGCATGCATTATTATATACTTCTCCCCAGCGGAATTCCGCTGCGAGCAAGCGGAAGGTCCGCGACTCCGATTGGTGGAGACGAGAGTAAGCTTGCGCCAAGCCTTAACCAAGACCCACCTGGATTCCGGCGCTAAGCCCAAATCAGAAGATGACATGATGCGACTCGACGAGTTCTCGTTTCTTGTCCGTGGATTCTCTTCCCTGCTTTCTAACTACTCTCGTAGCTGTGCAAGTCGGCTGTTCTACTCTCTTTTGCCAATGCCTTTGTCCCGGAAAAAGTCGTGCACTCAGTGCAGAGTCGCAAAGGTGCGATGTAACCTCCATTTTCCCTCGTGTTCTCGATGTTCCCAAAGAGCACTCCCATGTAGGTACGAGACCAGCATTGCAGGGGAATCAGCCACGGGAAGGCCTTCTGCGAATACTGTAGGATGGACTAATGATCCCTCTGATAATTCTGCATCGGCCACAATCGAACTCGCCCATTCTGGCTACCCGGAAGCCCCGGGTTGCTCTAAATCTGCGGCAACAGAGGTTCAGGATGCTGCTATGGATACTGGACTATGTGACCAGGAATTTATAGATAATATTCCTCACATGGAGTCCAGTTTGACTGAGGTGGATTGTATTTTACCAGGATCTTCACCTGTCGACATGTCCAGCTTTTCCGCGGCCCCAGATGCCAGATTCGACGACATGGTGAGTTCGCACCTCGCATCCATTAACAAGTTTTTAATAATATTATTAAAGAATGATATCCTTAACTTAGAAGGCAACCCTTCCCAAAACAACAGCTTACAGAAGATTCTACCAACAACCATGTTTGCTTCCTCGCGGCCAACAATAATACCTCGGGGTTTCATCATGGACAACCCAAATATTCAAAACAACTCTTCACAAGCCTTCTCCGAAATAGGTGACACGACTCCCCAACTACGAGAAGCAGTCAGCCTGGATGCCTATTTTACGGCAAAATCCATTTTAGGCCAAATAAGGTCGTACCCCAAAATGCTGGTTAGTGGTGGCACCTTGCCTCCTTTTATCCATGCCCGGTGCGTAGTGGGCGACTTGAAAGTTGACTGTGTTGCCAATGGGTGTCACGAATGTCTTCCAAAGCCCCTCGCAAATTGTGCGAGCCTCGTACATATGTTTTATTCCAAGACGTCCACAAGCAGCGATTTCGTGTGGTCTGCAATTTACGCGGAGCATACGCGACTGTATAAAGAGGTAGGTTATATATCTTACTAGCTGGATAAACTTCTCTCTCTCCCCCTCTGTCTCTCTCTGTGTGTGCGTCTTCTTTTCGTTCTGTTTTCCAGTGCAATTTTAATGAGTATTTGCCTAAATGAAGTTCCGGGAATACGATGAGGACTCCCTACTCGCCGCAGTTCAGTCGGCTACTATATACGTTCTCCTCCGGTCTCTAGAACCCAGCGCTGACAATGACTTGGTCAACTTCTTTTTCCGGTCGACTGGCGTAAGGTCCCCTCTAGGAGGCATATTCTCTAGTTACTAAACAAATTGTCTCTTTTTCCTCCAGGAAATGGGTGCCAGGCTTTATCAACGATACTATCTCTCCAGAAGAAAGACCACATTGACTTTTCCAACCCGAACAGAATGGATATTCTGCGAGAGTCTAGGAAGGTTCGGAACTCGGAATGGCCGCGCTCTTCAGATATTTGCTAACTATTTCAAGAGTCATTTGCCTACTTGGCACCATAGATATGATTCTAAATGTCAACATAGGCCCTCCGACGCGCACTGCCTGCGAAGGGTCTGATTCGGTTCCACTGCCCTGCATTCGCGGCTTGTGGGAGTCAGAAAACGACAAGGTTTGGCAGCAGGAATACATGGTATTCCTCAACCACAAAAAGAACAGCCATCATTTGAATCTTGGACACCTGAGAGGCTCCAACTCCAGCATGCCACGTAGCACGGGGCGGAATCACGATCTGGGTGAATGGTGCATGAACTTGGACTCTTTTGGAATGTTGGTTATGGCGATTGCACGACTAGACGTGGACAGCAGAGGGCAGCTGACCATCTTCAGATCCTCTTGAGCTCTTCGAAGCACAGTATTGATGCATGTATAGTATAGCGAGTATAGTGAGTACGTACAGTATAGTTATGCTGGGATAGGCTTAGCTGCAGTCTGCCGCTCCGCTTTCGGAGCCGTCAACTCCAGCGGATCAACCACGTCGCTGCGCGTCTACGGCCTGCATTCTTCTCGACTCGACTTAGGATCCGAGTCCAATCCGTGATTTAGCGACTGTTCTTGCCTCTGTTACTTACTTGGTATACATTCTATCGGTGGTCGTGGCCCTCGCTTCTGCTGGGCACTAAAAACATCCCATTTCGTCATTGCGGGGAACTTTTTTTTCACGATCGAAGAGAAATAGACAATGGCATCGCATTTCCCTCCACCGCCGGTGGATTCTATCGGTGAGTATCTTGATCCAATCCTTGAATCCGTGCAGCTGTCTAATAATATTCCCCGATTTCCCCCGCAGACTGGAACAACGTCGGCTTCAAGGTCCGCGAAGGTACGTCTTCTACTCGACATAATGGGGGTTCCCTCTAGGCTAATCGCCACTTCTTCTCTTCAACAAAAAAATAGTCAACGGCCATGTCGAATCGCATTTTAGCTATTCTGGTGGCGGCACCTGGTCCGAACCCAGGTTCGTCGCGTCTCCTCACCTGCAAATCCACGGCATGGCGCCGGGCCTCAACTACGGCCAGCAAGCGTACGAAGGCATGAAAGCCTTCAGGGCGCCTCCACAGCAGCAGGGCTCAAAAATTACAATATTCCGACCAAACCGCAATGCTGGACGCATGCAGCGATCCGCAGACTTCGTCTCGATCCCGCATGTCCCCGAGGAGCACTTCCTGCGATGCGTCAACTTGGCCGTCGCGGCCAACGCGGGCTTTGTGCCGCCGCACGAGACCGGCGCTGCCATGTACATTCGGCCGTTGGTGTTTGGGTCTGGTGCGCAGCTGGGGCTGACCCCCGGCGATGAGTATACCTTTGTGGTGTTTGTCATGCCGACGGGCGTGTACCACGGGGTGCACGGCGTCGACGCGCTCGTTCTCGAGGACTTTGATCGCGCTGCACCAGAGGGCACTGGATCGGCCAAGGTGGGCGGCAATTACGCGCCGGTCTTGCGCCACTCGCAAAGAGCGTACGCGGAGAAGTACGGTATCACGCTGCACCTGGACAGCAAGACGCGCAGCGAGATTGACGAGTTTTCGACGTCTGCGTTTATCGGCGTGCGCAAGGGAGGCGATGGGTCGGTAATACTCGTGACGCCCGACAGCAAGAATGTCATCGAGTCAGTCACAGCGGCGTCAGTGTGCGATATCGCCGCCAGCGTGTTTGGCTACAAGGTCGAGAAGCGACGCATCCCATACGAGGAACTCCCGGAGTTTGCAGAGGTATTTGCCGCTGGTACGGCCGCCGCGCTGGTGCCGATCAAGTCGATCACGATGGTGTCGAAGAATGACAAGTTTGCTTTTGACGTGGGCGCCGATGAGAGCGGCGGCGAGGTATGTCAGCAGCTGTTGAAGACGCTCAAGGGCATCCAGAATGGCACGGTAGAGGATAAGTTTGGCTGGAACGTCGAGGTTACAGCACCGCCAAAGGGGTTTGTTGACGGTGCTGGAGACGTGAATGGAAGTGCCACGAGTGTTCCTTAAAATCACCCAGGGCATCTATGTAGACTATAAAACAAAAGAGAAAAGAGAATTTGACGCATTTGTTTTCAATTGGTATTCGGTAATTGTTAATTCTACACAGTGAAATAGGGCCTTTTTCTAGACATGGATCTCGTGCAACATGTGACTGTCACTCTGTCCAGACTAGATCGGCACAAAAAAAAAGTACAAAGAATTTGTTCACATTTAACTCCATCCTGTGTGACAGTTCACTTTAAAGGGTAGAGGCTTCAGAGAAACTTGGCTGACTCCAGCGAGACCCAAACCTAGACCCGAGCTGCACGTCCCAGTATAGTTTCCTCCTTGCCCGCTAGCAGAATGTCGCCGCGGCCATCATTGTCGCTATCGTCGTCACTACTGTCGGAGTCGCTGCTCGACATTTCAAAAATGTCTCTGCGAACCTTTTTAGTTCCATTTGCTGGAGGTTTGGTCTTTGCTGCTGCTTTGGTAGCTTCTTGTTCTCTGCGCATGGCTTCTCGAACCGATGAAAAGGTGTGTAGCTTTTTTGTGTTGACTGGAGTCCAGCTGTTGTTGCTGCCAAAGGCGTTGTGCGAAAAGACGTTGTCCGGTGACTTGCTGGGGGTGGTTGGCTGTTCCGCTTTGTCATCGTCGTCATCATCATCGCTATCAGACTCTGCAGGCGAGCGGTTGATGATGGAATCCGAATCCGAATCAGAGCCAGGCTCAGGCTCCAGCTTGGCGACAGCACTGGACTCGGTCGAAGAAGGCTTGGTCTCCTCAGTCTCGGTTTCTTTTTTGGATTCGATCACAGTGTCCGATTTCGGACCAGAGTCAGAGTCAGAGTCCGAGTCCGAGTCAGAAGAGTCAGAAGAGTCAGAAGAGCCAGCAGAGTCCGAGCCGGAATCAGAATCAGACTCGGAAGAGCCTGAAGAACTCCCCGGCGATGTGTCTGCAGTTTGTTGGATTTGCGGGGATCCATGCTGAATAGGAGACTGATTGTGTGCCGACTCTAACTCCGAATGCAACTGCTTTGTCGCCATGGAAGATTGAGACGAGTTGAAATTAGCAGGCTCCACTGGTGTTCCCGCACGTTGCACAGACGCTTTATGGTTATGGCTGTCTCCAGGAACATCCTCCGTGTTCATTTGTGAAATCGTGCGTGATGCTGCTTTGCTCTTAGTTGATGAGACGACGTTCGGAGTGACTCTATCTGGAGTGGATCTAGTCTTTTCCACGCGGAAATTACTGGTTTCCTCGCGAATCTTCTTCTCTGTTGGAGGCAAGTTGTCGTCTTCGGTCATTGGACATTGCGCGACAGTACTCTCTAACTGCGAAAGCCGAGGCCCGTTATCACCATCAGAATCAGCGCCGTGTTGAACCCTAACATAATCAGACGGACTATGTGATTTTCTCTTCGTGTCTGATTTTTTGGACTTCCCACTGCTAGGATGCTCAGATCCAACGTGCGCTTTGATGCTGTCACTATTTGCATCTAGAGTGGCCGACTTGGTAGAAGACTTTGAAGCATTGCTTCGTTTTTCAGACCCGGTTTGTTCCTCAACTGGCTCATCAGCATGACTGGTTTCTGCGTATTTGGCCTTCGCCTTTACTTTTTTTGTCTTTGAATTCAACTTTGCTTCTTTTCTGTATCTCTCAATTCTCTCTTGAGGCACGTCAGAAGGCCAGATCATTTTAGGTGTTACAGAAGCTGAGCGACGCTTTCCCTCAGAAGTAATCGAAGATGGAGTTGGGACGCCTTCGCTATGTGACTGAGTGGGCTGGGGTTCTGGAGGAGAAGGGTCTCCGTTCTTCATCGACTGAGCAAGCTTCGATGACGCCTTTGACACTGTATTTGCTGGCAAAGTATCATTTGGTTCGTCATCGACAAACGAAATGGAGCGCCTGACTCGGCTCCGGTCACTCAGGCCATCCTTGCGCAAGGCAGAACGGAGCTTGGTTCCCGAATCAGTCAGACTTTTTTCTGAGCGAGAAGGCGTCATGTTGGCCAATTGACTTGAAGATAGCTTTATCTCTACTGCAGGCACTGGTGTTCTAGGAGCTTGGGATACCAACTTGATCCCATTCTGCGGTGGTCGGTATCTCCGGGGATTGTCAGTTATGCCAAAGCCCAGGCAGCCTTCGGGTACATCTGGTGGTCGCCCTAGAAAAGGATGGGTTCCTTTTTGTGGGCTTGAGAAAGAAATTAGTGGTCCTTTATGCCGCTTGGGGGAGGGAGAAACAGGGTGGCCCTGCATCTTTGCGCTATCAGGGTGCAGGTTTTGTTTCTTGCGAGAAAGTGGTGTCGATGGCTCTGTTGAAAGATCGAGTCGAGGTTCTTTTGGATGAGGTAATTCGCCAAGACTTAGACGCTTGCGTTTAGTCGCGATGTCTTTGGGAAGTTTGTCTTTGAAGTTAAGAGGTTTGGCCGAGTGCTGTGATTCTGGAGTGGGTTCTGGGGAGGGCTCCGGGAGATCGTCCGGATCTGCCATATCAATGTCACCACTTTGATCATGGCCGAATGCCTCTGGTTCCTTCACCGTCTCTTTCTCCGCCTGCTTATCGGGCAATTCATGAATTTCATGTTGAAGTTCAGGCTGAAGGTTGGTTTCACGAGGAGACCGTGGAACTTCCTGCGAGAGGGAAGTAGGCTGGGAATCTTTGACTACGGATTGCTGCCTCTCTAGGTTTTGATTAGATGCAGGCGACCCGCTTGGCTCTCTAGAATAAGCTTTTGCACTGCGCTCTTCGTCAATTTGTTCAGGATGCAATGTATGTGGAACTTTCGGAGGCTCTGGGGCGCCAAGCTCTTCGCTAGCCTCGCGAGGAAGCTGAGGTGAGCTCTCAACGATCTCACGGTCATCGACGTTGAAATTCTGCTTCCATGTTGGCGATTCTGGGAGTTCAGTTTCATGACCAGGTTGCTCTCGCTCCACAGACTGCATAGGGATGTCATAGGAAGGAGATTCAGGTTCAGAATTTTTGGAGCCATTTTGGGCAGACTCGTTTCCTATGTGCTCGTTGTTGATGTGGGACGAGGTATGGCTTAATGACGACTCGTCTTCTGGGATGGTGACGATTGAAGGTGCGGGTGGCTGGAAAGAATGAGATCCTCCAGCTGTGGAGAACGAGCGGCTTGCAGTCGCCGCGCTAGCCCAGTCCTGGACGACAGAATCTTCTCGAACGAATAAGGCTTGTGTGAGCGGTTTTTGCTGGACGATAGCAGTGGCCCGTTGGTCTTGCCCGTCTGCAGATGCGCGGCCGTGCTGGACGAATACGTCGGCGACGGAGAGATCAACGTCGAGGTTCTCGTGAATATGTTCTTCGTGGAGGATTTTCTTAATATCCAATGGTCTGTTATTTGTTTCAAGAAAGCATTAGACATATTAGACACGAATTGTAGACCAAAAAAGGGGCTGGGGCAGCACTCACTCTGCGGTTGGTCTGAGTTTTTTCCATTTCTCCTGTATCAGCCCAGCAAGGGCGCCCAGCGAGACACTTTCTGGATCCGGCACTGGCACGAGAAAGGTGATGGTCTTCCCAACAGGAGTATCATCTGCCGCATTGTCTGTATCGCCGTTTCGCTGCCAGGCAGGCTTGGGCAGCTCCCGTGGGAGGACCTTGACGGTTAAGCGTAAAAAAACCATGGGGCAATGGTCATGTCGTGGTAAACGCAGAGGCGAGGCGAGATGGAGGGGCACTTGACGGGTGGTGACAGCTCTCTCTCTCTCTCTCTGCAAGCAAAGCCTGTGCCTGCGAAGCCAGGAACTCGCAAAAGATTGAACGAACAGACAAGAAGGAGCAGAAAAGACGAAGGAAAAAATCAACGAACGAACGCACGAGGAGAAGAGAAACGAGAGAGGCGGTGCTGGTGCGGTGGTGAGTCTTTGTTTGGTCCAGGGCGTTGTCGGTCAGGGAAATCTTTCAGGAGCGGACCCGATTAGGAAAGGCGCGGCTGCCGTCGCCGCGTCGACGCGCGCACCACAACCACAACCGCGTTAATTAATTGGTCGTTTTTTTTTGCTTTTTTTTTGCATGTTTTTGCAATTGTTTACTCAAAAACGATTCTGTGTAATAATCGGTGTTTGCAAGCTGCAGCTGGGCAACTGCTTTCTCGAGGGAAATCCATTCCACAAGATATCTAGAGATCTAGAGATACGCACATACTACATAGCAGAGTAAGTAGCAAAGGCACACTATTGCAGCACAGTTTAGATTCCAGATCAGACAGCCCTACATATTTTTTTTTCTTTCACTCTTGAATCGCCAGCGATAATCGGAGGGGGGCTGGGACTGTCGGATTTAAAGCCCCCCCCCGCATGATGTCACCTGGCCTGCTGTTTCTGTCTGCTCAGTAGTGGCCTAGGTAGTTACGTCCGGCAACCACGCGTCTCTTGTGTCAGAAATGCCCAAGAGACACTGAAAATGTCACCTGAAGAAGCCAGTTCTGTACAGGGCAGCGCTGTTCTGCAGAGACGCTCTGTTGTATCCAGCTTCCTCTTCAAGTACTCTGACATCCACGCCCGGGCCGCCGAAGTCGCTCTATTTCGGCGCAGCGACAAGGTCCGCACATACCAGTTGCGTGTTCCCTACGAGACTGGCAAACAAACAGATGAGAAGCTAACAGGAATCACTACAAAAGACACCACCTCGCGCCGATATCGGGCAGCATCGACGAGCAAGCAGATTCGACCCCACTGGACGCTGCGTGGAGAGAACTCGGGGAAGAGACGTCGTTGACACCGTCGTCGGCCAAATTATGGCGCAAAGGGCGGCCTTTTACGTTTCAGGACTATGCGGTTGGCAGAGAGTGGACAATTTACCCCTTTGCCTTTTTGCTCAAGTCGTATCCATGTTCCCACACCAAGGCGGACGAGGATAACACCGCGGTAGACAAAACCGACGGGGTGGTGCTGGATTGGGAGCACGACTTTCACAACTGGTACGACCCTGAGGAAGTTCTGCATCGCTTGTTTGCGGACGGGGCAGAGGCAATGGTCAGTGGACAGAAGCTCGTGCCGAGAATTGCTAATTCCCTGATACGGGTATACCCCGAGTATGAGTTGGGTTCGACATCGGGGAAGAGATTGCGGGACGGTTTGCAGCAATTACAAGACGATCATGCGAGCGGCGCCAGAGAGCTGGCCACAATTGCGCTGGGCATCTTAAGAGACATATTGGTGGGTATGCAGCCTTCGGAGGCCAACGAAGGCGAAGCAAACTGGGAGGAGTGGTGGAGAAAGGTACGGCTGGCAGCATGGCACATTTGGGTGAACGGGAGAGAGTCCATGGGAGCAGCGATCTCAAGCGCCCTGATAACAGCCCTGACGGAACTCGAAGATTTTCAGCGCGACGGACAATACCATGCAGAGTATGTTGAGCAACTCATGAGCTCCCTGGTCGACGAGAGGAAGGCGATGACGGAGGAACTCTCCCAAGCTTTTGCGGCGTATGTCAAACACGAACTGCTCACAGAGCGACAAGGGGCGACGTTGCGGATTCTAACAATGTCAGCAAGCTCAACGATCCGGGAATCTCTCCTCCATCTCCTCGACACGGCACCAAACATACACACCGTTGATCTGCGGGTCTTGGAATCCCGCCCGCTTTTCGAAGGCGTCAGCCTCGCTTCGTCGATTGTGGCACATTATCAAAACCGACAGAGTGGCAACAATGGTGGCGAAGATATCTGCCCCAAACTCAGCGTAACCTTGTACACAGACGCATCGGTGGCCCTCGCATCAACCGAGATTGATGTTCTGCTGCTAGGCGCCGATCGAATCACAGCAGACGGCGCCGTAAGCAACAAGATGGGCAGTGTCCCGGCGGTGCTAACGGTCAAGCACGTTAGTCCACAGGCCAAGGTCCTCGTGCTAAGCGAGGTAGACAAGGTGGCCGAACAGGACGGCCACTCGGAGGAAAGCAACCAGCCTGCTGAGGTAATGCGGGGGTGGAGGGAAGCGGCAGCAGGGGGCAGGCTGAAAGGGCTCGACGTGATCGATGCGACGGCTGGGCGCGGCTCGCCGACGGTCGCGGTCGAGGTCAAGAACATCTACTTTGAACAGGTGCCTCCTGGCCTGGTAGACGCTTACATTACGAACGAAGGCATCAAGGGGGTGTCTGACATCCAGCGACGATCGACGTGGGTAGGAGAGCAGATTCACCGGTTCTTTGATGATCTGTAGAGCGCCTCGACAGTCGGTTTCATCGAGACGACGTCCAGGATCCAGCCCTCCCCCTCCCTCCTTGATGTATCCATGACGCAGTCTGTAGCAATAGTTTCGATAGTGCCGATGGCGGGCCTATGGGCCTGGAGCGTCTGTGAAAGGGAGGGAGGGTCCGCTTTGACGAATGGCTCGTGTAGGGAAAACACAGCCAGTGACAGCGAGCGGTGACGCATGCGGGCGTCGAGTGCCGCCAATCATGGGTGTGTCGAGCACCGGCATTGCTGCGGTCGGTCGGTCGGTCTGCCAATGGCCGGGGTAGTGTGTTTTGGATACATCAGACGGTGGCCTGATGCGATGCGTGATGCGTTTGTGCGATGATGAATTGCTGTTGCTTCATGTCCCAACGTAGCGAGAGAAGAGACCACAGTGTGTTCTGTCTCTCTGTGCTGCCAGGCCGGACAGACAAACAGCGCAAACAGCGCGACGCACCTGCGCCAAAAGGGAAGGAAGGCACCGACCAGCCCAAGACAACACGGGGCAGGAGGTGGGTGGGGCGCCCACCCCCGGACTGGCTCCACCCCCGGATTGTGTGACAGTTGACTAGTATTGACTAGCGCCGTCGCCCTTAGCCTTCCGCCCCACCCGCGTGCCCAATCTGGCCTCGCTGCGTGCTCTTCAATGTTCTTTGCGCCTGCTCTTGCCTCTGATGAACCCCCCACGTGACTGGGATTGGGCTCGCCCTCCATTGGACTTGTCCCTCCTATATAAGAGGGAGGCGCGGCTGTGTGGCCCTGCTCTCCTGGTCACCATACCACAGTGTGCCTGTGCGTGTGTCTTCTCTCGCCACTCTTGACTTCTTCCTCCCCTTTATCTTCTTCAACATCATCATCATCACCACCTATCAACTACCATCTATCATCTATCATCCATCACAAAGCAGACCCCGGCGGTCATTCTTCTCTTCACCTTCATCTTCATCATCTTCTCTTTGAGAAACAAGATCCTATCCCCGTCGTCATGTCCTCCGCCGTCGCTTCCCAGGCAGGCCAGGTCCTGCGTGAGATCTTCAAGATCCCCTCTCGAGCCCGCGAGCAGGTCGGTCAGAGCTGGCGAACCCGTTTCTGGCAGACTGGTAAGTCCCTCTCCCTATCTCCTTCTATGTCACAGCAGAGCCATCCCTCTGCCCCCTCTACCCCTTCATCAGCAGCAGCAGGCTGACCAAGCCACAGAACGGTCAAAGAAAGAAATCCTTGTCACCTCGCTCAATGTCCATCGCCCAATCTGGATCACTGGCACAGCGGGCGCGTACACCACCGCGTATGCGTGTTTCATGGCCATGAAATATGTCAGAAAGCTGCGGCCATAGCATTAGTGTTGCTCTTGGTCTTTCTTGACTGTGTCTGTATAAGCCTGCTGGATAGCTAGGGCTGGCTCGATACTCAGGCGTAGTGTCGACCACAATTCGGAATTTCATGGTGGCTTTTGTTCTGTTTTTTGTTGCTCGTATCAGATTTGGTTGCACCTATTCACACACACATGCATGCACGTCTCGATGATGGGCCAAGGTGGGATGGGTGTCCAGAGACCTGTAGATCAGTCGTCTGCGTCTGTTATTTTTTTTTAATCCGAATTCAACACTGTCAATCAAGCTATTCTTAGTCTCTCGACTTGGTAAACGTCTATCACAAAGAAAAGGTCACGGCCCTTCAAAATGTTGTAGCAAACAGTATATGTATCGTCAATCATTATTTCATTACCTATATATATCATGCACTTATACAAAACCTAACCCAAAAGCAAAAAGATGAAATGTTTTCTTATTATCATTCCGGCGCCGTGAAATACCGTCGAAAGCGCTCAACTTGCCCCAAATCCAGACCTGCCACCACCGCATGGCAGTTCATCAATAGTGACGGGAATCTGATTGTCCAGAAGCTCAAATAGCCCTCGGGCAGGCCGCCAATGTGTGCTTTGAGATGTTCAGGCATGTCGTTGTAGTGGTTACGTTTGTTGCGGAGGGCACGCAGCAGATCGAGCATGCGAGACCCGGTGTACTTGCGTTGCTTGCCCAAACTGTCTTTAAAGTCCCTAGGGAGCAGTTTCAAAAAGTCCATGTCCGGTCCCATCACGTCCTCGGCTACAGACTCGAGGTAGTCGAGTGCCGGAGACGGCGGGTCACGAGGCTCAAACTCAAAGTGGTCAGACACGTCGCATAAAAAGTTCAGTCGCTCGGCCGCTCCCCAGAAGAAAGGGTGCATCAGGACTGTAGTAGCGTCCGGTCTGTATAATCGAATTAGCAAGTAGTTCACAGTCAATATAAAACGAGCACGAAAATCCAGTACATACCGTCGACGAGGGTTCAAGCTCAGCATACTGCGAATGAGATCATCGGCTTCATATGCATAGTCTCCCAAGCGTTGCAAGTCATCAAGGTTGTAATTCCCTTTAACGATGTTGGCCTCGCGCATGAACTTGCCATCCTTGTCGTACGGATGGCCACCACGGGTGAGGACGTAGTAAAAAACGCATCCCAGCGAAAAGATGTCAATGGCCCGAGTTGCACGTCGGTTGGTCTGTGGATCAACCACAGCTGGCTCAGACGACTCGGTGTGGTTCGAGTGCCCACCGTTGATCAGCATGGCCGACTGTTGGTCCTCGTCTACCAGCAGCTCCGGCGCCCGCCATCCAGACGTGCCCGCTGCGTGTGCTGTTGTCGCCCGGAATGAACTCTGGTTATCCTCGAGCTTCTTGCAGAGACCGAAATCGGAGATCAACAGTCGCAACGCTGGGTGTGTGCCGGTGCTACGTCCCCGAGGAGTGGCAACCAAGATGTTCTGCGGTTTCAAATCACGATGCACGATTTTGAGTGAGTGCAAATAGCGTACTCCAAAAGTGATCTGCCGCAACACGTCAGGCACATCCAAGCCGCCAGTCACCAGTTGAGGGTAGTCCTGAGATCTCTCGACTACATCCTGCAACGATGCAGGACACAGTTCCAGGGCAATATACAAAAACCCCGTAGCCTGTTCACGGCAGTAGTATCGGATGACATTGGCGTGGTCGTCACTCTCCTGTAAGAGACCAACTTCATGAGACGCAATATCGTAGAATTCCACAAGCATACGCTTGACAGCGACGTCTCGTCCGTCAAAAGAGCCCTTGTATACAATAGTGCCATGGCTACCATGGCCAAGAACGGTATCCGTATAAACCTTGAGCTGGCCAATGCGAATACCCCCATCTAGTTCCAAAATCTCATTCGATACCTGACGAGTTAGTTGAACATCTGGCTCGAGACCGGATGGCGGGGCAAGCGACTGAATCTGGTCCATGACCGGAGTATCGGTTTTATCGCCCTCCGAGCCGGGCTTTGGTTTACGCTTATGAGCCTTACCACCACGCTGGCCTCGTTGGCGTTTTTTCTTCTTGGTCCCTGTCTCCTGCAGATTCAGCTCATCTCCTTCTTCGTCGGGTCCTCGCGACGGCTCGCGGATGCGCACTCTGGGTGTTGAATCTGGATCCGGAGTCTGTGAGGCGCTTCGCAGAGCCGAGCCTTTGTTTTCAAAGACCTCGGGCTCATCAATCTGCACGCGAGGCTTCTTGGGAGTAGCCAATTCCACCCGCGCGCCACCAAGAGGGCCTGAATCTTGCGGGAACGAAGTCGCTATCGGGGATGTTGGAGGTGTCGAGGATAATGGTTGCTCGTATCCGGCCAGAATATTCTTCAAGTCAAGCTTCTGTTTCAATTGTTCCTGGAAAAGGGCCGAGTTCACATAGATGAAATATGCAAAAAAAGCAAGAATGACCAGGACAACAATGTCGGTCCGGTTTTCCCAGCCAGTGCGAATAATGACGCTTTGCCGAAGAGCCGGAGGCGAAGCCAGGTACGACGGAGAGCTGAGCACATTTCTGGGAGTACCATTAGGGCCGCCGCCAATCGCAGACGGGCCTGAAACGCCGTGGATGCCTCCTCGCTGGCTGCGGCGCGCAGATGACATACCGAGCGAGTGTACACCGACTAATGCCTTGCGTTGACGCTGGAGATCAAGATTCAGTAGTGAGTGGCTGTCGCGGAAAAAATCTTTGTCGTAGCATTGTGCGAGCTCGGCCCGGCCCGTCACAAGAGGGTAGGTCAATTCCGACATGGCAAACCAACCGCCCGCCTCAGTGCAGTCGATGAACACTCGGTGCTCGGAATCGGGGGATGTGGCGTAGTCTGGGTCAGGCGGTTCAAGTGGCTGGGAGAGCAAGACGAGTGGAAGGGGAGAATCCGGCGAGTCGACATTCACCGGGCGTGCCACGTCAAAGACACGCACAACCGGGCTGGTGAAGCGTTGTGTGTATCGAGGCCGTTCCATGCGAGAGTGGTCGAAGCCGAGGACAACGCCGTCGTGCATGCTGTAGATGTGGCTCTGATCCATTGTCTGGTAGTATTGGCTTTGAAGGTCGACATCGCGGTTGTTCGGTGCCCACTCGGAGTATTTGAGGGTGCAAATTTCTTCGCCATTCTCGGTGTTTTGAATGCGGACGACGTACTGGATTCTGCCGAGGGTCAATGTGCCGGTTGGAGCATCACAATCACCATCGCTGTCGACACCAGGCTTGTCGATCTTGCAGCTCTGGTCCGGGGCGATGGGCCCGCGAGAGCTGAAGACGCGCAGCACGTTTCCTGTGCGGGCGTCGACGGTGTACAGTGTGGTCTCCTTCAAAGCGGTATACGTCACGGGCGGCTCTGTTCCCGAGTATGGCGTTTCGTTGACTAGGTCTTTCACGGTAAGACCCAATTGCTGAAGGCCGCCTTCGGGGCCGGGGCTGAAAATGTAGAGACTACCATCACGGCTGGGCTCGATGATCCAGAGGAAATCGTCCTCGCTGGTTGGGGACTCTGCGTCGAAGCTGCTAGACGAGCGGTTGTGGTAGATACTCTCGACCATGGGGCTACCGGGGACCTCGAGGGCCCAGCGGGGGGAGCCAGTCTTGCGGTCTCGCGCGTGAATGGTGCCATCGACGGTCGCCAGTAGGACAAAGTCCTCAACCTCCCAGTCCTGCAGGGACCGCGCTTGAAGCTGCGACACCAGGCCGGCAGTTGGGCTGCCGGGCTGGGCAGGAGGGGCTCGCACGGCAGGGGCATCAGAGCCTGCCAGAGCCAGAGTCGCCAGGGCGCTCACATCGTTGTCCGGATTCTTCTTCACGTCCGGGTGTTTGTGGGGGTGGGTGTCTCGGAAATACGTATGGGGCGATTCGTCGACGCCGGAGTGGCCGGTTGGGCCAGCCGCCGGGTAGATGGACGAGATGGCGGCATCGTAGTGTTGTTGATGGTGATGTTGGGGTTGTTTCTGCTGCTGGGCATAGGACAGCTGCTGCGGAGCTGTGAGCAGGAGGGACGGGAGGAGCAAGAGAGCGGCGCTGGCCGGCAGAGACGTCGTCGACGATCGGCCGGTCACCCTCCAGCGCATCTTGGGATGAGTGGTATTTAGGCAAAGAGATCGGTCTCGTTGCGGTTCGGCGAGGGACTCATTTCATGTCCAGCCAGGCGGAAGCGTTTTCCAGGGAGGTTGGTCTGGGGTTCGACAGACCAGCCTGGCAGAGAGAGGCCGACTGGAGGAGAGGCAGCACAATGCAAAGAGATGGCAGATGGGATTCCCGTGTTGAAAGAGTGAGAGGGAATGTGAGTGTGTGGTGTCTGGTCTGAGTGGTGGTGGGAGCGCAGGAAAAGAATCGCTCACTAGTCGTTGCCGAACTGGCGCGAGACTCAGCCCAGCCCAGCCCAGCCGAACCGGGGCTTGGCGGTGGATTTGTGGGCGCCGCTAGGCCCAGCATGGCCTAGCCCTGCCGCCCTAGAAGAGCGTGGAACGGCTGCCGTTAATTGCGCTCCCCAGTACCGACTACGTACCTACTGTGATATGTACTGACTGCTGTAAATGGTAATCAATAGTATTGTCTGTTTTGTTTTTGCTCTCGACGGCTGCCGGTTGTGCCGTTTCTCCTTGGGGGCTCTCCGAATGCAGCTGCTCGGAGCTCGGGCTGTACGACCGTTGACGCGCAATGATGCATAATATTAAATACTATGCGGACCATACATGGGCTGACGTGTGCACAGGCCCGAAACCCCAGGGCTTTGTGCGTCGCTCTTTGAGTCTCCTCTTATGCTCCGTGTCGGGGCACTAGTGCAGCAGCGTACGTATGCATATAAATTGATATGAGAGACGGGTGTGATTTGGTATTTATACTCTTGTATCCACTGAGATCCTGATACTTCATACATTTCCAATATTAATTAATATATGGTAATATTCATCACAATAATAAGAATAATGAGGTCAAGATCCTGAGTGTCGCCCAATGCGGTTAGCCCCTCCCGTTCCGGTCCGCGCGGACCCGCCCGGCGAACCCATTCCCATACGATGTTGTCTATTATTCCATTCCTCAATTCCACCAGTGGTGTCAACGGGAATCGATTAACCAGTCTCACAATTTATCATTTGCAAACTTGATGCCAGCCGCAATATCAGCCGCTGTCGTTGCCTTGATGGTGTCAACTGGTACACGGCATAGTTGCCCAAGTCACACTGCGGATAGCCAGCTACAGTGGCATTAATCGGAGGGCAGCTTTCAACGACCGGATAGCTATATCCGATTGGAAACGCTGCTAGGTATATATTGCCTTGTCCAAGTGGAACTGATGCTCTGACAGAGCTCGGGGCTGTAGCCTGGGCCCTGGTAACAGGGTCTGGCAATCGGTTGGTTGTGCGCGAGTTTTCCGTCCACGGAGCTGTCCATTGAGGGCGTTCCATGAGTTCACAGAGGGCCAGCAATCATCGATAGGAGTCTATATCCTCGAAAGGAAAAAATAAAGTCAGATATGGAGCATTATTCGAGATGTAGGTCGCGGGTAACATACACATTTGCACTTGGCAAAGACAGACTATGCTCCAACAGACTTTTGAGAAGTATCATTATGTCAAAGTGTTTTAATATTTCAATGCTTAAGTCATTAATTTTATTATTATTATTCTAGCCGTCAGCTAGATAGCGAGTCTTTATATTGGTTTCTTAGGTTCTCTGCTCATCGTCTAGCCAGTGACGCAGCTAGCGTCGCAATATATTGCGCCTCCAGGAACCAAACACAGAAGGGAAATCATTGCGTTGATCCACTTCTCCATTCCCAAATTTAGTAAGAATAATATTAATGGAACATTCTCGAGCTAAAGTTTGCAGCATCATGAGGCGTTTGCGGGGTGTCAGTCTCGTTTTCACACGCGCGAAGAAATCTTATATCCGTAGTCCAATGTCGGATGTGGCTGCGCTCAGTTGGGGCAATGCACCTAGCACCACACTGTGCCATTAATATAATGTGTACACTCAGGGTGAATAGAAGCAGTTGGCCCAGAAGATGACTTGGAAGCATTTGAGGCTGGTTATTGCGATGTATCGGCAGCACTGTTATCAAAGTCGGGTTTACCTCCCATGGATGCGAAATTAATGTGTGTTTATGTTCTATCCATATGCATGAGTAAAGCCGTTTTATTTATCAAGGAAACGGAGTGCTATCCTTCCGTTGCCCCCTGTGCGAGCCAGATCAGCATCCCAAGCCATGTACTCACAAACGCCGCCGTGAGAACCCCGGCGCCGGCGCGGTCTGCTGTCCCGATGTTCAATAACCCGACGTTGGGGTTGGTGTTGTGTGTGCTGCTCGAGCCTGCACCTGGGTCGCTTGTGCTGTTTCCCCCTGTTCCAGCGGTGATTGGTGCTGGCTGCTTGGGGGCTGTGTAGTTGGAACTGCCACTGCCGGTGTTGCTTCCACTCTGCCTTTCATCAAACGCAACCAAGTTATTTGCGAAGAGACTGAGGACGGCCATCTGCTGCTCGATGCCCGAGCTGCCATCCCACGTCGAATTGAACCATTGCACTCCGCAGTGTGCATGGTCGTCGAGCCCGGTGCACTGTTTGCCTGCTGCTACTGCCGAGGATTGCAGCTTCGGGATGATTTCCGCTTGTGTGTACGGAACAAGCTGGCTGGTGGTCGCCAGCCATGCTGCCAGGAAGCCCTTGAAACAAATCTGATTGCGATCGCAGGTGTGGATTGTTTCGCACGCCATCTCCGACATGACATTGCCGCCATATTTGCTGGGGAAGAAGGTCGAAAAGGTCCGGTTCAGCAGCCCGTCCACCCCGGCTTTCCATTTTGAGCCGGCATTCGTCTTAAGCTGCAGTTAGTCGATCATCCCAGAAACAAATAAGAGAGCCTCTTACCATGTTGTACAAATACGCAGCGCCCATCAGATACGTGCCATAGTTGTACGTCCACTGAATGTCTCCATGGTCTGTACAATCCGACTGGGTCGTCGTCGTATCGTCAATATACCATGTCGATGTGTTCAGCAACGGGGTCGTCGCACTCCAATCCCATATCTTCTCTGCCCAGTCGGCATACGTCTTGTTCCCTGTATATCGAGCCAGTCGTGCCGCGATCTGGAACAGCCCGCCGTTGGAGATGGCATTCTTGATTTTGTACCCTGATTGAAACGGATATAGTTGCCAGCGCAGTCCGCCCTTACAGCTAGTCGTATCCCATCGGTCCACTTGGTCGTTAAACACCCCTTGCGCCATGCTCAGCCACGACGGTGCCTTGGGGACTTGGGGATAGTTCAACTCGGCTGCTGTCAAGGCCGCCAATGCCCAAAACGCTTGATCATCATTGCCCTATACTCGTTAGAACCAGACTAAAACGAAATATAGAGAATGCAACCAACCAAATAACCACTGTAGTTGGATGTGAAAAAATCGCCCGCCGAACCAGCCTGCCAGACCATCCCGGCATTGACCTGGTCGTTCCAGGTCGCATCGCCTGTCCAATGCCAGTATTGAATCAAACCCATGAACATCGCTCCGCCTTCCCACCAGGTTCCGTCGAATTTGCCAGGAATTGCCTTGCTGGCTCTATCGGCGTAGTATGTCATCATGTCACTGGCCACGGTGGTCGCGCTCGTCCTGAAGGAATCTGGGTCGTTGATGTCGATGGTGATCGCCCGAACCAACGGTGCAATAGCCAATATCTGCCATAGCGTGAAGAGTGGCATGATATATGCGGGTAGTATATGAGCAGCGGTGATACAGAAACTTATACGCCTGCAATGGTCGGCTTGAGCCTCGAGTTCAAACCCTCATCGACTCGGCATAGCAGACCATGTATGAAGACCAACAATGCTGCACAAGGGGAAGTTGCAAGACGACAAAATAAAGCTCCCTTCTCAAATCAGACGGCGAAAACCATCATGGTCACAGGCAGCCTGCACGCAAGGGACACAAGGCTGGCTCCTCGGCCCTTATACTTGGTCGTACCGGGCTCCATGGCCATTTTAGCGCGGCTGCACGTGTGAAGAGACCGGGGGCTGGACAATCAGAAGCCTGTTTGGGCGTTGCTAGTAGTATCCTGGTGAACGGCGCCAGTGCAGGAGAGCCTCGGAGGTTGGTTGACGTCTCGTCCGAAAGTCTTGCCTAGCCAGTGACGGCCGCGCGCCAAGAGCGACCCTGGTCCAACCCCGCTTCTCGCGGCGAATTTATGATCAATAAATTTGCATTCTTGGTTTAAGCATGACTGTAGGGTTCGAACAGAGAGCGGACAATAGTGCAAAAAAATAAGAGGCAGTGTGGAAGAAGTGACCTTTCTCATTCGTGAGTTGTTGTTGGGCTCCTAACGCCCGCTCTTTTAAGAAGTATAAATCTAATTTTAGACAGACAGACCGCGTACAATCATATCTAGTACATTAATTAGCCCAGTTCCAGTAACTAACTCCGTAAAACGCCAACCCTGCCTGCCCGTCATGAATGCAAGACCTCAAAAGTCAAACGACACCCACTCTGTCTTGGGCGGCACAAACGGGAAATGCCCGTCTTTAAAATACCCATTCTGTACAAAAAAATGATATTGCTCTGTGACCGCCGGCGTATACTCGTCGTCTGGAGCGGCACAGTCCCGGAGTGTAGCAACTTCAGGTGGTCCATCAGGGAAGAAGATGCGCACCCAGGTCTTGTTGTCCTGGGGATGGAGGTATCGCGGGTGGCCGTCCTTGTACTCAACCGGCCGTCCTTTCCATTGAATGATCTTCTGTGTCATCTGGTCTCGGACCGTCTCGCCTGCGAGATCGGGAATTGGGTTGAGCTCGCTTTGCTCAACTTGGATAACCGGCTTGGGGCCAAGCGGCGCTCTGGGAAGGCTAGGTTTCGCTGGCTGAGCTGCTGCTGCTGGCTGGCCAAATCCACCTGGCGCTGCTGCGCTTGGCGCTTGTCCGAACGGATTCAGCGCCTGCGTCTGCTGCTGCTGGGGTTGGCCAAACGGCGAAGCCGCAGGTTGAGAAGGTTGCCCGAATCCACCTCCACCGCTACCGAGTGCTGATGGTTGTCCGAATCCTCCGCCTGCCGGTGCATTCTGCTGGCCGCTAATCTGTGCAAATGGTGATGTAGTCGTTTGGCCAGTGGCCTGGCCGAATGGAGAAGGCGCAGTAGCCTGGCCAAAAGGTGCTGCTCCGCCTTGTGCCAGCGGGTTGGGTTGTGTGGCTTGTGCGAATGGCGACGGTCCCGCACTGGGTTGTCCAAATCCTGCAGCTCTCGGCGCTGATGGCTGACCAAATGACGGTTGGCCAAAAGAAGGCTGGCCGAAGGAGGGTTGTCCGAACGCTGGCTTTGCAAGCCCGGACCCGAGCGTAGAGGGTTGCCCAAAAGCCGATGGCTGGCCAAACGCTGGCTTTTGTGCGCCCAGATTTGACGGTTGTCCAAAAGCAGGTGTGGATGAAGGCTGGCCAAAAGCACTAGGCTGCCCAAATGCCGGAGTCGTGGAAGGCGTAGGGGTAGCGCTTGGCTGGCCGAATGCAGGCTGCTGTGTAGACGGTTTCCCCTCGGCGATATCAATCCGGTTTGGGTGTTCGTTTTCTCCGGCCAGAACATATTTGACCGCACCGTTGAGGTCGCTCAAGATCACGCGGATCTGGTTCGTCGTCTCCTCGTGTAGTTTCTGGGCCTCTTGAACGGCTTGATTCATGTTCCCTGCAGCAGTGGCTTCGTAGTGACGCAGTCGCATCTCTTCGAAACTCTGCTCCCGCGATGGGCCTCCAAAGAGCTGTCTCGGGGCGTTCTTACCCGGTCCATAAGCAGAAAATATCCATAATGGCAGATCCTTGCCGACAGTCAGGTCAGCTTGGATAGCTTCGGCTGTTACATTATAACTAGGAAATGGTGTTAGCAAGGCGAGCGGAGATATATTGCTAGTTATTGTACTTACCTCTTGTCTTGTTGTTGCGGGGGGCGTCCTGGTGGTCCTGTTGCTATGTTAAATATGTACATTTTGGCTTTGAATGCAAATGGGCAACTGATCCAATAGGGGATAAGAGCACATCAAAAGGATAGATGGTCCATAGACATGAAAATCAACAAGAGAGCACGGTAAAGGTCTCACGGCCGTCGACACAATGGCTCCGACTCGGAACAAAAAAAAGCGGAACTTGCCTGCGTTTGACGGAGTGCTGGTGGCAGAACTCAAAGCGCTGAACCGATTGGCAGATGACCCAGAAGTCGTCTGACCTGGGTGCTCGTATCGGCATCGGTCTGGTCAAGTCAGCAAAACTCTGGCCACTTCAAATGTTGTGTTCATCTCGATCTCGAGCTTGGCAGAGCAGTCACTTACCTCCATATCGACAGCGACCCTGTTGGAAAAATGAACAGACGGCCGGCATCGTCACCTGGAATACCACAGGCTCGATTGCGATTTCTAGACACGAGCCTTGGTCGGTTCAATGTTGGGGTCGGCGCGCCGTCGCGTGTGACGTGTGGTGTTCGAGCAGTGTTGTCAACGGCGCGAGTGAAGTTTGTCCCGCGGCCGTCTGATTGGCCGAGCCCAAGTCTCCCGGCGTCCCCAGTATCAACGTTTGAATGTTGTATCTGGAATTATAACGTAGTTGAATGGGATGTGGTGTTTATGTCTAACTAGACATTTCAATGGATATTTCTTGTATGCAGACGATGATCGACAAGCGTGGAGTTGGTAAATTTTGAACGTTTCGTGTTCCAGCACTTGAGATGTCGATATATATATCTCTATCAAGAGCCACATACAGCAGCGTAATGTAATCCTGAGAAATCTTGAAAATTTGTAAAATTAAAAGCTGATACAACGATAAACAACTGACGCTTTAATTATGCGTCCAATTCAATAAAACACAGGTCTGCATCGCGCGTTTTCTAAACTAATTGTAGCATTGAAGTGATCTCCCGAATGCGTGTACCGCTGAGCGCCATCCCAAACACCATCGAACCCATGCGAGTATTAACCAGAGACAAGAAAAAAAAGGTTTATAATATACAGATCAAACAAGACTCTTCCGGTCTACGCTCTGCCGGAGATCATCCCAATTGATGCCGTCGATTTTAGGTCCGCCTAACGATTCAAGGCTAGCCGGTAGACCCTGCATTTTACCAGTGGCAAGCCGTCGCATCAGCACCGTATCTTTAGCGCTTGAAAGGGCAGCAGCCTTTCCAGTCAACAAGCAGCTCTCGAACCAAGATTCCTCCTGCTCGTCAAACGGGAGATTGACGAGTTCCATGGCACGAGTTCCCCTCAAAGGCCCGGCGGGAGTCTTGTGGACAAAGACGACGAGTTCTTCGAGAAATTGGCGACGCGATTTATTGTCGTAATTTCGGGTAAAGTAAAATGCCTCTGTGATGTTTGCACGGCAGAGCGTTTCAAAGTACGCTTGTTGTACCTTTTCAGAGGCGAGTGGCGGGGAGACGGTAAGGTGGTATGCTATGGCCAAGGAGTCGTCATGCTTTGGCAGATTCTGCTGTGTCAAGACGTAGAGAATTTCGTCGGGGAACGTAGGGATGAGAGACGGCTCAGTGAGATACTCCAATGCTCGCTGCGATTGCTTCATTAGCTGTTGGCTAGACACATATACTCGCATCACGTACTCGAAATTCGAGGCGGTCTAGGTGCCAGATCCCGTCAATAAACAGCTGGTACTTCTCTGGGAGAAAGCAGCCCCGTGTAAAAAGAGATATGGCTTCATTGGACCCGCGACAATCACGGAGGAGATAATAGATCACCGCCTGCTTTTGGTGGTCGGGAAACCGTGAGGCGAGAATCTGTTTGTAGAGGGCTCGAAGGTCGCGATTTGTCTTTGGCGGATACAGCTCCTGGACTATGCAATATTTAGCAAAAGGCCGGTTGAAAATGCCTGCATCATCCCACCTGGTTTTACGCCCATCAGCTGGAGCAAGCGATCGATGAACAATTGGTTTTGTAGTGATCGACGGTTTGCGACGGTGCGGTCGAGCGTCTTCTTGTCGTGCGCATAGTTGCGGTCAAAGTAAAAAACGGCGTCAAAAGACTCCCATGCCGCCATTTTTGTTGAAACCAGAAAACGTCTGTATTGTGCCTGGCTAGTCAGAGACGTTGTGGTCCTGGTCGCGACAATGCGAGATGATGCAAAGGCGGTGAACGGCTCAAGCCCGCCAAACAACGGCAGAAAAGGGCGCCTTGCCTCTTCGGGCGCAGAATAAACAATCCACACCCAAAACAAAGCAAGCACTACCGCCGGGAACCTTCTTCTCGACAACATCGCAACACACCCCAACACCCACCATGGCTTCTATCGCGAGAGGCCGGCCATCGCGACGCGCGGCGGCACGCAAGAGCCAAATTGCCGATGAGGTTTCTGAGGAAGAAGATGCCGGCAACGTCACACCCACGCCGTCCCACTCCAATGCCAGTGAACACGACGAGGACGAACAGGACAGCACCCCCGTCCCAAAGAAGGTGCTCCCGCGACGAGGAGGTCGCCGCAAAGTTTCAGATGTCCCGGTGCAACCTCCAAAGCGCTCTGCCAGAGGCGGCCGGAGAGGGAGGTCCGCGAAGCCAGAGCCGACCCCAGAACCAGAAACAGAGCCGGAATCAGCACCAGAAGCGGAAGTAGAGGAGGAATCGTCACAAATTGCCGAGACCGTGGAGGAGGAGGAAGACGAGGAGTCCACGGTCTTGGCAGAACAGGAAGAGCCTGAATCGCCCTCTGAGAAGGTTCGGGCAGCTCAGAAGAGAAAGAGGGCAGCAAGTTCCCGTAAGAGCCGTGATTCAGCGACGCCTGCTGCAGAACTGTCCTCACTTCCTACTCCTTCTCCTTCAGCATCGCCCGAAGCGTCCCCACGAACGCGCCGAGAATTCAACAGCCCCCTTTCCGACATCACACAGTCCGCTGTGAACAAGTCGTCTCCCGCCCCGACCAAGTCCGAAGCTGATGAGCAAAAATCTGAGATTTCTATCATCAATCCAATGTCAACAAACCTGGAAAAGCCAATGGACATTGTCCTGAAATCACGTTCATTAGGAGTTCCCGTTGCCGAGGAACCTACTGCCCCTCGTCAACGCATGGTAATTACGCATCTTGTCCTTACAAACTTTAAGAGTTACGCTGGCAGACAACTTGTCGGCCCATTTCATGTATCATTTTCTTCCGTCGTTGGCCCGAATGGATCCGGAAAATCCAATGTCATCGATTCACTTTTATTCGTGTTTGGTTTCCGTGCCAGCAAAATGCGCCAAGGAAAGATATCTGCCCTGATCCACAACTCTGCCCAATTTCCAAACTTGCCCTATTGCGAAGTTGAAGTCCATTTCCAAGAGGTCATGGATATGCCGGGAGGTGTTCACAAGGTTGTCCCAGAATCGCAATTGGTCGTGTCGCGACGAGCTTTCAAGAACAACTCCAGCAAATACTACATGGACAACAAGGAGGCCAGTTTCACAACAGTCACAACATTCCTCAAAGATCGCGGCATCGACCTGGACCATAAGCGATTCTTGATATTGCAGGGCGAAGTCGAATCGATCGCGCAGATGAAGCCCAAGGCTGCCAATGAGCATGAAGATGGACTTTTGGAGTATCTCGAGGATATTATCGGAACTTCCAAGTACAAAGCGCCAATTGACGAAGCGGCGGCCGAGGTCGAAACGCTGAATGACGTTTGCGTGGAGAAAAACAACCGTGTTCAGCATGTCGAGAAAGAAAAAACTGGTCTGGAAGACAAGAAAAATAAAGCCCTCGCGTATATGCGTGACGAGAACGATTTGACTATCAAGCAGTCTGCTTTATATCAAATCTACATAGCGGAATGCGGGAACAACACCAGGGTCACCGAAGAAGCCATTATGCAGATGCAAGAGTTGCTCAATTTAGAGCTTGAGAAGCACGAAGGCAACGAATCCGGAATCAAGGAACTCGAAAAGATATACAAGCGTAGCGCCAAAGAATACGAATCAATGGAAAAAGCAACACAGGCGATGATCAAGGAAATGGCCAAATACGACAAAGAGACAGTCAAATTCGACGAGAAGAGGAAGTTCTTGGTCGGAAAACAAAAGAAACTCAAAAAAACTCTGCAGACCAGTCGCTTGGCAGGCTCGGAGTGCAAGAGTCTCGTTGAAAAACATGCGTATGATATTGAGAAAAAGTCTGCCGAGATTACACAGCTCGAGGATGAGATGAAGGTCGAAGAAGAGGAACTTGGGGCAATTCGTGAAAGCCTGAAAGGAAAAACAGAAGGACTTTCGGATCAGATCGCGGCGAAACAAAAGTCTCTCGAACCGTGGAACGCCAAAATCAACGACAAGCTTTCAGGTATTGCGGTGACACAGAGTGAACTCGACATCCTCAACGAGAAAAGCAATGCTGGAGCCAAGGCTCTCGAGGAGGCCCAAGCCAGGATCGCCTCAATCGAAGAGAGCCTCGCCAACAAGGAAGCAGACCTCGAAGAAAAACACCAAGACAAGACTGAACTTGAAGCTGAAGTCGAATCTCTCAAAGAGGATTTCAAGCAACTGTCGCAGAAAGAGCCCGAGTTTCGCTCGCACGTTTCCAGTGCTCGACAAAAAGCAGAAGAGGCTCGCGCTAGCCTTGCCAGCACACAGAACCGTGGCAGTGTGCTTACCGGTCTGATGCGACTCAAGGAATCCGGTCGTATTGATGGGTTCCACGGGAGACTGGGCAACCTTGGAACGATTGATGAGAAATACGATGTCGCCATATCCACTGCCTGCCCTGCTCTTGAAAACATGGTGGTCGATACCGTTGAAGTCGGCCAACAATGTATTGATTATTTGCGAAAGAACAATCTTGGTCGATCAAACTTTATCCTTCTCGACCGTCTACCGAAGCGAGACATGTCTTCTATTTATACTCCCGAAAGTGTCCCGCGACTCTTTGACTTGATCAAGCCCAAAGAGCCCCGATTCGCTGCGGCCTTCTACAGCGTGTTGCAAAACACGTTAGTGGCCAAGGATCTACAACAAGCGAACAGAATTGCATACGGCGCCCGACGGTGGAGAGTCGTCACACTTGACGGACAACTCATCGATGTGTCTGGTACCATGAGTGGTGGAGGTACCCGTGTTGCAAAGGGCGGCATGTCTTCGAAACAAGTGGCCGAGACGTCCAAAGAGCAAGTGGAAAAACTCGAGCACGACCGCGACGATATGGAGAAGAAGCTTAAAGCATTCCAGGAAAAGCAACGTCAACTTGAGGCCTCTATCCGACAAAAGTCCGAGGAAATCCCTCGACTTGAAACTCAGATTCAGAAGATTGGGATTGAGATTGAAAGTGGCAAGCGCAGTCTTGTGGATGCCCAGCGCCGTGTGAAAGAGTTAAGCGTTGAGCATAAGCCATCCAAGGCTGATGAGAGTCGTGCACAAATCCTTGAGCAGCAGAAGGCTTCTTTGCAAGACGAAGTTGACGATCTCCGCAGCGATATGGCTGGTATTGAGGAAGAGATCCAAGAGCTCCAAGCCAAGATTATGGAAGTAGGCGGTGTACGCTTGAGGAGCCAGAAAGCCAAGGTCGACGGGCTGAAGGAACAGATCAATCTTCTTTCAGAGGAAATCTCTAATGCAGAGATTGCAAAGTCGAAGAACGAGAAGCTGATTAAGAAACACGAAAAGGCCCGGCTGGAGGCAGAAAAGGAAAGCCAACATTTGGATACGGAAATGGAGAAACTTGAGGAAGACGTCAGGAGCCAAGCAGATGACGCGTCAGGGTCCAGACAGAAAGCAGATGAGGCTCAAGAGGTCAGTGCATGCAAATTACTTTGAAGACAACTAACTTACAGTATTTAGGCACTTGAGACGAAACGTGGCGAGCTGAAAGCGCTAAAGCAGGAGCTTGACGAGAAGACTGCTGAGCTAAACGAGACTCGGGCCCAGGAGATTGAGATGCGCAACAAACTGGATGAGAACCAAAAGATCCTGGCTGAGAACGAGAAACGCAATCGGTATTGGGAAGAGAAGCTGGGTAAACTGACGCTACAGAACGTTAGTGACCTAGGAGACGACCAGGAAGTTCCCGAGTTACAAACATTCACCGCCGACGAACTCGAGGATATGAACAAGGAATCACTCAAAGCAGTCATTGCAGCACTCGAGGAAAAGACGCAGAATGCGTCTGTCGATCTCTCGGTAGTTGAAGAGTATCGCCGCCGGGTGGCTGAGTACGAGTCTCGATCAGCAGACCTAAACGAGGCACTTGCTGGCCGCGATACTGCCAAAGCACGTCTGGATGGTCTTCGATCGTCTCGTCTCACGGGCTTCATGGAAGGCTTCAGTACCATTTCGCTCCGCCTGAAGGAGATGTACCAGATGATCACCATGGGCGGCAACGCCGAATTGGAACTTGTCGACTCTCTCGATCCGTTCTCGGAAGGCATTCTGTTCTCTGTTATGCCTCCGAAGAAGAGCTGGAAGAACATTAGCAATTTATCTGGTGGCGAAAAGACACTGTCTAGTCTGGCTCTGGTGTTTGCCCTCCACCATTACAAGCCGACGCCTCTGTATGTGATGGACGAAATCGATGCTGCTCTTGATTTCCGAAATGTAAGTTCAAGGATATTACCGAGAACCTTTACTTGAAGAGTTCATACTAATGAAAAACAGGTCTCTATCGTTGCGGCGTACATTAAAGAGAGAACCAAGAATGCCCAGTTCATTGTCATTTCTCTCCGCAACAACATGGTAAGTATTCCATTCGAGCATACATAGTCTCTATCTAACGCTTGTGACAGTTTGAGCTTGCTTCTCGCCTTGTTGGTGTATACAAGGTCAACCATATGACAAAAAGCGTCGCGGTCCAGAATGTAGACTTCATCACTGGCCGGTCGACAGCGACAGTGACAGCGCCTGCGACGCAGTCATGATGAGAACGAAGCTTTTTTTCCACCTTTGCATATCTATAAAGAGATCAGCGAAGCGAGGCGTGTAAGCTTGTATATATTATTGAATGAAGTCTATGATTCTGTGTTTGTAAACCGCAGGGTGGTTTATCACGACGGACTGCGTTGGTTTTGAGTTTTGGGCGGCCCTCAGGCGGCTGTGGTGTTGAAGCTGAAGCATTTTTGAACGTGGCTGGAGTTTTAGGGGTTGGTTGTTTGGTGCAATAGATGTTACTTTTATTCTGAATATATTCATTCATTCAAATGTTGTTTGTCCATGTTCAGGGCCTTGGTCTGCGCGAGGTCTAGGGGTCGTCGGACCTCATTCCAGGCTTGCGCTGAGCAATCTTCGACAAGAATCCTTTGTCATCCCCCGCCTCGGCAACAACCTTGCTTGAGGCATTTTACGCGAGCAAACTTACTCCAGTTTGCACCACGTTGCGAATGGAGATCTACGTCATACATCGCGGGCCATATATTAAGCGCCCCTTGGAGACAAAGCTCCCAGTTTCTCGGTCGAGAGAGTTAGCAGACGCTTAGCGCAGGCAGTGGCAAGCGATTCGGGCGGAACATGGCCCGTTGGCCCTTGTTTGTCGTGCATCGGAGATATGGCCGAGTCGACGGCTCGTTGGATAACGCGAAATGCGCCATCCCCGTGGGGAGTAAGAGGCATGTTTTTTAGGTTTTGGGGGTAGTTTTTGCGGGGGGTCTCCACTGTTATGCACCGTGGAGAATGATCGAGTGCTGTACGATGCCATGCGAATAAATAGGCGCTGGTGACCCAGTTTTTGGACATGCTCGCATGGGTCGTATTTCACTGACTGTGAGCATCTTATCGTTTCTTCTTTGACGACCACCATGTTGGAAGGCTATGCTTTGGAGATCGCCTTGACCGCTGCCAACTCGGCAGCGCAGGCGTGGTATGGCTATGACCAGGTACGTGGCCTTCTTTGGAGATGATATTGGATATATGGACGCAGCTCAGTGTGCTGTAGGGCGTTGTCAGCGGTGTCTTGATCAGCCCGGATTTCATCGACACGTTTCCTCAGACAAAAAACTCGAATATACAGGGTATAACTGCGAGTTGCTTTTCTGTAAGTTGGCCGTCTTGACCTTTGTCTTGTAGAAAGTTTGCTGACTGAATGTTCCCAGCTGGGAAACTTGGCTGGCTGTCTGGGAGCAGCCACTTGGGGCGACAAACTTGGCCGGAAGAACACTTTGAGGGTTGGTGCTGTGATAAGTTGTATTGGAGCTATCTTGCAGTTCTCAGCAGCAGCCTTTCCTCAGCTAATTGTTGGTCGTGTTATCAATGGCATTGGAAATGGTGAGTCCGAACATGTCTGTAGCTGATGCAATGGGCTCTCACGTTATATGTCTAGGAATGACCAGTTCAACCTGCGGAATCTACCAAGCCGAGTCGTGCCGTGGACAACGGCGAGGAAAGCTGTCTGTCATTGTGGTCCTGCATAACGTGGTGTTTTACTGTGCTGCAACGTGGCTCACTCTTGCGTGCTCTTTTGCAAGTGGAGGATGGCAGTGGAGGCTTCCGCTGTCTCTGCAGGTACGTTTGCATTCTGCAACCGAAAAATAAAACCAAGGCTAACGAGTAATAGATTGTGCCTTGCTTGGTGATGGTCTCCATTTTACCCTTTATTCCGGAGAGTCCGCGGTGGCTTCTTATGCACGATAAATTGGAAGAAGGCACAGACTCGCTGCGACGATACCTTGGACAAGGATTATCTACAGACGATTCAACTGTCCAGAAGGAACTTGCTTCCATTCTCGGCGCGATCCGAACCGAAAGACAGTCTCAAATATCTTTCCGAGAAATTATTACCAACAACGACCGTTCTGGACACTTGAAACGACTGCTGCTGGGATGCGGAGGGCAATTTATGCAGGTTAGTTGAAGCAGATATAAGAGATAATGTATAAATCCTGACAGTGATTAGCAATTTGGCGGAATCAATGCACTCAACTATTACTTTCCAACCATACTCACAGACAATATTGGGCAAACGGAGCTCATGGCTCGGATTTTGACAGGCTGCAACGCAACTTCGTACATGATCTCGTCGGGCATGTGCTTTTGGATGATTGAACGCTTTGGTCGACGCTCCTTGATGCTCAGCGGTCTTACTCTGCAGTGCTTTGCATACTTGATGGTCGCGATATCGGTGGCCCTGCTTGCTCATGCGCCTCTCCAGGTACACATCTTTAAACACCTGTACAAAGCATGGTATGAAACAAACAGAAATCTAACTTGTGAATAGTGGGGGGCAGTCGCAATTTCTTTCCTCTTCTTCTACTACGCCATCTTTGGCTTTAGCTGGGGCATGGTTCCCTGGGTATATCAAGGCACGTATTCTACTGTGACTTGAAGAAGATGATGAGCTGACAAACTGTGAAGCTGAGATCAACTCTCTGGCGATGCGTACGCAAGGAGCAGCAGCAGCGACGGCAACAAACTGGGTACGCCCTTTGACTTACTATTAAAAATGTTAACAGCCATACTGATATATATATTTTTCAGTTGTTTGGTTTTGTCTGCACTCAGTTCACGCCGACTGGCATCCAAAACATCGGCTACCGGTTCTACATCAGTAGGTTGAGATATCAACTTTACAAAATCCATTGCTAATGCCACACCTAGTCTTTGCCTGCTTCAATCTTGTATTCATCGCCGTAGTCTACTTCCTCTACCCCGAGACAGCTAATCGAACGCTCGAGGATTTGGATGCCTATTTCGACCGCGACTCTGGACACAAGACGATCATTCCGATTGGCGACAAGGTTGCCAAGGGGACTGCGCGGCCATTGGAGGCCATCGAGGCCGAGGCTCGCCGGGTTGCTGCAAGTGGGAAGCAGATTGATGCCAACAAGGTCTCTACGACTCATGTCGAGGATGTCGAGGCATAGTCGGGCTCGGACGAGAGCAATTCATGGCGTAGACCTAGGATTCGTGCAGCCAATACAAACACAGTTCTCCGTAAACACTCCTCCTTGTTGTCATGTGGGTAATAACCAATAATAACCGGGGTTTGAGGTGTTGTTTAATATAACGAGTCTCATCTCATCGGAATACTGCCGGCGGATGTAAAACATGGTGGCAGGGGCCCCCAAGGAATCAACGTTTATCTAACTTATATAAAGGTTTTATATAAGAATATAATTCTAATTCTTTATATAAGTTGATAAATGTTGATTCCTTGGGGGGTCGCCGTGCCAATATTTTTTGCACCCGCCTCAGCGGCGTCCAGCTGAGCGACATTGGATCAACCAGGACTACGCAGGTGCTTGGGGACAGCTCGTCGCTGCAAGTCATGCGCGATGAGAGGGGACTAGGGTTAATCAAGCATCAACCATAGCTGAAATCATGTCAATGTCCTACACAAAGCACGTCTGGTCTTTCCCATTTTTTATTCATTTTGACTATTATCGCTGAATCTCTACCGGACTTTTGTCGTAACCCATCATGGATATGCTCATAAACGTGCTCGTACTGGCCGTAGTCAAATCCAACTCCCGCCAAAACAGTGCAGCCCGTTTAAGCAGCAATGGTAACCTCAACCTCGACACCAGCCTCGATGTTGATAATGATCTGCTTGACGGTCTCGGTAGGGGCGTGAAGGCTATTTTTTTCTCCATTAGCACTGGTGTTCCGAAGACGAGAGAAAGGGAAGAGGCTCACTCGATGAGACGCTTGTGGATGCGCATCTCGTACTTGTCCCAGGTCTTGGAACCCTCACCGTTGGGGGTCTTGCGGGTGGTGATGTTCAGGGTCTTGGTTGGGAGACGGACTATTGTGCAGTTTTCATTAGTTTGTCGTTCGCAAGATACGAAATCGAGTCTGGAGACTAACCAGGTCCCTTCACGGTGAGCGACTTGGTCTTCGCGCGCTCAATGAGCTCCTGGCAGACCTTCTCGAGCGAGGCGACCTTGCGCGAGGTGAGGGTGATGCGGATCTTGTGGACTTTCTGCGTGGAATATTAATCAGTACAAGACGCTTGGAGTAATATTGGAGGTGGTTGAAGCGTATACGCACCGGTCCCTCGCCGAAATCCTTCTCGGGCTTCTGGAAAGACATTTTGACGTGACTGCTCTCGAATCTCGAAGTCCAAAAGTCGACGAGAATTTTGTGTTTTTGTGTCTTTTGCGCAAGTCTTGGCGGCTCGGTTAGGCCTGCGCTAGGCCTAGTTGGGCGCTGACTCAGCTGTATCCTCATGGAAGGCAACGACCAACGAACAACAAGACCGTGAATCACGACTAAGAATTACTCATTTGTCGTCTTCATCCACGACCATGCATCCGCACAGCTATATAACTCTCCTCCCCGCTGTGCGCCTCGCTTTCCCTGCCCTTCCTCTCCCACTGCCCAGATCATCCATGCGATCATGGACCTGCCCCTCCTAGTCCCCGTCCCGCCGCCGCCAGTGCGGCCGGCCATCCCCAATGAAGCATGGGGAGCTATACTCGATGCATGGATCCTGCTCACCGAGCTGCGCGTGCACACCCCCGACCACGGCGATGGGCAATTCGGGAAATGCGCGAGCGCCCACAGCTTCAGCCTGCCGTTTCTGGCCTCGTACTTTGCGGCACATGGCGATGCGAGGGTGCATGGTGGCGCGCACGACAGTCGGAAGACGAGGCGGTTGCGCAAGTCGGTGTTTGGCCTGACGAGGCGGTACTATCTCGACACGAGCAGTCCTGGAGATGGTGGACTGTTGGACTGGAGGCTGCTGGGCGACTTCAGCCAGTGCTACCATTCGCACGCGGCGGCGCTGAGAGAGCTGTTGTCGGAGGTGTGGAATCGGTATAGTGCGCAGATCACGGCCAGTGTGGAAAGGGGCCGGAACGAGATCATGAAGCAGCTGCAGAAACAGAGTCCGACAGCTGAGCAGCTGCAGGTTATTATCACTGACCTCCGGAGACTCACCATCCTCGCCGCGACGCTCCCCCAGGCCGGCCATGTGCTGATGACCGGGTCTGACTATCTGGACGCGCTTTACGACGCTTACAAGCCAGGCAGCAATTTGCAAAGCGCGCTGGCTGCCAATGCCTATGTAGGGCTAACATCGCTGCTCAAAGCAGCCAAACCGAACCTGTCGCTTTTACTCGACCATCTGTTTACCCTCAGGGTTGCCGCGGGGGTAGGCAGCGCTTCAAAGGACAGCAAAAAACCCGGACTTCTTTCGGACCTGGTGTGCAGTACCGATATGCTGGTTCGAATCGAGCGCTTTCTCGTCTCTGCGCCGCAGAAACGCGGCCAGGACCTGGTCAGCTCTCTGCGAGCATATCAGCAAGAAATGAAACAGTTTCACCATCGGCATCAACGGCACAAGAAGAGAGCAGACAAGGGAAAGGCCCCTGTAGACGTGCATGCACACAAACTCTCTTTAATTACTCAGATCCAAGACCTTTTCCCGCACCTCGGCGCTGGATATGTACTCCGACTCCTGGACTTTTACAACGACAGCGTCGAGACGATAATGGCACATTTGCTAGAAGACTCTTTGTCTACAGAGCTCAAATCTCTGGACATTTCAGAACCTCTTCCAGAAACAGGCCTCACGCACGACGTGCTAGAACCCCATCATCACACCCCACACTTGGCCGAACAACCAGTATTCACACGCAACATCGACATGAAAGACGACCCGCTCATGCAGGCTGCCCTCTCCTCCGACTCTGGCCAAAAGGCGAAGCTTCATTTTGGCCGCGGTGCTAGCGACACCACTGCGGACGCCCTCCTCGCCGACCGCAGCCAGCACGCTACCAACAAAGCCGCCATCCTATCTGCTCTCGCGACGTTTGACTCTGACGACGACGAGCGCGACGATACTTACGACGTGGCAGACGTGGGCGGCACGGTGGACGCGCCCGACACCGAAGAAAAGCGCAGTGGTCGTTCCGCCGAGGAAACGGACATTGCGCTGTATCGAGCCTGGAAGACCACGCCCGCGCTGTTTGCGCGTGACTCCAACACGCGTCGGTCGCCGCCGCGTGCGGCGCTGAAGCGCGAGATGGGCATGACGGATGAGGCGATTGAGGGGTGGGCGGTGATGCTGCAGCGGGATCCGAAGAAGGAGGCTCGTTTGGAGTCGAAGATTGCACTTGGAGCGGGCGTGGCAGGAGGAGGAGGAGCAGCAGCAGGCCAGCCAGACCTTGCTGCGACGGCGTATCGAAAGCCGAAAGCGGATCTGGGCAGTGACGATGAGGAGGATGGTGATGGCGACCGGTTTGCTGGAAGTGCGCGAGGCAGAGGCAGAGGGAGAGGTGGTGGTGGTCCGAATCGTGGAGGGCGAGGAGGACGAGGAGGAGGAGGCCGCGGCCGAGGCGCGAATCACCGCCGGCGCGACCAGCATGCAAAGAAGATGGCGCGGGCGATGCCTGCTTCATAAATAGACTACTCTACTAGATGATACTAGATGATAAACGAATGCACGACAGTTACTCTGCTTAACTTTTGTCTACACAGTATAATGGCCCGGCGAAGGCGGCACAGCGCCGGATTCCCAGTTCTTCATCTCCTCACCCAACTCAAACTCGATGCTACCGCCGTTGACGAACACATCGTCATGCTCCAGCCAGTTTTTGTTCCACTTCTTGCCATTCACCTTGAGACTCTGCACGTAGAATCCCTGGTCGAGGCCGGAGGCGGTAATGTGCAGTGTGTTGTTGTTGCCCACTGTCATGTTGATTTCGGGGAACCAGGGAGAGCCGACGAGGTAGACTGGCTGCGTGACGACGGGGTACAGGCCCAGAAGCTGCCAGAGCAGCCAGGAGTTCATGGCTCCGGCGTCGCTGTTTCCGGGGACGCCGTATGCGGCGTCTTTGAAGCTGGGGAGACTGTCAGATAAGAGTTGTACACGATGGATTGCATGCTTACTATGTAGTGCTGAGGTTGCGTGTCTGCTGCACCGATTTGGCCTGCTTGTTAACGTAGTGGTACAAATAGGGGGTCATGAAATCAGGTTCGTTTCTATTCACTATCAGCCAGCTGCCATGTGGTCTAGAAAACACTGGACGTACCCGATGTTCATCAGTGTCGTTATGCCGGCGCCGTTGGCTCCGAGGTTCTGCTTTGCAAGGCCAGGCACAAACTGAACAGTTAGTTAGGTCTAGAGACAGAGAAGTGAAGAAATACCATAGTGTCCAATCTAGACTCAAAAGTCGAGTTTCCGCCCATAAACTCGACTAACGTTTGCATGTCATGAGGAATGACAAAAGAATACTCTGCAATAGAATAAACATCAATAGTGAAATAGAATAAAGGAGAAAAAACCCACCCCATGGAATTCCTTCATATGTAATGGCACTCCATTCGCAGTTACCACAGTATAGCGGATCATAGTTAGTATTATTGAAGGTGCCATTCGAAAGCTTTGGCGCCAGGAACCCCGTGAAATTTAAACTGCTGACCTCGTGATCCCAAATATGCTGCCAGCCAGCCGACCTCTTCAGATACTTTTGCTGATCCTCCGGCTTGACGCCGGCAGCAACCTGGCTCAGCGCGAAATCGTTAAGACTATACTCGACCGTGCGCGAGATGGAGCGCGAGTTGCGGTCGACGGAGATGTAGCCGAGTTCGAGCCAGTCGCCGAGCGCGCCGCGGCCCTCCTTGGTGCTGCCGGTGAGATCCGTGGGGTCAAAGGTGTTGTATGGGATGACTTCGGCGTCCTTGACCATGGCGGCGTATGCCTCTGTCCAGTTGATCGCGCCGCGCAGACCCTTGACGTAGGCGTCGGCGAGCACATTGTCTGCGTCAGATCCTCCCTGCGTCAGTCCGTTCCAGTTTCCTGATCGTCCGTCGGGCATGAAGCCTTCGTGTCTGACAATTAATTAGCAAGAGGAGAGTAAAAGGCAGTAGTGGATCTCACGTGTAAATGTCGACGATGCCACGGATCATAGACTCATAGTATGTCGGCTGGATGATATGATACAAGCTGACCGTGCAGCGGAAAATATCCCCTAAATTCAAAGTGAGATGGAGACACACAGCTCAGGCCGGTATACTTACACAAAGTGTAAAAGTCGTCCCACGACGGCACGGACGACTCCCATAGCGGGTTCTCGCCCGTCCTGTCCGACGGCATGAGATGCGTAAAGTACAGCGAGCTGTACAAGAGTCGCACGTGGGTCATGTTGGCCGAGTCGTCGACGGGCACTTGGATCTTGTTAAAGACGTCCTGGTTCCATTCCCTGACTGCGTCAGCAACTGTGTCATTGACCTTCCACGAGGGAATCTCTGAGGCAATATAGGCCTTTGCCTTGGCGGTCGAGATGAACGAGATTCCAATGCGAGACGAAATCTGTGCCGACGCATCGCTGTCCCAGCTGAAGAGAGCACCAACACGGTCGTTCATAGGGCCGGACGAGACCTTGGTTGTCTGGTTGCCATAGACCGGCTGGGGAATGTCGTCGTTGGCCTTGACGTGGTACCGCGGAATCGGGTCTGTGTTTGCGCCAGAGAAGACCTGGGCGGATTTGGTGTCTGTGGAGAATTCGCCGTAAAAGTAAATGGTAAACGGAGCACCTAGTTTGAGTTTGTTAGTCTGCAACTGGGTATAGCGGGGTATAACTGGCAGGCAGCATCACCCAGACTGACCATTATTAAAGCCGCCAATATAGGTGCCATAGCCCTGGTACGATTTGCCATCGTCGTTGATCTCGATCTCGCCGCCAACGTAGAACTGCGAGCTGGGGTTACCTGGCGAGCCGGGGAGGTACTTCTGGAGTTAGCTGGGTATCCATGAATGTTGAATGAAGGCATCTCGAGATATACATGAGAGACATCGACGAGGACGTATTTCTCGCCGCTGGGGAACGAGTACGTGATGATGCCCGCGTGTCTGGAGGCCGACAGCTCTGCCACGACGCCGCTTTGCAGGGTCGTCTTGAAATATCCGACCGTGGCGGTGTCATTGCCGACCTGGATGACGGGTCAGTCCTCTATAGCAGATACACAGAGAGTAATCAGCATACCCTCGGCTGGGCATAGGTGGTGTTGTCGAGGATGTTGACGGTATCGAGTGACGTCATCGGGAGTTGGGGAACTAACCCGTACTTAGGTTCTCCACTTTTTTAGGGTTAGGGTTACCTAGTCAGCCATGTACCCTTTAAAAGAGAAGAAGAACCCACCCAGTGCCGCTCTCGTGCATCATGGCTGTACTGTCAGCATTTAATCTTCTAATGTGAGGTAAAGAGAACGTACTAAAGGCAGTAACATTGCCGTCTGGCGTCCACCCACCGTTCAACACGGCGAGATCCCAGTTGGCTGCGGTGCTGTCGAGGCCAAACTTGACGACGCCAAACGGACGCGCGGCGCCGACGAAGATGTCGCCTCCGCCAAAGCCCTGGCCGGGTGTTGGGCCTTCGGAGCCGATGAAGGCATTCACATACTGCGAGTAGTCCACTGCTGCTGCTGCTGCTGGGACAAGACTGCCCAGCGCGGTGAGAATCAGGGAGCGCATGGTGCCGGTGGATCGTTGTTGGATGTTGCCATCAATTGATGATGTCGGTGTAGCACAGATTATATATAGGCGGCCGCAAGGTTACATTCCAGACGAAGCATTCGAGCTGCCCCGCGTCTCGATTGTCCATTGGATAACAGCCAGGAGCTAGCTAGAACGCTACGAAGCAGCAAATTGCCCGTGAAGCTATCGGTCGATGTGCTAGTAGTCAGTTTTGTGAGGGGAAAGCGGAGAGATCGACACGCGTCGGCGATTTCTACCCCGAGAAACATACGCGACGTAGAGAGCAGAGAGTAGGAAGTAATGAAGTTCATATTAATGCACTGGCTTCTGACGTACTCGTGCAGAGTAAAAAGCAGTAAATATTATTTTAATTCCACAAAATCCACAAAACACACGCCCCCAGCCCTCCCCTTCTCATCAAACACCACGCCCTCCTCGTCCAGCAGCTTGCGCTTCTCAACCGAGTACTCGCCGCCATTGTTCCAGGCGCCCTTGTATCCACCCAGCGAGCGGTCGGTGGCCAGCACACGGTGACACGGCACGGCGGGCGCGAAGGGGTTGTTTTTCATGGCGCTGCCGATGGCGCGCGGGCCTGAGGAGAGATGGCGAGCCAGCGCAGAGTATGTTGTCCAGCGGCCGCGGGGGACCGAGAGAAGCGTGCGGTAGACGCGCCGGCGAAAGGGGGACAGGGTGGGATGTGTGGCGATGCGTGAGAGTGGTTTGCGGAGGAGGTCTGCTTGTTGTTGATGTTGGTGTTGTTTTGGTGTTTTGCTGGCCGGTTGTGGTTGTGTAGCGACCGCGGTCGACGCCATAGTGTGGCTGGTATTGTAATTTGAATATTGAGATGCAAATGAGGAGCATCTGAGAGTTGAAATGTTGAAGATGGACAAAAAAGACGAGAAAGAAATAAAGAGAGAGAAGAAGGAGAAGAAGAGAGGAAAGCATTGCGCCCAAATTGGCCAATCACGGGCGGGAACGCTGTCCGGATGATGTCATTCATCTACACTGTAAACATTGAGCCTCAGAAGCCCACAACAGAAGTTGGGCAGTTGTCAGTTAGTAGCTAGTGAGTGAGTGAGTTACTTACTTACCCATAAAGCCAAAACAGATGTCTGGTTGGCACCCTCGATGTCGGAAATCGCCTATACGATATACGTTTTGCCTGACCGGTGAGCCCTGCCCCGTGACCGACATGGCGAAGAAGGCCAAAGTCTAACATGTTTGAAAACAACAAAAGGTACAATTAATAACACGTAATCCAAAGATACACGATTACAACCGATGATTGTACGTATGTATTACAGTAAAGACGGAGTCCGCCGGGGCGATAAGATAAGCCCCCCGCATTTCGGATGTGCGAGTTAGCGCTGCGGCGGGCATTACATGCACATATTATAAGATGGTACAAGAGTACTATGCACATAACGAGGCAGAGCTGAAAACAAGCACGCCGATGGCCGGCCGGCTCAAACTCTCTGCAGCCGAGAGTTTCACCAGCGCCTTAACACGCATAATAAGAACAACACCTATAATAATAAGCTTCTCTCGGTGAGCAGACCAGACAGTGTCACATGTTGACCTTTTACTGTCTGAGGTGCGTTGCCGACCAGAGCCTCACTTTGAACGAGCTCACCGCAGATAAAAGTAGCAACCACAAGCGAGGTGTTGGAGAATTGGTAGAATTCCATCCATTCATTATTATTGCATAGCACTCGTAAATCTGTAGGCTTCATGATACATGTCAAATAGCAAAACAAAACCAACACACGGACCGCCCAACCCCCTAAAGAGACCAGAAGGGAAGAGACCAGAAGGGAAGAGACCAGAAGGGAAGAGACCAGAAAGGAAGAAGACAATTAGAACACAAGAATAAAAAGAAGAATAAAAGGAAAAGAATAAAAATAAAGTAAAAATAAGACATGGACAATGCGACTGTTCTGTTTACCATCGTACCATCAGACATGTGGTAGGAAGAAGAAGAAGAAGAAGAAGATAACGACGAGATAAGGGTATATGATGAACACGCCTCCCATGAGATGATTGGATTAAATAAATTCGTCAAGATCGTAACAGTGCGTACCCCAAATGCAATGCCGGCGATGATCACTTCTGGCGCTTAAGCACTCGAGTTGCGCCGGAGTTGAAGACTCGCTTGGGGATGGGATGCCGATGGTATGAGCGTAGATGCTCGACCATGTGGTCCCGGCGAGGGAACCCCATTCTGCCTTTGCGCGAGCATGCTGCAATTGGACAGTCGATGTGCACTGGGTTATGGACGCTAGACATGTGGCGCTTCACGTCAGCGAGCCTGGTGAAAGTGCTCTGGCATTCACTGCACGCAAAGCTGCGACCAGGGCGCCTGGCAGAGTAATGAGTTAGCTCAAATGTGCACACCGGACACTACCAGGGGGAGACAAACTTTGAGGGTGTGGGTTTGGCTGAGGCGGCGGGCGGCATCTGGCGAGGGGGCTGGTGTGGGCTCGGAGATGGCAGCCCGTTGGCAAACTGCGGCGGGGAGGCGAGAGGAAGAACCTGGGAGACGGGGCTTGGGAAAGGTACACCCGTTGGCTTCCACTGGACACTTCTCGCTACACCCAGTCCATAGGAAGCAGCCATCCCGCACTCCGGGTCCATCTGGTAAGGAGAGTGCATGATAGGCACGGTGTTTGTTAACGCAGGTGATGGATACGCCGTCATGGGCACTGGGCTGTAGCCTGGGCTGTAGGGAGCAGAGAATAGGTCAAAGTCGGCCTGTTGCTGAGCTGAGAATGAGACGAATTGGTAGGGGCCGGACATTTCACTGCGCTGGGTGCACGGCCTTTCTACCTCACTGGCGAAATCGTAACCTGTAAAATATGCCTGTTGGAAAAGTGGTGAGCAGTGCGGCCTCAATGGGACTGGGAGAGCTACCATAGTGACTTCTGCAAGTAGAGAAGAATAGTCGGGGCCAACTGAGAGGTGAGAGCAGAGATAGCAAGAGGAATGAAGTGAGCGCAGAATAAATAGATTGGCAGAAGAGAAGAGTCGGAAGAGGGAGAGAAGAGATTGGGAGAGGGGGGGAAGAGGAGAAGGAGGAAAGGAGGAGGCGGGCAGGGTATAAAAGCAGCAGGCGAGCTCAGCAGGCCATGACGGCGGCAGCAGCAGCAATCACCACAACAGCGTGCTGATAGAAGGGCCGTCGAAGGGCGCTAGAAGGTAGTGGGGCGGGCGTGGGTGCCGGTGATTGGCGGCCGGTGGCGGAGCACTGAGCAGGAGAACCTCACCGGCGGATCCACTTCCCCAGCCGCGCACCAACCACGGGCGCGCATTGGAGCCAAGCCCCACCGGATCGACGAATCTCCTCCGGTTCGAGTTGTTGGCAGGTGCGCCAGTGCGCTGTGATTGGCCGGCCCGCCTCCCCCGGCTTCCCCAGTCTGGTGCCGACCTTATCTGTATTTTTCACGGTACGTACTGTATTTGGTTGTACGTGCCCAATGCCGCGGTCCTGACCACACCCAATCAGCTGCCGAAAGCGGGAGTCTGCAAGCAAGTGATGTCCTCTGTACTCCGTACTCTGTAAGAAAACCCGCCGTCCCTGATGGCTGATGCACACGGACGCAGCTTAATCACGTCGGACAAAAAATCACGCAGTCCGAGCTTCGACGCAGCCTCATCTTGTCCCGATCAGATCTAGTCGGCCGTCTGTCTACAGAGCCAATAGTCACTCTACGCAGCTCGCTTAGGAGTGTCTAGCATGGTACGAAATAGTTTTTCAGTATTAATTATTAGTTCTTCCAACAGCCGAGGAACCATGACGCGGCAGCAACGTTGCGAACCACACGCAACAAGAAATTCGAGAATTCTTGGTCTTGGCACGGCACCAAGTGGACCAAGCGTCGATCGTCGATCGGGACGCTGTGAAGAAGCAAGACTGAAGAGCCCCATTTCTCCGTGGTCGGGGACAAAGAAACTAACCATGGCCATTGTGATTTATTGCTCTAGGAGGGGGGCCCTGATCCTGCGAGAATACCAATGGGCCAACTGGACAAACAGACAAAAGCCACAGTAATATTTTTATTAAACAAACAGAAAGAAAAAAAAAAACTTCAAAGGGAATGGTGCTCCCCGTGCCTGAATCCGTTCTAGCGCGGCCTTCTGGAAGTCTCAGCTGACTCTGCCATAGATACGTAATACACTCAATCAAAAGAGGCGCGGCGCCAAACGCAGACGTATTCCTATGCTAGTCAGACGTGATGCGCTCTGTAGATCGTGGCAGAGATGATGAAGAAATAAAATCCCGCAGAAACTACACATGAGGCTTTTTATCTGCCGTCTCTACCACTATGACTGTTACCACTACTGCTACTAATCATCCCGTCAAAGTGAGGCGGGCTCAGCCATCCGAAAGCTTGAAACAACAAGGAAAAAAAGGAGCCGGCCTGAGGCCTTTCTTGCTAGCCCGCTTGGCAGAGCCGCGACGCTGCGACGTCTTGTCGGCACGATACTGCCGACAACGCATCACCTGCAGTGCCATTGGCTGGAGGTCGGTAGAGTCAAGGTCAGCACGCGAATCAGCCTTGTGCCTGGCTGAAGAAGCAGCCAAGTCGCGGCACGGTTTATGCCGCACTCTAGCCGCTTTCCGACGATTGTCGCGAGGTCAGCTGATGATTTTATACCATGTCGTTACTTGTAGACAACACAGTCTCTACGTGTTCCGAATGTCCCCGTGATTGCCAAGAAAAATCCGCCCGAAACGGGAAGCCTATCTACGGTGACGTCATCCATACTGCTACGAGACGCCATACACAGTTCAGTGAGACCAATCTCTCATCTCTCCATTCAATGTTGACTCGGACATGCTGCTAACCAGCCTCTGAAAACAATAAGCGTCGTGCTATGATCCAGAAGATGCGCGTACGCCGTCCATCTCATCTCGAATGTCCAGAAGAAACGAATGAGACGGATCACAAAAAAAAAAAAAGAATACTAATAGCACACGTCAATCCAATATCATACCGACATACTCTCGCATGCCCAATGCAACGTAGTTCAAAGATCGTCTTCTAGGTACTTGTAGATAAACTTAAAGTCCGCCTTTCGACGGTTCATCCTGCCAAAATAATCAGATTTGTTTTTTTTTTTTTAAAAAAAATACTGGCAACTTACCATGTGCTCTCGTAGTCAAAAAACCGATACGTCCCTTGCTCGTACTCTTCTGTGATCGTCTTGGGCTCTTCGTGCCGCTGGAACCACGTTTGGAACTGCTTGTGGAATCGCCAGCTCTGGTTCTTCAGTGACTTGGCCGCCAGGAATTGCCGATACGTCCCTTGTTGGTAGTAGAAGATGTAGAAGAGCGTGTCTGTGTCGATGCGCCCCGTGTCGAACAATCGCGGATCATCAAAGATCGGGAGCGGTTCTTGCGGGTAGTACAGCGGCGTGTTGTACGGCGTCTGCGGTTTGTAATGTCGCGGCTTTTCAGCATCTCCGGGCTCTGGACACGAGTTGAGAGAAGCTGCCAGCAGTCTTTGGACCGACGCTGACGACACTCCGGCTTCCCCTCGGCTCTTGGTTACCTCAAACGACTGGATCAGGTCTTGCAGCCCCGGTGGAAGGTGGTAGATCGACTCCTCTGATGTATCCTCATCTTCTTTATTGGCACCCGTAGATCCGTTTGTTGGCTGTGCGGCTTTCGAAACACCTGCTTCTGCCGTCTTCTCCACAGCCGGTGTTGACGGAGCCGGCGTTGATGATGATGCGGCTTTGCTGGCAGCATGCGAGAGCGCCGGCGACCCCATACGCAGTGGTTTGTCCGTCGGTTCTGGTGTTGATATTATCCGTGATGCGAGCTGGGCAGAGGTCACGCTGGGAGACTCCGTTGAGCCGGCCTTTGACACTGGCAGTGCCGCTGTCGAAGCTGGACTAGCGCCCGGTGGAGGAGGCAAAGGCGCTATCCCGACTCCCCGATCGCTTGCTGCTGCTGCTGCCGCTGCCGATGCGTATTTCAGTGTTTCGCCCGGTGCGCGTGCCGGTGGTGGAGCAGGCTTCATAGAATTCGAAGTGCCCGATGTCGTCGAGGTCGGGTGCAACGCCGCAAGAACGGGGAGAGGCGATTTCTGCGTCGACGGCCGTCGTGTCGTGGTCAGGTCGACTTTCGATTTGGGTCGTGGCTCGGGGTCCTCCTCTTGTACAGACTGTGCATCCTGCGATGACCCTCGGTCGTTGTCTGCACCCGCGCCAAGCTGGCCTTCCTCGTCCCCAAAGACCAGATCATCGTAGAGCGTCTCGTCCTCACCCGAGTAGTCGATATTGTGCCCATCCTCCACATAGTATTTGATGCTGTCCTTCAAGTCGCTCACCTGGGATACTTCCACCATGCCATTTTGCAACGATCGAAGCAGCATCTCCAGCTTATTCACGTGCCACTTATGCCGCTCCGAGATGTGCGAGATGTCGGCTAGTCGACTTGCTTTGAGCTGATCTTTCTTGCCCTTCTTCACCGATGCCGAAATCGTCTCCTCCTCGGCTTCCATCGCCTCGATCTTCTGTTGGAGTTCGTCCACCATATTCGAGAGGAAGTCGCAAGCGTCCACTTTTTCCTTGTCCTTGGGATCTAATCGGGCATTCGAGAGACCTTCTTTCGAGTAGGCCTTTGTCTTCATCTCCTTTTCCACTGCTTTGAACTGTTCCATGCACTATTGTTTTTTGGTTAAACGGTTAGCGTCATGTGTGGTCTCACCAGGGGGGGTTCCACGGGCACCGCACTGTTTCAATGGCTTTCCTTTGCTCGAGCAAAGGTGTCTTGTCCTTGACCTCATTGCCGGCAGCCCACGATTTGATCTGATCTCGAAATCGCTGCAGCTTCTTGATCTCTCGCTTCAGATTCTCCTCGAGCTTGTCGCGCTGGGCCGTATTCGTTGTGGTCTTTATTTTCTCGTAGATGCCTTCAAAAGTCGCGATGCCCTCGGCCACTTTTTTGAAGGTCTTTTCGATCTCTTGCTGCGTCTTGCGCGAAGTCATTGTGCCGGCTTGCAATCATGAACCCAGGGCTGACGACCGATCGGTTGTGAACAAAGGAGAGGAGGAGGGCGAACTGTAGCGGAATTCGAGGAGTGGTGGGTGCGATGTCTCTTGCAGTCGCACACTCGGGGGCCAGACAATGGCGGTTTGGTGTTTGGGCTGTTTTGCTGGAGGGGGTTGGCAACTTCAAGTTGTCGAGGTTGTGCTGTCGCTGTCTTGCTGCAGTCCGGGCATGCAGAGTGGGGCCTCTTCTCTCTGCAGCCAATCAAATGTCGCTGCTCGTTCGACTGCTGGATGCGGTGGCAACCAGCGAGTATAATCATATCTAGCAGTATAATATCATACAGTAATAATATAGTAATAGTAATATGGTTTGGCCGTGGCTTAGTGCTCTGTCTACTCAAGTACGTACTAGTGGTGCATCGACCAGCATCACAATATAATCTGCGATCTGGGCCATATGCCGGCAAACACTGCCTTGAATTTCTTGAAAAAGAGAAATAGTAAAATTTTACATAATAATAACAACAAGAACAAAGATAAAAATTCATATTTAATATTGCCAGAGCCTTCTCGAAGCTGGACAAGTGGTGGCGTCAACTGCCAATCATATCGCCCTCCGCCAATGCTGGTCTTGCCGCATCAAAATAACACTTCCTCTTCTTTCTCTTCTTCCTTTTCCATCACCGCTCAATTTCAACTCGCGCCGCAGTGTTCTAATTTCCACTACTTGCGATGAATTGTCTGCCTGTTTGATCGTGACTACTGCGGGCTTTGAATAGCCGCGATTCTGTTGCCGCCCCTCAGGTACGCCGTAACCACCCTGCGTATTAAAAATGGCCCACTAACACTTTCTTTTCCATCGCAACAGGGCTCTGTCGTTGCATGAAGTATAATGAAGGGTATATCGTCCGATTCCTGCGAATACAATGCGCTTTCTCACCTCCTCTAGCGGTCCTGCAACGGGTCACGTCGGCCTCGGTCACCGTCGATAATCAGCTCATCTCCTCCATCGGCCGCGGAATCCTGGTGTTTGCCGGCGTCGGCAAAGAGGACACGGAAAAAGATGTCGATTCGATGGCCGCGAAAATTTTAAAGGCCAAACTGTGGCCTGACGAGACGAATCCGAGCAGCGCTGTGAGTCTGCGTGTTGGCTGTCTGGGTTAGTGCCGTGTGTCTAATACATGTGTTTTAGTGGAAAAGGAATGTTCAGGACATTGAAGGAGAAGTCCTATGTGGTGCGCATACCTGTTTTTTTTCCTTCCCTTTTTTCACACCGACACCTCGCACTCAAGCCGGACTGACTCGACCAGTTTCACAATTCACACTGTACGGACATATCAAAAAAGGCAACAAACCCGATTTCCACAGCGCCGCCGACGTCGAGACCGCCCGTCGCCTGTACGATCGATTTGTCGCAAAGGTCCAAGACCTCTACAAAGCCGAGCGGGTCAAAAACGGTGTCTTCCAGGCGATGATGGAAGTCGAGCTGAAGAACGACGGACCGGTGGGTGTTGATTACCGCAGTGCGGATGGAGCGGTAGGACTCTGCGCTCTTCTTCCGAGTCGTCGGTTCTTTCCGTGGAATATCGCAGGATGGCTGACTGGAGTAGGTTACGATTGAGATTTCGACGGATCTCCCCAAGTCCGACAAGTCGGAGAGCAAGGACAAGGATGGCAAGGGAAAGCAAGCCCAGCCAAGAACAGAGGTTGACGCTGAAGGACGAAGGCTGGTTGAGTTTACGCTTCCCAAGTCGCTGTTGGAATAATTTCGAGATACCTGGCTGTATAGAGACGATTATGAGATACCAATTGATATAGATGTACATACTCGCAGCAAGCCTCACCTTGATTTCTCTCACATCTACCTGCTGTACAAAATTGGAACAATATAACATACTCTCTCTATAAATCAATACAAATTAATTCATATCACATAATAAGACACCACAAGTCAAGTAAATAGATGAGATCGAGCTAGCCCGTTCCGGCGTAGGACGAGGGGCACCCCGAGCTGCCTGCATCTGCGGGGCTTCACGGCCAAAGAGAGCGCATGGAAGCTTCCTGAAGCCTGTTGAGTCTTTTCACTCTCGTGTTCGTCTTCAGTTTGGCGCTCTCTCCAGGACTGCCTTTATCCGTGCTTTCCCTCACTTGCCCTACTTTCTACAGTTGTCAACTCTCACAATGGCTAACAAAGGTGTGTTCTTTCCCTTTTTTTTCTTGCGGGATTAAGGTCCAACTGACGGTCAAAAGGCCGGTCGCGCGTGTACCTCGATATCGAGATTGGAACCAGGAAAGAGGGAAGAGTTGCCCTCGAGCTGGTATGTTTTGATGATTTCATGGATCAATAAATTTTTAATGATTTTCGATTACTGACGTGTTATTAGTTCAACGATGGTAAGAGCCTATTCGCCGATTGCAAACAAGAACACAAGCCTAACCAGGATAAATAGTCGTCCCCCGGACGGCCGACAACTTTCGTGCACTGTGCACGGGCGAGAAAGGTGTAGGAAAACAGGGCAAACCTCTGAGCTTCAAGGGTGCGTTGCTTTGCTACTCGGTTGAGAGGGGGAGAAAAGCGTGCTGACGCTTCCACAGGCTCTATCTTCCACCGCGTTATCAAACAATTCATGATCCAAGGAGGTGACTTTACTGCATTCAACGGAACCGGTGGCGAATCCATCTACGGCGAGAAATTCGAGGATGAGAATTTCGACCTCAAGCACGACCGCCCATTCCTCTTGTCCATGGCCAACTCGGGCCCGGCCACAAACGGCAGTCAGTTCTTCATCACCACCGTCGAGACGCCACATCTCGACGGCAAACACGTCGTGTTCGGCCAGGTTATCAACGGGAAGAGTCTGGTTCGCAAGATCGAGAACCTGCCCACCCAGGCCGACAAACCCCAAACTGATGTGGTCATCGCCGACTGCGGTGAATTGACCGGTGAGGACTATGACAACGCCGACAAGAAGGTCCTCGACGCAACTGGCGATGCATTTGAGGACTACCCGGCCGACTACGACGGCGAGCTGACCGCACCTCTGGTCTACGATATCGCATCGAAGCTCAAGGATCTCGGTAACACAGCATTCAAGGGCGGCAAGACGTACCTGGGGCTGGAGAAATACCAAAAGGCGCTCCGATACCTCAACGAATTCCCGAACGCCGACGACAACGACCCCAAGGAGCTTGACGGCCAGCTCAAAGCTCTTCGATTTACCCTGCACTCCAACTCTGCTCTGCTCGCAAACAAAAATAAACGCTTCAAGGACGGCAAGACATGGGCCGGATACGCCCTGGAAACAGCGGATGCTGCCAAAGCAAAGGACGCCGACCGCGCCAAAGCCTACTACCGCCGCGCCGTGGCGGAAGTCGGTGTCAAGGAGGAGGACGAGGCTCTCAAGGACTTGGAAGCAGCGCTCAAGCTCGCGCCTGGCGATGCCGCTATTAGCAACGAGATGGCCCGGGTGAAGAAGATCATTTCAGACGCTGAGAAGAAGGAAAAGGCAGCCATGAAGAAGTTTTTCTCGTGAGACTGTTTATGCATTCCTCCTTTTACTACTAGCATTGCTACTGAGTTGATCCCGGTTTACCTTGAATCAAATGAAACCGAGACAATTTGACCTTGTTACTATTCCAAACTCACTAGTACAAACTACACCTATCTGTCAGCAATATTAAAAAAAAAATAGCTACTTCCTATCGCTAGTAAACGCGCAGCTCCCCATATCCAATTTTTCTGGCTTAACCTCTGGTCTTATGTCGAAATCAAATATATCCATCGGCAGCCCCAACGTCGTACACGCATTTGGAATATCCACAATCCCAGCAATATGGCCCTGCACCGGCGCCCCGCTGAGCAGCAGATAGCTCTGGTAATCGCTATATCCGTAGCGGCGCAGATACTCGATCGTGCGCAGACACGTTTGGCGGTATGCCACTGTGGCATCCATGTAGTGCTGTTTCCCGTGCTCGTCGACGGAGAAGCCTTCAAAGGTGAGGTATCGACTTGGACCGTAGTGTGGCTCTACAGGACCGGGCAGGTAGATGGGTGACTGCGTGCCCATCTGGGCCATGCCATCCTTGAGGACGCTGAATTTGATCGTGATTATACCCGCCATTTCGATCGCCCCACAGAATGAGATCTCGCCATCACCTTCGGAGAAATGCAAGTCGCCAACGGAGAATTTGGCGCCGGTGACGTGGACGGGCAGGTATACTTTGGAGCCGCGCGAGAGGTTTTTGATGTCGCAGTTGCCGCCGTGTTCGGGGCGGCCCTTTCGTTTCGATTAGCTTGTGCATACGAGAGAGAGGGGAAAAAAGACTTACGGGAATTGTCCGCGCCCCCTCACTCGCAACCTTGGTCTTCAAGTCCCCATCTGCACTGCCGGCATGCGCATTCATCGGCTCCGGCGGTTTGGCGACGTCGCGAGCAAGCGTGTTGGCCGCGATGAGCTCGCCTTCGCGGCGATTCCATTCAGCGAGGACTTTTGCAGATGGAGCATTGCCTAGGATTCCCGGATGAATCAGACCGGGGAAGCGGACGTGAGGAATGTGGCGGGACGAGCAGAAGATGCCTTCAAAGTCCCAGATGGCTTTTGCTCTGGACAATAAAAAAGTATTAGCATGTAATTACATATTTTTTCAACCAGAAAAGGCGTCTTACGGCTCAGGATACAAATCATCGAGAAAACCTCCTCCGTTCTTCTTGTCGAATACACCGGTGAATCCCCATGGCTGGTCCTGAAATGGCTGCACGTCCTGAATCTCCACGATGAGAATATCGCCAGGCTCGGCGGTCTCGATGTGGAACGGGCCAGACAGATAGTGAATTTTGGTCAGGTCGACGTCCCTGATGTCGTCAGCAGAGTCGTTGTTGCCGATCTGACCGCCGGTCCAGTCGAAGCACTCGATCTTAACGACTTCGCCGTTGGCGATAGTGCCGACGCTGGGGACTGGGTTGGTGATAGTTTAGTACAAGTCAGACACAGCACCCGAGGGACTGCTATACATACTGTCTGGATGCCACCGGTTCTAAGAAAAGTATCAATGTTAGGTATAAGTCAAGATCGAACTGGATGTAGCAAGCTTACATGAAACCCTTCTTGCTCGGAGACAGGCTTGTCAAAATCACACTTGACGGCTGTGCGGATTCCCTTTACGCCCATGACGAAGATACGTTGATATATACTGATTTGCAGGGGATATAGTAAGCAGACAAATTGTAACAGGACAATATTGAGGTCGTTGGAAGTCAGCGCGGCGCTTTATAAGGTTGCACTCCGTCCCCTCACCTGGCTGCTGCTCCTTCCCAATGCGGCAATATCTCTTATCTACCCCGCATAACTCTATCAGGCTTAGTCATTGGCCTAATCTATTGTAGAATACATCGATGATGGATCAGGAACAATACTTTTTTGATACAATCTATTCTCAAAGCTAGACATGCATTTTAATCATGCTGACACCCGATCATGCAAACTTCTTCCCCGGACTCGGCCGCAAATTTGCGTTGGGACTCTCCGTCTGAATGCCCTCAGGGTTTGTGTTGTACTTGTCCAGCTTGTCGAGCGATAGCTGCAAAAAGTCGTGTTTGTTCTTCCAGGCCACCTGGCTCTGCGCAAACCCTTCGCTCTGCTCAGGCGCTGGCGGAGGGTCGGTGATCTTGGTGACCAGATAGGCAGTCGATGCCTGCGCAATTCCGTACATGAGGACGCCGATGAAGGGTGTTTTCAGGACGACAGTAAAAGCAAACGCAAATCCAAACAAGACGCCCTGGCGATCGAGGAACCACTTTTGCTTCTGGTTTTTGTCAAACTGGACTCGAGAAAAGTAAGGGTCCAGCTGAGTGGACATCAGTTAGCGCCGACAAGTTTATAGCAAAGAAGATAAGCTTACCAGTTCACGCATCAGACTTCGTGATGCAAAATAGGTGTGTAAAAATAGCGTAATGTATCGCTTTGGAAGAATAATGCCTGATCCGAAGATTACGCTCGCAGGAACTGTTCCAATGGATTGTCTGACTGTGTAGAAACTGGCCGCGGGCATAACGAATCGTCCTATAACTGGCAGCAGTGACAACGCATAAATACCCAGCCACATGCCAACCTTGCGAGTGTACCGCCGAGCAAAAGCAAACAGGGCTTCTTTGGTTGACCTCTTTGATTTCAAGGGCCCGTGCTTTGTCGAATATCTCACCATGTTTGGGTAGTACATCTCCCGGAGATTCTGCGGGTTTTCTGTCTGGTGCTTTTCAACATATGTCGTATCAACCCATTGCAGGGAAAGCATAAATCTTGCAGAGAGTCAGTACGAGGCATAACTCTTTGACCGGGGGGGGAATTGCCGTACATGTCATCCAGAGTTGGCGTGATATAGCGCATAAGCGTCATCAGTAGGAATGGCACCTGAAGAACCGAGTTGGACAAGAAATTTAAGCCTCCAATGAGCTCATCGTCCCAGGAAGCCCGGTCCAAGTCGCTGACCCATGATGCCATCCAAACCAGCAGTTTGATGGCGATGATCTGGATTTCTTAGCTAGACGGTCAAGTTCAACGGATCGAGTCACGCACCGGAATTTGGATTATTAGCTGAATGACGATTCCGCCGACTATAGCAAGAGCTGCTTGGCGAAAGTGCTCGTGCTTGAACAATTGAGGGTTCCGGAGAGCCCGGACAGCTACGTATTAGGCATCAGTATAGGGCTGACGATCAAGAGCGAGATCAACTCACTGCCCACGACGGTGAGCTGAGCGCCCCTCAAAATGGCATTGGGCTCGAAGCTGGACATGGCGAGGGGCAGAATAGAGAACAGCAAAGAACGAGCGACGAGAATAATAATAATGCGAGTGGTGTGGAGAAAGTTGTCAAGTTGTTGGTGCGTTTGTGCATGTTTCACCAGCCACAGTAGAGCTTGGACCCGCGCCTTATCGCCGACGTCACGCGCCCGCGCCGGAGCGCCACGGTGGCAGCCTCAGCAGTCAGGCCTCCACACAGCCCCCCTCCCGTTCGGCTCTGTATCATTATTCTCGGCCTCATTTATCTCGCATTCTTTCTTTGACCGCACACCTACACCTACACCTGCACTGCACTGCAGCTGCTGCCTCCATCATGTCCGCCCTGTGCGACTTCAACTGAAACCCGCCATCGCTTCTCATCCATGCCGCCCTTGGCGTCACCCCGTTGTCCAGAATGTCTGACGGAGCTCCTCTGCCCATCCGGCGATCTGCGACTCTGCCGACGAGGCTGATGCAGCAAAGGCCGCAGCCAGGGGAATCGCCGTCCTCTAGACAAGCATCCGATGCCGCGCTGTTCTTCCACCCTTCCGCCAAAATCGTCAAATTTGCCCCTGATGCGCCTCCTGCCGCGGCGCAAGCGACCCCGTCTGCCGATTTCGACTACCCTGTCGACACTATCGAGACCCTTCCCTGGCGCTCGCCAACGGAGAGAACAGTTGCTGTTGGACGCTTGAGGCTGGAGATGGTCCCGGGACTGACGCCTTTTCTCAAATGTGGCACTGTGGTACAGGCGATTCTGAAAAACTCGCAGTGTTGGTGTGTGGACGGAATCTCGACTTTTGTTTTGCGCATTCGCTCTCTCACCTACTACCGAATCGAGCTCCCTAATAATTTACACGAGGAAGAGAAATTGATTGAGCAATTCAAGGAGGCTTTGCCGAAAGTGCTCCGATACGAAGTCACGCCTTGCCCCTTTCAACGAGGCTTTAGCGTGCCTTTGCCTGCCGAAGCTCACGCGCCAAAGAAGAAAAAGAAAGCATGGCGCCCAAAGGACCGCAGAGAGAGCGCTCCAGCTATCTCGGGTGTGAGTAATGAATGGCTGGGAACGAGCGACGCAGTGGACGTATCTCAACGACCCCGTAGCGCGGGCACATCGGACGGGGATGTCACAGATGACAGCACTTCGACCACGACAACTAGCGCGCTGCCAGTGGAAGCCCTGCCTTATGATACAGAGGATTCTTCTTCAGTCGGCGAGGGCCATGACGACAAGCCAGGATATGTCAAACGATCAATGACCGAGGCCCCACAGTCTATGCATAATATTCTTGCTAGGTTCCAGCCTATTCCAGAGTCCGACAGCGAGGATAATGATGATGGAGGTGATGATGATGATAAGATGTCTTCCAGTGGCGACTCTTTTCATTCATTATTGACGCCGAATTTTGACTCTTCTCCATCTCCGGCCTTTACCAGTCCTCCGGAATCACCACTTAACACGAGTTTTAATACGAGCTTCCAAGATCTACCCGTCTCACGCCAACGTGATCATGCTCATACTAGAGATGTGTCCGAAGTCACCGTAACCGCCGAGACGTTCTCTCCGGCGACGGATGATACTCCAATGCCCTTTCAACTCACGCTTAATGGCACACCTACACCCAAATTTACCTCTCCGGCCACCTCGCCTCCAGAGCGTAGCCTTCCTAATGTCCCAGATGCCTTTTCCACCGCATTTGAGCCTAGTTTTGTCGATCGCAACATCAGAGATCGATCAACTTTGACATCTCGGCAGTCGCAGTCATCTACACAACGCAGTCTCTCTCCTATGCCCTCTCCATCTACCTTGATATCTATGCCGGACGAAACTTCCGCAACGGACCTCAAGGCATCTATATTCCGCAAGACATGTGCCTTGGTTCTTGTTCCACCACTTCAGCTTTTACTACTTTTAATCCATATTGCGGCGCAGATTGCCGCCGGTCACACCGTACAGACAGCCTTGGAAGACACCACCAAACCTGACGCTGATGATGACGATGACGGTGATTTTGAGATGCCCAAAACTCCAGGACACTTTCGCCGTTCGTTGAGTTTAGAGGATCCCGCCGATAATCTTTGCGATCTCGAATGAGTCCTGCTTAGTGCTCAGTCAGCTGTGTATTATTGTATTATTTTGCTGCTTCGGGGTAGTTCGTTTTTTCCCAAGAAAAGGCTGGGCCTTGCTTTGTGACACTACTGCTTTTTAATGCTTTATTGCTACACATGTAATCTTTCCATAATGCTGCCCAACAGCATGATGACCTTTGTTTTAGCGTGCATATTATATGAATCGAGGAGTCTTTTTGAGCGTTGCTAAGACATTATCCTTGTATGTTATAACATAGGTATTTACGTACATGGCATGTTTATGCAGTCTGATTTACACAGTACCAGGTGGCAAATTCAGAAATCTCGGCCATGTCCAGTCTGGCTCAATCATGACATCTGGAATATCTAAATACAAGCATAAACTGAAATCATATTTTTTTATCCAATGGATATCATCAACATCTATCACATTCCCTAAACACCACATGTAACGCCGAATCCATGCAAACTCCCTCAGACAAATCAAGCTTTTGCAGCTGCTTTTGTTTTCGCCTTGCCCTTTTTCTTCGCACTGCGGTCCCTCTTCTTCATGCCCACCATTCCCGCCTTGCACGCGTCTGCGTACCTGACAAAAAACGAGTCGAGATCCGCCGGCGCAACGATGGTGGATAGTTTCACCTTGGGCGCGGCTTTGGCCTTTTTCACTTTTTTGTCGCTTGCCTGTGTCTTTGGGTTTTGCGTCCCGCCATCTGTAGCGCGCACGAGAATTGAGGCGTCGGCGATTGTTGGGTCTTCGGAGGACGATATGCGTTTTTGTGTGAGATAGACGCTTCCTTTGGTCTTTTGAGAGGTGGTGGAGAGGAGGGTCGTGAGAGATACGAAGAACTGTTTGTTGGTTTATGATCTAGTTAGCAATCTGTATAGGATATGTTCTGGAAAGAATGTGATAGTGTGTGTGGTTCGTACCTCGTCGTTGGTCAAGTGCGGCGCCATTTCCGAGAGATTCTCGTCGCCGGTGCGAGGAGGATGCTTAGTGTGTGAGTTGTTGATCTCCTGGTAGAATCTGACCAGGAATATCCAGCGCGACGAAATGCAGATCGCTGTCAACACCGAGGGTCGTCTTGTCTTGCCTTGTCTGGTTGTGTGGAGGCACAAGATCGCTCGGGTGGGGAGCGAGGAAAGTGCGGAAGCTTGGGCCTTCCGTCCGTTTAACCTCCGCAGAAAAAAAAAAAAAGACTGACATAATGCGACTGTGAATATTTTCTCCAACACCACAGAGAAAACTCAAGGAGGAGAAAAAAAAAATGCCACGTCCACGGCATTTCACCACAGGCATTCCCCGCGAGTTGCGAGCAGAACTGGGCATACGAGACCGCTACGGCGACAAAGCACGAAACCAGGACGGTCCCACGTCGCGCAAGGACCGGCGCAAGGAAGAACGACAAGATAAAAGACGCCCGAATCAATTCAAAGGCGCGAGAAAAAATTCTAGATACCAAGAGGACACAGAAGATGACGAAGATGCCGACGATATTAGCTCTGAAGAGGAGGAGGAACCAGTGAAGCCAAAAAAAGCAAAAACCATCGATACCGGCGATAAAACGTCCAAGACAGGACCGAAAGTATCCAAAGGAGTTCGCGACAGGCTCGAGCAGGACGACAAGGAGATCGAAGCGTTAGAGAAACGCCTTGGTATAAAGGGACGGAAGAAACTTCCCAAGGCTTTTGAAGAAGAGGGTCTCGCCGATATTCTTGGTGACCTTGGCGAGGATTCGGAACAAGAAGATAGCAGGAAACGAAAACGAGAAGGCAATGATTGGCTTCAGAGGAAGAGAAGAAAGGCGCAGGGGTTGGACTCTGATGAAGAAGAAGCCTCGGACGAAGACGGCAGTGGAACCGAGGGCTCTGATTTGAATCTATTGAACGAGGATGAATCTCAGGAGGAAACAGATGGGGGAGCCAGTGAAGAAGATGACTTCTCGGGCTTCGACGACGAAGACGGCAGTGAAGAGGAGGAAGAATCCAGTGAAGATGCACCAAAAAAAGTCCGAGAAAACCCATATGTTGCTCCAGTTACAAGTGCAACGCCTACCACGAAATACATCCCTCCATCATTGCGCGCAGCTGCCTCAGGAAGCACTGATGACGATGTCCGTCTGCGACGACAAGCTCAAGGACTGTTGAACAAGCTCTCCGAAGCCAACCTCGTGTCAATTCTCAACGATGCCGAAAAGCTGTACCGAGAAAACCCACGCCAAAGCGTCACATCCACTTTTGCTTCTCTACTTTTGAACCTGATCATAGACCGGACATTGCTGCAGGACACGTTTATCATTCTCCACGCAGGGTTCATCGCCGCATTATACAAGGTTATTGGAATGGACTTTGGTGCGATTATTATCCAAAAATTGGTCGAGACCTTTGACAAATCTGCCGATGAAAGAGGCCCTTTTGTAGGCAAGGAACACCTCAACTTGATGTCTTTGCTATCCCAGTTATACAACTTTCACGTCATTGGGAGCAACCTGGTATTTGACTATATTCGAATTTTTCTGGAAGACATCACAGAGGCAAACGCCGAATTGCTGCTGAAGATAATCAGAAGTGAGTTGCTTTCTGGTATTTTCTTGAACTTTATTAATCAATTCAATAGATTCTGGCCCTCAGTTACGACAGGACGATCCATCTGCCCTCAAAGACATAGTCCTGCTAATCCAACCTGCTGTCGCCCGCGTCGGCGAGTCGACCTTGTCAGTTCGTACCAAATTCATGATTGAAACAATCACCGACCTCAAGAACAACCGCATGAAGACCGGCGTTGCGGCCTCCACGATCTCATCCGAACACATTACCAAAATGCGCAAGATTCTGGGATCTTTGAACAACCGGGGCATCCGTGCCACCGAGCCCATTCGCATTTCTCGAGCTGATATCCAAAACTCGGAGAAGAAAGGAAAATGGTGGCTCGTGGGAGCCAGCTGGAAAGAAGAAGACCCCTTGGAAGCTGCGCGGCGAGAACTCTCTACCGCCGGCACCAAGGGCAGGCAATCAGCAGCAGCAGACGAAGATAGCGAAGGAGAGCCGGATCTCGTGAACATTGCCAAAGCCCACCGCATGAATACTGATGTTCGGCGCTCCATCTTTGTCGGCATCATGTCCGCCACCGATTATCGGGATGCGCATGTGCGGCTCGCAAAGCTGCGCTTGAAGCGGAACCAAGAATACGAAATCCCGCGTGTTCTCGTTCACTGCGCCTCGGAAGAAGACGCATATAACCCTTACTACACGCTTATAGCTCGCCGGATATGCAGCGAGATGGGGCGGCGCCTTAAGATGTCCTTTATGTTCACACTTTGGGATGTTTTCAAGCGAATGGGAGAGAAGGGCGATTTCGACGACAACGACGACGAATTTAACGGCTTTGACGAGGATGACAACGACACGAAACTGGACATGAAGGCAATCGTCAATCTTGCCAAAATGTATGGCGACTTGATCGCAGATAACTCGCTGACTCTGGCGATTCTGAAGAACCTGAATTTCGCCTATCTGCAACCAAAGACGAGTACCTTTGTAGAAATTCTGATCATCACAATCATCCAGCAATCCCAGGCGAAAAAGAAGTCATCAAAAAAGGACGAGGGGCAAAGAGATGAAACGACACTTGCTCGCATCTTTGTACAGGTCCACGATACAGCGCCGCATATTGCAAAGGGGCTGATATACTTTGTTCGCAAGGTTGTGGCAAAGTCAGATATTGTGGCTTCCTCCAAAGATAGGAAGCTGGTTAAATGGGGCTGTGGTGTTGCAGTGGATGCTTTGCGAGGAGTGCAGACGGGGGAATAAATGGTTATTTCATACTATTGCATAGCTTGGCGCTGGTCCTTGCTACTGTATATCTATTTATGTATGTATATTGGTATCATGGCATAAAATTCATGACTGCGTTAATAAATCCCATTCAGCTGCAACTTGCCATTTTTTCAGGCGGCGCACTGAATCATCCGTATCCATCATAGCATCATCGTCATCGTCATCGTCATCGTCATCGTCATCCTCGCTTGATGGCGACTGCGAAGATGCGACAACCTTGCGTTCACCCTCTGCATTGGACTTGTCATCATCTAGCTGAATCTCCCAAGTCAAGCTGGAGTGTGGTATCCCAATAACGTCACCGGTCCTGAGACTTGTGTGTGACGTGGACGAGTCTCGCTGCATATCGCGTCGTGAGTATGTTTTTGGTTGGCCGAGTAGCAGTATATTTCTCTGCAAGCCCGGCTGCGATGTTGGATCTTGCTGATTCGTCTCGCTTGGTACCTCCGTAGCATATACTATAATCACAGGCCCACAAGATGCCAAATACCCATTTCTGCAAGACTCGACTCGTGCGGTAAACGAGTAGCGACTTGGATCAGCTAAGCCGTGGAGCAGCAGGCTATGCGATTGCTGCTGTTCACGCTTCATCCCCATTTCCAATATCCAATTCCGGACTTGTTCGGCCATGCCGCCTGGCAAATAGCCCGAAGCAGTAGCAGACTTGGGCCGTCCTCGGCGGCCGAGGCTATGGGTGGATGTTGGTGAGAACGGTGCGGGCGGCGGACTGCCTGAATTTGCATTGTCTGGATTGGGCGGAGATGGTGACCTGGGTAGAACAAAAGCCGGTCGTTTCACTGTAGCCCCCTTATCTGAAGAGCTGCCTTCTGCTTGAGGAGTTGGGGGCTCATCCGCGGCTGATGGGGTGTACTTTGTAGACATGAGATAACGAGGCGGACTGCGAAATGCCGGCGTTTGTGTATCTGTGCTTGTGCCATGATGTTCTCTTACTTCTTCAAATTTGGGCGTCTTTGGCTCAAGTATGAATTTCCGCCGTGAAGGAGCCGGTGTCTCCGAGACCGGTCGTCGATTGGAAGGAGCGCGATGCGGAAAAGGCGAGGCGAGCGTATATCGAATTCTTTCTTGTTCCGGAGATGGCGGCGACTGTTCTTCAAAAGACGATATAGTGTCGTGAAACTGCGATTGAGATTGGGTATGCGCAGAAGGCAGGTCGTCGGTAAGAAAATGAGAAACTCGGCGCTTCTTATTTGGATCTGGAGGGGCAAAAAGATCCTCAAAGGGCGAGGTGTCGTCGCGTCGCCTTTCAATTACACTTGTACCAGGCTCTTGCTCTTGTTCTCCGCTCTCTTCAATTTCATATTCTGCTATCTCCGGGTTATTGTGTCGGCGCGGCGTGGGCGTCGCGACTGGACGCCTTGGAGAAAAGGCGCGAGAAGCGGGCGCGTGTGCGAACGGCGATGTAACAGCTCTCTGGCGGAATCTATCAACTCCATCTCTCGAAGCCCTGCCATCTTGGGGCAGGAGGAACCGGGGAGCCGATGCAAATTGTCTCGGGTGTTGCCTGTTCGTCTCGTCGGTGTTGCGGACAGGCGTGTTTAGAGAAAAGGCCGGACGGCGCGGCGCTGGTCGGGACGCGTTTTCATCGTGCGGGCGATTGGGCATGCGAGCAGATGAATGCTGGATCAAGTAGATACCATAATTGTATTTTGCTTGTTGATCGGCTGCGGTCAAGGGTGTTCGGATGTCATTGCGGAGTAGTTGGGTCAATGTTGCAAGGAGGAAGGCGCGCAGTCAGTCGGTGTTGCAGCTTCCCCGTGATTTACTCCACCCTCAACTTGACATCACTCAAAGATATTTTGCTACAAATTTGTGCTGGACGACAACAGTGAACACTTGGCTCAATTACCAATTGAATATAGGTTGATTTCTGGGCATACTGCGTTCTTACACCCAATACACTACATGCGCGTGCAGATGAGATTATGCCATCGCTTGCAAGCTTGGTGATGAGGACACTAAAGAAGTCTATATTATTTCTTGGAAAATTGTATGGGGCCCAGCGTGTCCGCATAAGAATCGCACCCCTTAAGGCCGACCATCACTGGCCCAGATGCGAGCCACAATCGAGGCTTCAATACGGCTGCGTCGAGCCTGCTCAGCTTCGCCGGTGTTGTCACGGAAAACGTGATCCATCTCCTCTAATGTTCGACCGTTCGTTTCAGGGACGAACACCCACACCCACACAGCCGCAAGAATGGAGAAAGCGCAGAAGAAAACATACGTGCCGTAACCCGTATTCTGGATAAGAGGCGGGGTGATGAGGCCGATGATAAAGTTGTTGAGCCAGTTCGACATGGTGGCAAATGCTACACCCTTGGCTCGCAGCGAACCGGGGAAGATTTCTGAAGGCATGGCCCAGGGAATTGGGCCCCAAGTGCTGCCGTATGCGACCATGAAGAAAAGCAGCATTGCTACGCATCCCCAGGCCTCAGGCTTGTGTGTGGGCCAGCTGTGCTCAAACTTACCCATGAGGACAGCAATGATCAGGTGCGAGGCCGCCATGCACGCTGTCCCTCCGAGGAGCAACGGCCTCCGGCCAAAGCGATCCATGCCCCAAAGGGACCAGATGCAGGCGACCAGCTGGCAGATGTTTAGTACACCGGACATGTCGAGTTGAAGCTCGTAATCCAGGCCCATGGCCTCGAAGAGGGACGGGGAGTAGTAGATGAGCGCGTTGACACCGACGAATTCTGCAAACCATCAGTTTCTATCCTTCTCTCCGTCGCTTTTTTATTCCAATAAAAACATACGTTGAAAAAACATCAGACCAATACCGACATGTGTGCGCTTCCAGCACCCTCTCCGGAAACAGTCTATGTAGCTGAGGGCATGGATTTTGATACGGCTCGAGTAGCTGTCGTCCTGCAGTTTTGGATACCGCTCTGCACTGAGTTCCTTTCGATAGGCGGCCTCAGACAATATGTCACACCATTCGTTTAGAACTCGTTCGTCGGTGGGTGGGAGATTGCGCAGCTTGGCTAGAGAAGCCAAGGATTTCTCATCGTGACCTCGCGCCGCAAGCCAACGAGGCGAATAGGGCAGAAATGGGATGCCAGCTGCGAGGAACAAGGCCGGAATCATCTGGAAGTGATATCATTATTAGCCAGCTTGCCCGAAACGGTCCGCTCGTATCCAGCTTACCTGTATAAGAAATGGGAGACGCCACGACCATTCACTTATAATGTAGCGAGTGCCATAGGTAATATAGAAAGCTATCACGATAGCCGTGACGATGGAAAGCTCCTGCAGAACGAGCAACGTGCCTCTGATTTCCGGCGGTGCAATCTCTGAAATATACAGCGGAGCCACCATGGCCAGCATACCGACTCCCATGCCGCCTATAAATCGCCCAGCAAGAAGCATGCCAAAGTCCATTGCGCCGGTTTGAATAGCGGAACCAATTAAGAAAACCACTGCGGCCACAAAAATTGACCACTTGCGAGAGATCTTGTCAGCAATCCAACCTTGGTTCATGGCGCCCAGGAAGGCACCCAGTTCAATCATGGCTGTCAGCAAGCCCTTTTGGAAGCCGCCTCCGGCCGCAGACGAAGAGACCTGGGGAAACTGCTGCTGGAATTGGTCCATCGTGAGGATAACTGAGATCACGCCCTGGTCGTACCCAAACAGGGAGCCGCCCACAGTAGCGAACGCGGCGCAGATGGTGACATATTTGTTGGAGAAGATGCCCTTGAAGCCTGTGACGGGTCAGCATCAATTGACGAACAAAATATATCTACGGGTCGATACGTACCGGGCTCGCCGTATGGTCTTCTCTCTTGTAGCACCTTGTCCGGGGGCGAGTTGGATTCCAGGTGGACGGCATCGCCCAGATTGATTTTGTTCTCCATGCCTGGGGGATGAAATCCTACAATGCGAGACCAGAGATGAACAACAGAGCTTCAGCTCGACGCAAAGCCGCCGCGGTGCGTGTTTTATAAGGGATTACACAAAACAACGCACACAACCGGGGGTACTGGAGACGAACGACGATCGTGCCCAAAATGATTCAATTAACTGGTCGCGAGCATTATTAGGGCCGTGTCATCCCGACGCCGTCGGTTCGTGCAGGCCACTTGCAGCAGCTACATATCGTTATAGACATCATTTCTCGGGGCTACCCCGGGCCCCAACACTGGCCCCGTGGGGAGTCTCCGTCGGGACCCAAATTCCGGCCACGCGGACGGCGTTTCCCGGCGACAACTCGGACGGCAAGCCGAGACTGGCCTGGCTGATCATTTGCCAGGGCTGCTATTGGGCCTGCGAAGTGAAGCTAATTTGGTAGTGCTAACTCTGTGGCCTTCGAGGCAGCTGGAACTGTCGGCTATCGAAACTTGGAAACCGCCAAGAGAGAGTGGTTTCAAATGCCGCTCATGAGCCATTCTCCCAGACGGTAATTCTACCAAATAACAACACAGAAAAAGGCATCAATCATCATTATACCCCTCTTTTAATATCTATATACGTAATTATCACGATCAGGATTTATCCGGGAAGCCAAAGTCGACGCCAAATGCAGGATACACATATCGGGTAAACCCCTTCTTGGCCGCCGTGTCAGCAATGAACGCATTGATTTCTTCGAGATCCGTCGAGTCTAGTGGCACAAGATTCAGGTTCTGCGAGATACGACTGGGCGTGACTGACTTTGCGAGCACGGATCGTCCGGACGCCACTGGGCTAGTTAGCATGGATTTTCTACAAACTTAAAAGAACCAAGACTTACCGTGCCAGGAAAGTAAAACGGCCGCGGCCGAGCTGCCCTTGCGCTGTGCAATGCCTTGAATGTCCGGCAATTGCATGAGTGGGCTCCCACTGCTTCCCAGGGGACTGTATGCTGTCACATGTATGCCGAGCTCCTTGCAATAGTCCACAATCTCCTGTTGTGGAAGCAAGATGTGGTTCTCGATCTGGTTGACCGCAGGCGTCACTGATACCTGCGGAACAAGCTCCTTCAGATACCGAACGCTGTAGTTGGCCACCCCGATGGCCTTGGCTTTTCCGGTATCAAGGAGCTTTTCCATGTCTTTGTATGTCGACACATGCGATCTCTCAAAGTACAAGTCGCGCGATCCGTCTGGTCGAGTAGGGAATTGTTCATGGTTTCCTGGTCAAGTCAGACCATACCAACAGGAAGTAACAAAAAAGAATTACCATTCGGATTCATAGCAATCGGCCAGTGCATCAGGTACAGGTCGACATACTCGAGGCCAAGAAGCTTCAAGCTCTTGTCAAGGCCTTCTTCGACTCTGGTGTGATCGGTGCACCACAGTTTCGTAGTCACAAACACATCTTCGCGCTTGACTTTTCCACCCTCGAATGCGTCTTTCAGTCCCAATCCGACTTCTTCCTCGTTTCCATAGCAGTACGCAGCGTCGATGTGTCGGTATCCGTTGTTAAGGGCATATGCGACAGCTGCACGCACTTCGCCGGGCTTGGATTGCCATGTTCCTGCAATTTTTTAGTTCCTTGGTTACTCTGGGCTTATCCCTTTGATGAATTGAGCATACCTAAACCAAGAGCCGGAATTTCAGCTCCAGTGTTGAGAGTAACCTTCGCTGGGAGAGATGCCATGATGAAGAACTTGTGTGAAGAATGCTATGACAATCTTTCTTCGGGCTTTGGGGGGGCTGCTTTTATTAGAGAAGTCAAATCGCACACTGCGTCATATATCTCCATGCAGGCATCGGTATAGGAATTCCGACACATTACGTTAACAGAAACTACTTCCGCCATCAGGGTTATGGAGACGTCTAAAAATTAATTAATGTGTCCATTTTTCCTTTGGTATTGTATACCCGAATGTCGGCAATGAGGTGGAATACCAATCTCCGACGTGGAGGGGTAACCATTAATTACTGTTCGCGTGGCCAAAACATGTAATTACTTATTATGAAATTAAATGATCTCATAATATATCAATTGACTAGGCTAACAACTCTCAACTGGCATATGTCCACACTATAGTGCCGCAAGTTGCGGTTGAAGTTCCGTCAACTGGTAGCATAACCCTAATAATGACCCATTTACATCACACGCCCTGCGTGAATGCCACCCGTGATGAGAAGATCGTCGGATGTATGGTATGCACTTGCATCCGATAAAAGATAGACAATAGGGACCTTGAGGTCAGTGCGGTCGCCCATGCGGCGCATCGGAGGCTCGTTGTTCATGATATCTGCGAGCCAGGGGTATCGGTCGCATAGATCAAGCGTCATATCGGTGACCATGTATCTGACAAAAAGAAGTTAGCGATTGACAAAAAATGAGGGACTGGTCTGACTGCTTGCCCCGGCGAAACACTATTTACGCGAATCTTCTTGGGCGCCAATTCAACCCCCAGGGCTTTGGCCAAAGCCACAACAGCTCCTTTGCTAGAGCAGTAGTCGCTGGTTGTCTGCCCTTTACTGGCGACATACGCCGCAATCGATGCAATAAAAACAATCGAGCCCTTGCCACCCGTTCTTGGGTTTGGCACTTGCTTGTCCATCTGGGCAGCAGCTAGCTGTGCAGAATAGTATGTGCCCAGGGTGTTCACATTGAAGCATCGCGCAACAGACGCTGGGTTGCGCTCAAGGAAAGGCTCGTCCGGGCATATACCAGCGGCGGTCACCCTAAAATCATATGAGAAAACATAACGTGGGAATACTTTGGGAAGAGAAAAAAACATACAAACCGTCGATGCGCCCGAAGTCGCGCACGATCTCGTCAAACGTGGTCTTCAAAGCGGCATAATTCGTGACATCGCTCCTGTTGACATCGAAGTTGCTTAGGGACTATTCAACTTTTTCATTGCCACATAAGAGGATCTTACTTATAAAGCTTCACTTTAACTCCAAAATCCTTCTGGAGCTTATAAAAGTGCTCGTGTGGCTCATCGAGGAAATCAACGATGGCCAGGTTGCCACCGGTCTCGGCGACTGCGAAACCAAAGGCCAAACCAAGACCGCTTGCACCCCCAGTGATCACGACAGTGCGATCTTTGAGAGAAAGGAGATCGTGAACGGAGTGCGTGAGGTACCGATCTGGATCAGGCCGGTCCTTTGGTTCCGTCGGGGCATTGTTGGATGCCATTTTTGAAGTCTCCGAGATGCACAAGGATTTCTCAAATAACCTAAACCACAGGAGAAATATAAATTTGCGAGCAGCAGCAAATAGACATCAGCAATTGATATGCTTTTTGCCCCTCTTGAAACGCAATCTCTTGGAGGGGTAAATGCCGACAGCAGACGGGAATCTGAGCGAGAATGAGATCCAGCCGGATTTCGTGTCCGAATATCCATCCCATAATGATATTTTCAAATCGAGACTCGGAATTTACGAAGTAATATTATTATTGCCAAAAATTTCACGTTAGACGTCGCTCCACTTCTATTTAAAATATTTTAAGAACATTTAGGTAATGAGGTTAACACTGGCTGTGAGGTCTGGAATATTTCTGAATACTACAAGATATCTCATTTATCCCCAAAATCTCTAAACGCGGATATCTCAGGAATTACTACTGTAAACTCCAAAATGACAGAAGACGACAAGGCCGTGTTGGCACTGCGCAACTTTATCTTCGACATTTGCAACCAGAATGGCGGCGGACATGGAGGATCTGCTATTGGCATGGCTGCCATTGGCGTGGCTCTTTACAAGTATGTGATGCGCTACAATCCGTCAGATCCAGAATGGTTCGATAGAGATCGATTCGTTCTCTCAAATGGTAGGTTTCGAAAAACGAGTTCCGAGGTAGTCGTTTTCTCTTATTAACGAACTATACTAGGTCACACGGCCATGTTTCTATATGCGCTTAACCACCTCACTGGATTCGACAACTTTAGCATGGACGAGATCAAGGGCTATGGAAGTGCCAAGCTGAATGGCTTCACGACAATTTGTCACGCTCACCCGGAGATCGAAGTACCAGGTGTTGAAGTGACAACCGGCCCCCTCGGACAGGGAATTGCTAATGCAGTCGGACTGGCCATTGCATCCAAGAACTTGGCTGGCCGATTCAACCAACCTGGCCATGACATTATTCAATCCCGGATATACTGTATGTCCGGAGATGGTTGTTTAATGGAGGGTGTTGCCCTCGAAGCTATCTCTTTGGCCGGAAGTTTGCAGCTGGACAACTTGGTGCTTATCTATGATAACAACCAAGTGACCTGTGATGGACCCTTGGACTGGATAAACACCGAAGACGTTAATGCCAAAATGAGGGCTTCTGGATGGCATGTTTTAGACATAGAAGATGGCTCTTACGACGTGCCATCCATCGTCATAGCCCTGGAATACGCCAAATCCATCAAGGGGAAACCAGTATTTATCAATATTCGAACCGTCATCGGGCTCGGTACGCAAGTTGCGGGCACCTACAAGGCGCATCATGGGGCCATTGACCTCGCTAGCATCGAGAAATCCAAGCGCCTTTCTGGTCAAGATCCTGCAGTCACCCATGTTATTCCTCCGCCCCAGCTGGCATACTTTCGGGAGCGAAAAGCTCACGGCGAAGCTATACAGAAAGATTGGGATTCTCTAGTCAAGAGCTACACTGCCGCGTTTCCTGCCCTGGGAGTAAAATTGAACCAGAGGCGTAGTGGGAGCTATGGGTCAGAATGGCTTGATATCCTCAAAACCATTGATGTCATGCAGTTTCAAGGAGAAGCCACGCGAGAAGTGAATGGGACTATCATTGACAAGATGTGGGCTGCTTATCCCGCTCTTTGCGGCGGCGGCGCCGATTTGGTGAATTCCAACAAGTTTCCATACATAGAATCCGACGTCTTCCATCCATCAGTTGGTAGTTCCGGTCGTTACGTTCGCTACGGAATCCGAGAACATGCCATGGCAGCCGTGTCAAATGGGCTTGCTGCGTACAATCCGGGCACTTTTTTGCCTTTGACCGCCACATTTTTCATATTCTACATTTATGTAAGTTCTAGAAACCATATTTTCTGATATACGAACCATGTGGACTAAGGCGAAACAGGCCGCCCCGGGCGTTAGAATGGGAGCATTGAGCCATCTGCCTGTCATTCACTGTGCCACGCATGACTCTTTCGCCGAGGGCCAGAATGGTCCTACCCATCAGCCGGTTGAGCTTGACTCTCTTTATAGAGCCATGCCAAACTTGAATTATATTCGACCCGCGAATGCAGAAGAGACAATTGGTGCCTGGATTATTGCTCTGGGCAACAAATCCAAGCCTACCATGCTCTCCCTCGCACGAGACCCTGTGGGAGATATCCCCGGAACAGACCGATTCAAGGTTGCAAAGGGTGCATATGTAATAATCGACATAGCCGATGCTCAGCTTACTCTGGTAAGCTGTGGAACCAATCTGCACTACGTTGTAACTGCAGCCCGGCGGCTTTGTGCGTCGGGTATTCCGACGCGTGTGGTGAGCGCTCCCAGCTTCGACCATTTTGATCAACAAAACAGGGACTACCAAGCAACCGTATTCCCCTTGGATGGGACGCCGGTGGTCAGTGTGGAGGAATATGTGGCTACAACGTGGGCCCGATACACTACGGCCAGTATTGGCATGACTGGATACGGATATTCCGCGTCAAATCCCAGCAACTATGAGAGATTTGGGCTAGATGCCAACGGAATTGAGAAGAGAGTCCGGAAGTATCTTCATGACTTGGGTGGGAGTAACGCACGTATGGCTGGATGGCGACAATTGTGATTTTTAGGCTCTTATAGTATTTGCTGTTTGTTCCATCTAGAAAGATATTACAGTAGCTTAAATGATTTATTTAAAAGAAATTAATTTGAAAATAACCTCGGGTTTTCAAAAGATTCTATACCGCTAATAGTTGAAATGTTCCAATATTCTTGTTGACAGCATTAAATTAGCCCTTACCATAAACCTTGAAATAGCCAATAACACCACAAATGCATAGTATCAATTGATATCCAACCATTGAAAATTTAAGGCACAATCAGTTCGGAAAGTTGAACATCTTTTTGACAACTAGTTGTCCTTGATCATCCTGCGTCCTGCCGGGAGTCTGAACGCCTTCTGGCGCTAACCCAAGGCCCACATATCTATATTCTAGACAAAAGTCATGAATTTCATACAGTTATTAACCAGAAGTTTACCCTACAGAATAATTAAAAATGATTAGTCGTGAAGATTTTTGTTTCGTGACTTTTTCACCCGAAGTCAAGGTGCCCTCTACCAAGAGGATCAAATTAATATCGCCCAGAATAGTTAGTACCAATTTGAAAAAAATCCAATTTTGCGGCACTAATAATGCATGAAAAATATGCTTTTTCTTCGCATTAATTCTTGATGTCTCATACAGCACCTAAAGATGGGGAAATGCCCTCCGAATGCACGGTGGACCGTTTCGGAATTGGCTGCTCTACCGGAAAATGAGGTTAGCAGATACTCGCAAGGATATCCGATAAATGCAGAACTAGTTCTAGAGCTAGATTTTGGCATGTGGTGAAGGATTTAAAGTCGAAGAAATCATTTATATTCATTAATGGTTTCAAATTTCGCTGTTCCATCAAGTTATATTGGGTCTTTACTGGTGAGGAAACTACCGATTTACACCACTGCTGAACCGAGCCTGCCAATATATCCCATTTTATTTGTTGTCCATTCAAAGTTCTTGAAATTTGGTATTTTGAAATTGCTGTGCAGAAATATTTCACTTGAAAAATGTCCGAATATGCGAAAGAGCTGAATGCCATCATTATCGGCGCTGGCCCTGCCGGTATTGCCATGGCATACAGATTGAAACATGACCTCAAATTCGACGATTTTACTATCTACGAGAAACTTGATGGGGTTGGCGGAACTTGGAGAACCAATACCTATCCCGGCTGGTAAGAAAGAATACTTGTACATCGTTTGTTGAGAGAACTGGAAGCTGATTGTTATCCTCTTTTCTCAAATAGTGGCTGCGATCTTCCTTCTCATCTGTATTCTTTCAGCTTCAACCTAAATCCCAACTGGTCAAAAGAGCTCTGTGAACAGCCGGAGATTCTCCAATGTGAGTATTCAAGAATGAGGCGTAAGAAACAACTCTTAACACACTGAATAGACATGGAGGACACCGTCGACAAATTCGATCTCCGCAAGCACGTCCACTCGTCAGTCGAATGCCTTGGTGCAACATGGAACAATGAAAAGAACAAATGGGAAGTCCGCTTGAAGGATCTCGGTACAAAATTGGAGTTTTCTCGATTTGCCTCGGTTTTTGTCTCCGCCGTGGGAGCAATTTCCTTCCCTCGCGATGTCAAGTTTCCAGAAATGGACAAGTTTCAGGGCCCTATGTTTCACACCGCAAGATGGGATCATTCTGTGAAATACAAAGGAAAGCGCGTCGCTGTCATTGGAAACGGATGCAGTGCAGCTCAAGTTGTTCCTGCTATTGCTAGAGATGCTGGCTCTGTCACGCAATTCGCCCGCAGTGGTCAATGGTTCCACGCTCGTCCCAATCGTCCATACAGCGAGTTTGACAAGTTTCTTTTCCGCTGGCTGCCTCTGCGATTGCGTTTGCTGCGTCTGCGTATCTTCCTTAATGCCGATGAGGAGACAACCACATACTTTCCAACACCCAAAGGTCTCAAAGTCCGTAAGGCCACAGAGGAGGAATCCAAAAGGTACATCCGCTCAGTGGCGCCCCAGAAATATTGGGACTCGATTATTCCTACGTTCCCCCTAGGTTGTAAGCGCCGCATCTTTGACCCAGACTACCTCGAGTCTTTGAACTTTCCAAACGTGGAACTCATTCCTGAAGGCATCAAAGAGCTTACTGAAACCGGCATTATCAGTAGCTCAGGTATTGTCAATGGTTTTGATATCATTGTGTTGGCCACAGGATTCCAGGTTGCCCAGTTCCTGGTCCCAATGCATATCGTTGGCGCGCATGGAAAGCCTTTGCAAGAACAGTGGAACGAATGTCGCGGCGCTCAGGCTTACCTGGGCACACACGTACACAATTTCCCCAACCTGGCCATTCTATTTGGCCCCAATACATTCCCTGCCAATAACTCGGCGTTGTTTGCTTGTGAAACCCAGGTCGACTATGCAATCAAGTCTCTCTTCAAGCCACTTTTAGATTGCCGAGCGTCAGTCATTGAAGTTAAACAAGCAGCTGAAGACCGCGAGACAAATGCCATTCACAAGCAGTTGACAAACACAGTCTTTGCTGGTGACTGCTCTAACTGGTACATCGGAAACTTCGGCCGCAATGCAGCATCTTGGCCAGGCCTTGCTCGCTCTTACTGGGCCGCAACATACTTTCCAGATTGGTCTGCGTTCAACATGAGCGGCGGTAGTCTATTCTGGCCCATATACCGTGTGGGTCGCTGGTTGAAGACCTCATCTTCATTGACAAAGGCATTTATCGGTCTTGGAATCTTGTTTGGACTAAGCCGGCTGTCGGTTCTCTCTTCCCATTCACAAGGAATCGTTGAAAACTTGACAAATCTTGTACAGCAATCTGTTTGAGAACGATTATGAAGATGCATGGTGAGCTATAGGAGGATCGAGTTCTAGAATAGATATTAATTGTTTTGTTATCCTGTACTTCCATGTTTTTTCCATGTTAAAATTGCTACTTATTACAAAGAAACATTTTTTACAATCCATGTGCCATGTCATGACACTGTAGGTAATATTTGCTGATAATATATTTGAAGCAGTTCCCCAAACTATACGTGTAAGGATCGAGATAAAACATTGAATAGAACATTGAATTCACACCTCATTTTCCCCGAGCCGCAGTTGAATGCTATATATCAGTTACCGACCGCATGTGTCTGCCTTGGAAACCCTAACAAAATATTGGCTACCTATGTATATGGAGACTTGAATATCTACAATCTGAAATGCGGTATAAGATTAAAGAGAAAATTTCCCTTGCGGGGGGCTACGTCTAGGTATACTAGACACGTACTCGAATGAGGCATAAATCCGACTACCTGGCTCTACTGTTTTGTTTTTACCTCTCAGATCAATGAATTATTTCACCGTGCCAAGAGTCCAAAGCTGCACACAGAAGAACGGAAATGCGAGTTGTGGAAATCAGCCCCGACGCGGGGGTAAGTTTCGGGATCGATTCCCGAGACTCTGGAATTGCGGGGAAACCCTAATCAATGGAAAAGCAAAAACACGAGTAATGAATAAACAGAATAAAAGGATAGCAATGATATGTAATCTAGGTAATAGTAGACCTTCCCAGGACTCGGTTAACTCAATTTCTTATCCAGATTCTTAAAAAACCGCATAACGCTAGAAACCGTAAGCCCGGTTTTATCACTTATTATGGCGTTAGCATCGGCATATCAGGAAGAAGCTCTCTCAAAGGTAAATACAATCTATGCAGATTATATTGGTGCGAAATATGATTTGCAAAAAAAGCAGAGAAAACTTACCACATGTATAGCTACAAAACCCCGGCCTATTTTTAGGAGATGCCTTTATTGACGGAAAATGGGTTTCCAAGGACTCTAAATTTGTAGTATACGGTTTGTTGGCTCTTGAGTATATAATGAAAATTTTTCATATGCTGATAATATTTTGAAAATATAACAGAACCATCAACAGGCACAAGCTTAGGCCAGGTGGCAGATTGTAATCTCGAAGATTTCAAACGTGCTATTGAGAGCGCCGACAAGGCACAACCAGCATACTTTGAGAATACTACTGCTGCGGAGCGTGGTTCCATTTTGAAGAAATGGTATGATCTCATAATAGCGAATAAGAAAGATCGTAAGAAATACCCACGGTTGTTGCCTAGGTAGGATGCAGTTGCTGACACGGGAATCCGAATAGTTGCAACGATCCTGAGTCTTGAAAACGGAAAGACTTACCCAGAGGCGGAAGGCGAGGTAGTCTACGCGGCAAGCTTTATATCTTGGTTTGCTGAAGAGGCCCCGAGAGCGTACGGTGTGACAATTCCCTCCTCGTATTCTCGCACATCGGTCTTTACCACCCGCCAGCCCGTGGGTGTTTGCGGTATCATTACTCCTTGGAACTTCCCCGCGGCCATGATCACCAGAAAGGCTGGCCCTGCTCTGGCGGCAGGGTGCAGTGTTGTTATAAAACCACCCAGTGAAACCCCGTACACCTGTTTGGCGTTGACAAAGCTGGCCATTGAAGCTGGTCTGCCTCCGGCGGTGATCCAAGTATGCCCAACTAAGAACCGAGAAGCTGCAACCGAGCTGGCTACCAACCCATTGGTTCATAAAATTAGCTTCACAGGCTCTACCGGTGTTGGAAAATATCTCGCCAAACTAGCAGCTGGTACGGTGAAGAAAGTTAGCCTTGAACTTGGGGGTAACGCGCCGTTCATCGTCTTTGACGATGCTGACATTGACGCGGCTGTTGAGGGCGCCATGTTCTCCAAATTCCGATGCTCTGGTCAGACTTGCGTATGGTAAGTTTTGTTACACGCTTGTTGGTATTTCAACATCTTCACACCTTACTAATTGGTGTTTTTTAAAAGTGCCAATCTTATTTACGCCCAGAAAGGTATCGCGAAGCAATTTACTGCCAAGTTGATTGCAAAGGTTGCAGCGCTCAAGACAGGCCCCGGCTTAGACCCATCAACAACCCAGGGTCCTTTGGTAAACCGGGCTGGTGTTGAAAAAGTTGCTCGTCATATTGAAGATGCGTTGTCCAAAGGCGCTCGTATTGAAACTGGAGGTGGGAAACCGCAGTCTGCGGGCTTCTTCCATGAGCCTACGGTTCTAACTGGAATTACGCCAAACATGCTGGTGAACAGCGAGGAAACATTTGGGCCCCTAGCTCCAGTACTTGAATTCGAAACAGAAGAAGAGGTTCTTCGTCTAGCTAATTCCTCCGAGTTTGGATTGGCAGGATACTTTTTCTCTCAGGATGTCAGCAGGGTGATGCGCGTTGCGCAGAGCTTGCAAGTTGGTATTATCGGAGCCAACACCGGAAAAATCAGTGCTGCCGAAGCGCCTTTTGGAGGAGTCAAAGAAAGTGGATATGGTAAGGAAGGAAGCCTTTATGGACTGCAAGAATACCAGATTACCAAGAGTATCACTCTTAGCAACTGGTAGAGGAGTTGGTTGTTCTTTGCTTGAGACGAATGATAAACAGGCATCTGGAACTGTGGCGGCTTCCTATATAGTAACATACACATAAATATTTATCCATGATTTGATATAGAAAACTTTGAATACCAGTGGGTTAAACTGTATAAGTTCATTTTGCAGAATCTAGATGAATTGGTCCCCTGTGTACTCCAGGACCACAACCCCATAACTTCATCCAACCTCTCATTCCCCTATTCTTTTACACCTCTCCCTGTGTGTCCCTGCTTTCAAATACATATATTACTCTTATTATTTGCATGATGAATTTTTAATTGTTTAGGATCCATGTAACTTTTCGCCTTGGAGAGTGCGGACCCAGAGCCAGTTGCCACCAGCCCCACACAGTTTACAGTTTCGGCCACCATTCCCCGGAATCCAGTCCACATGGTTGATGACTTTACCTTCTTCTCTTTTTTTTCTTCTCTCTTCTTTTTTTCTTCCTTTTATACTCATTTTCATTGCCATAAATCACACACCACAAGATGACTTCATCTAAACAGTCTTCGAAGCAACGCAAGCATGTTACAACGGCTTGTAACTCTTGTCGGGAAAGTAAAGTGAAGGTCGGTGCAGACCCCGATATGTTATTGCGACCCTGTCTCTCCATAAAATAGAAACTGACTCTATGGATAGTTTGATGGGCAAACCCCATCTTGCTCCTATTGTCATAGTAAAGGCAGAACCTGCCACTATCAAATTGGTGGGGATAAACGAAAGTACGTTTGTATACCCCAAGAGCAGAGAGCCGGCATCCGGAGCTCTACTTTGGCTTTTACTGTCAAGGGTTTTTGAAAATATGAGCTGATATTCAACACAGACTTTCTTTTCGATTTGCAGTTGAACTTCTTGCTAGTCGAGTCGGTCAATTGTCGCAGTTCATCACAGATCAGGGTCTTTCGCTCCCCCTTGCAACTTTAGAGGACGACCTGGCATTAAGCAACGCGTTAGAATCCGTGGGTCTGGGAAATTTAAAGGTTATTATAAAAAGTCCCGAACAAAATGTTTGCGACTTGCCCTTATCACAGGAATTGCACAATTCCACAGTCGAGCCAGGACTACCTGAGATTGGATACGTGGAGTCGACGCTGCCAGGAGCTGATCAACAGCCATTTCTCGTTCCTGGTTTGAACGAACAGGAACGAATTCAACCAGAAATAACCCATCCCTCTCTTCAGTATGGGTCTAATGAACTGTACCTTCCAGAAGAGATCGAAGGGCTAGATTATACTTTACAACAGGATACTAGCGATCCTTGGGAGCACGATCTCTCGCCGGATACACTCTGGGATCTAATTAGTGACACTGATCTGCAATATGATGGGTCTGACTTGTCTCATCCATCGATGCTGTCTATCTTCATGAATGGAATGGCAGGCCATACTTCTCCTCGCACAAATGAGAATTTTAGTGCAAATAACAAAGACGTTGAAGAGATCGAGGAACTCGTCAACCAGTTATCGGATCGGATGGGGAGCTTACAAGTCGGCTCCGATGGCCGCGTTCGGTTTTACGGTCCAACTTCTCACTTCAACTTGCTAAAAATGCCAGCACCAGACAATTTGACTGTTCATCGAACCGTTCAAAAGGACGGAAAAAACGTGCTTGCTCGCTTGGGAATTGACAAAGAAGTCCCCCTGGAATTCGAAGAGCATTTGATTAATCTATTTTTTGCGTGGCATAACCCATTGTTTTACGTCGTCGATAGGGAAATATACTATCAAGAAAGGAATAAATGGCGCGTCGATAAGGAAGAAAGTATCTACTATTCCGAGGCTCTTACAAATGCTATGTAAGTCAAGTGTTTGGTTCATATTCCACAACCAGCAAAGAAAGCAGCTACTTACGAAAAAGGTGCTGCCTGGGAGCTGCATTTGTCCCCCGCTACCATCCAGATTTTATCACATATCCCAAATCCGTTTCGGACTTTTTCGCCGATAGAGCAAAGGCTTTGATTGATATAGAACTTGATTTGCCCTGTGTGGCAACAATTCAAGCAATGGTAGTTCTTAGCGGGCATGATATTGGCTGCAAGAGAGATGCCCGAGGCTGGCTTTACAGTGGTAAGTACAGACCAACAAGGTGAAAGCGATTGATAGGGCCCACTGTACGTATGCTGATAGAAGAGATAAAAACTATAGGAATGGCCATGCGACTTTCCTTTGACTTGGGGTTACATATTGATATGGCACCCCATGTAGATGAGGGATCTATTACCGCTGACGAGGCCGAACTTCGTCGTATAGTCTTTTGGGGAACATACGCCACAGATCAGTAAGCCACATGGAACAAATAATACTGGTATAATAAATAGCTAACCTCGGTGTTTTTTGCAAGTCTTTGGGGGTTTTTCCTCGGTCGACCATTTAGAATCAATATGGAAGATGTAACAGTCGGTAAGCCTGGCCGCCACTTGATCAACGAACGTGTCAGAAAATGGAGTGCCTATGGCTTATCTGAATCCTGCACAACAACCACACCACTGACAGATAATCTACAACTACTGAGCCAATATCGGGTGCAGCTTTGCGAAATAATGGCTCCTTTAGGCCATGCGCTGTGTGTACTCATTTTTGCCTTTTTTCTATCAAGCATTAAAATCTAATCCGTTTTTATAGGTACGGGTGGTCACATATTTCAAAAAGAACACTTCAAATCTTGAGTAAGAGGTCAACCGACAGGCTTTTAAAGTGGAAGGGCGAGCTTCCTCAAAGCCTGCAGGTTGACTTGGATAACACTAATGCTGTGTTTCTGCCCCATGTTCTCCTACTCCAGTATGTTGGTTAATTTTTTATAAGCTTCACCTCTCCTTTGTGGTACGTGGTATTTTTCTAACTATCCAAATACAGTATGCAGTATTATCAAGCTATCATTCACATTCATCGACCTTGGATGTCTAAGCACTATGTTCAGCCCCAGCCGCCTCAGGGGAATGGCTACATACACGCTCGAACGATGTGTATGGATGCTGCGGTGTCAATTTCGAAACTACTCAGGCTTTACGAAAAAGAATACACGTTCAAAAGAATGAGTATCCAAGCAGTGTCTATAACATGCTCAGCGGCGTTAATACTCATCTTTGGAACCATGTCTAGATTTATCTCTGACACCAATGCCAAGGAAGAAAAGTCCGACTTGGTCACATTTTTAAGTGGTTGTTTTCGAGCCTTGGAAGACTTTAGTTTGTCTTGGGAGAGCGCAAAGAGAGCACAGACCTTTCTTACTGATTTACAGCGACGATGGGAAGCAAAGGCTAGTGAATATCATTCAGTGAAACGTGTCATGACACTTTCGCGCAGCAGACCCCAGTCACAGGCTCCCGGAGCAAAGCGAACACGTATTTCTGATAGTTTTAATATGGCAGAGCCTAGTATTTCCTCAGACTCTACATATGAAATCGCTATTTCACACCCTGAAAGCTATCAAAATGCGACTATGACATGATAAATAACCAAGTTTATATTGAGAGCCAAATATTCGAGTTCGGCCTAAGATGATTTATTACTAGTTTACGAGCTCTAACTCGCGAATTATTGCATCAGTGACCTCCAAAGTACTTGCTGTACCCTGGATATCCTTCGTCTTTATGCCAGCATCTGATACGCATTCGATAGCCTTCATTAAAGCATTTGCTGCTTTCGGTTCGCCTAACCATCGAAGCATTTCGGCCGCAGACCAAAGAGTTCCAATCGGATTCGCAATCCCCAATCCCGTAATGTCCGGAGCGCTTCCGTGTATGGGCTCAAACATACTTGGGAAACGCCTGGATGGGTTTAGGTTGCTCGACGCGGCGACCCCAATACTTCCAGCGAGTGCGGCAGCCAGGTCAGATAGAATGTCTCCGTGCAAGTTTGTTGCGACAATGGTATCTAAGGTCTGGGGTTTCAATACCATGCGAACCGTCATCGCATCAACGAGCATTTTGTCCGTTTCCACCTCAGGGTACTCTGTGGCGAGATCGTTGAAAACATTGTCCCATAGTACCATGCCATATCGCTGTGCATTGCTCTTTGTGACCATGGTCAATTTTCTTCGCGGCCGAGATGCGGCCGTTTCGAAGGCAAATCTCATTGTACGCTCAATGCCGCGCTTGGTAAACACAGCAACTTCATTCGCAATGGCATTTTCAGTATCATCATGCGTTATGCCGCCTTGTCCTGCGTATTCTCCTTCGCTGTTCTCGCGGACTATTATCCAATCTAGGTCATTGGGGGCGCATTGCTTGAGTGGCGAAGAAAGGCCTGGGAGGACACGAATTGGGCGGACGTTGACGTATTGACCTAGCTAATGTAAGGGGTTAATTCTTTTGTTTCTCATTATTTGTATGGGGGATATGAAATTCTATTTGTACCAGCTTGCGGATTGGAAGAATAAGACCCCATAAAGATATATGATCAGGAACATCTATCATAGATTATCAGCCAAGGGTAATGCTATTATATCTCATTTGCTTCTGCCATGATTATCAAAGGAAAGGTACACACCCGGTGATCCTACCGCGCCAAAAAGTATAGCATCATAGGTTTTCAATGTCTCGAGTCCACCAACAGGTATATACTCCCCGGTTTGTCGATAACTTTCTGAACTCCAACCAAAATGCTGAAATTCTAGAGCGAAGGTGCCAAATAGCTCTTGGACTCTCTTCAGGACTCGGATTGCTTGTTCAGTGACCTCGACTCCTATTCCATCCCCTGGTATGGAGGCAATATGATATGTTTTAGTATTGTCAGCCATTGATTTCGAGGTCAGCTGTTTGCGTTGATTTGTTGTTTCGTTAGAGAAAGTGTTGCTTTTTTACTTTGTCTAACAAAAACAAATTAGAAGTGTATATTTTTACTAGGGCACAACGAGCGCTCCTAAACTATGGAAGCACGATAATAGACCAATAGGAAATAAGATGCGAGGCCGGTATGTATTTGCGATTAAAAGCTGAGCTATTCGGAAATGAGAAGTATGGATGTCTCTTAAACTGGAATTGCAATCCGATAATGCGGACCCCTATTCCCTCTAAGTAAACCGTTTGAAAGCTCGGACTTGAAATAAAAAAATAAATAATTTGGTGTAGAAATATTTACGAGTAAGTACTCTATTACTATCCTTTTTGCTTTGGGTTCAGCTTTCAAATGTTTATGATAGAGCGTAAATGTGAGTCGCGGGCATACGGAAAATGTCCCCGACCACGAACAAAAGCTCTCATGTGCACAATTTTTCTTCCATACACTGTTTTCTCACCCACATCAAAATAATTCATAGAGAATAATAAAGGGTGACAAGATTATATTTAAAATACCCTATATAACAAGAATGTGCGTCGTTGGATCAGCTTAACTGGACTGCCTAGTGAGCCGCTATACCTCCATGGAATTTCCTGCTTATTCATGATTCGATCAACTACATATGTAGTCGTAGAATAAATTTATTGATAATGCAGCTGAAAAAAAGGTATATTACCTCTGGAAGAATACTGATTTGAAGCACCTCGAAGTCGTGGATATTTTGAATAAACAGGCTATCGATTGCGGCTTCAAGTGTTGCTAGGCTGCCTGATTTATCTCATGTCGGAGAGGGATCATGTCAGCTTTTCAATTATTTCTGGCAAAAATTGTAACTTTGTAGCATCTGAGGTATAGTATTAGAAACTAGGTGTATGGTTCCATGCAGCCAGGTACCCAAGATACCTAAATTTAGTAGCTAACAATAGCTCAAAAAGCAACCCATTAAAAGTCATATGTTTTTTAAATTTTTTTACCATAGTTACATGATGTTTTTAATATAATAAATTTATATGCTTATGGTGAGCGTGGGATTGCCTTGTAGATATCCACGCACATGATAGGGGGTAGGTATGTCTTTAGGTCATGAGTCACACAGCGGAAGCAACTTATTTTTCGATCGCAGAAGGGATTAACCCCCCTCCTGCATCGTCTCGCGGTTAATTCCAATAAAATTAAAATCAATAAATACATTGAGACCAATGACTGGTGTAGAGAATTAATTTCAATCCATAAAATTCTAGAACTAGCCTGGTTTAAGCGAGAGACTCAAAAATAGGAGTCACACATAAGAACACGCCCCTCTCTTTTTCTTTTCTTTTCATTTATTTTTCCGTTTCATCTTTTTTTTTGCCCAGATAGAAGTATAAATCTTAATGAAACAGCGAGCTAATCAAGCAATTAATGTTTCAGTCTTATTCTCGGCATATGTCATCTGAGATTTCCTACTCTGGAATGTGTTACCGAAACGAGTAATATGGAAGCGGTGATTGCCAATAAATCGGGGTATTAATTTCAATAAAGCGGTGCAAGTTTTCTCAAAAAATGACAAAACACGTGCAAATACGATAAAATTTGCATAACCATGTCATGATCAATTTCAAATATAGCAGACCGGTTTGATTGATCGATCGATTTATTGACGTTCATAATCTTAATGACTGGCAGCTAATATGAAATCTATTATTAGATCGACTAGTTGAGATGTTAAAATTAATAAATATTAAATATATTTCAATACTCAACTAAGAACAAACAAATATCAACGATTCATTGAAACACCACCGGCGATGTAATTTTTAATCTGGAAAAAAGAAAAGGCTATGAGTCATTATAACAGACGAAATGAGTGATAAATACGCGTGAAAAAGTCCATGATTCTGCTGCATTAACGGAGAACCCAGCAGAGGATATTCATTTCTTGAGCAACTTCAAGTAGAGATATCTCTAGCCAGTCCTTCTCGAATCGATCCGTTTCCAGTACAGGACAAGATCTAGACGCTCTGGCGAGAAGAACACCAGATCTACGATTTGACGGTTTGTCTTCTAATCTTACACTTTTTTGACGGTGTTTTCGGTGGTCATAGCGATAATACTTCAATTATATGGCTACAATATTCTTACAATTGTCGTGTATTGATATATGGGCTAATGGAATTAGGGATACGAAGACAACTGAAACCAGCGAAATGTCTGCGAGAAAGGATTTGGAGGATTTCAATGACTTGTTTCAGTCGGCTAGAGACGACGTAACACAGAATGACACTTTGTACTTCGGCTTTGCACTGAGTTATTCGTCAGTCATCAAATCAGATGGATTTGATGGCTGTTTCGGTATCGTTATAGCCAGCAACAAAGGTTGCATCGTTGCTCATCCATCTCAATCTCAGAACCGAGTTAACATCGCTATAAACGACATCAAGGAATATTATGAAAAACATCACAAAATTCTTTCTGGTGCAAAGGTGTACATTTATGCACAAGTCGAATTTTGGAGTCAGGATGAGATAAAGCAATTTAGTTTGTACAAAGACCTTGAAAAGTCTCTGAAGGAAATCACTGGTGTTGCCCCAGATCTGGTGAAATACATTGACCCTCCCGAGGCCTGTCGTGATAAGCAAAACAACGCGATTCCGGGCAGAGTTTCTGACAAGGGTGTATACGGCAAACTTGTTATCAAGTGTGGCAAAGACGAGTCCTCCGAACCCACTGTCTCCTTTATTACGATTCCTATGCAAATTTATGCCCTTGAGTCATAAATGAGTCTCTATCCTACATGCTATCAGCAAGTATGTTAGACTCGTTTAATGAGTGATGTGACAATTGCTTGCTGTTTCACCATGCAACTTCTACCTGTGTAGGAAATGGAAAGTCATTATACAAAAATCAGTGCTTTATGTAATTTTAACAACTAAGTAGTTGGGATTTCATTATATTAGGTTCATTGAACGATAGAGACGTTTGTATCGTTACGCAGTCTATGTTCATTTCACATCTAGTCCCTTAAAGTTAGTAGAGTAAAGTGATTTGAAAGTATAGTGGATTATTTCTTATCTTCAAGAGTTCGAGTGCTAATTATCGGGCATCCTCTACATGGTATCGATGATGGAAACATTCATCAGACTGGGTTGTATAAGATAGGCTCATCGAAGCATCGGACCCACTAGCGGCTTGGCTCGGCGCAAGTCCGAGAGTGGAGTCGGGGCGGCTGCCTGATCTATGAGGCTGCAAACTTGGCGACGGTACTTTTTGAAAAAGCAAAGCAAATAGCGATTGAACGTGGTGGTGGTCTAGCCAGGGGCTTATCATTACAGAAAACACAGACAGAGAGGCCCGGTGACGCGTCGGGGGCACACCGTTGAACACTGAATCAGGGAAAACAAGCATTCCCCAGGCCGGGAGATGACGTCAATCGAATGGTCCCATGTGAACGTCGCGATTCTCGTCTGCATTAATGGCGTGATTACGTCTTCTTGTTCATTTCCAAGTTTATCCTCAGGCTGGAGCTGTATGTTAAATCCGGAAAAAGTATCCGACCAGCCGCTCTTGGTGTTGAGAAAGGAAAAGAAAGAGCAATGGACAAGCAGCCATCTACAAACCCATTCACCCCACCCTCGCGCATCATCTCTACTCATGACCCTGCGACTGGTCGTGCCATCTTCAGTGATATCTCCGCGAAACCCCCCATCGGATGTTCGCCGTGCTCCGTGACTGGTAGGGAGCCATTGCGGAATGTCAGGCTATACTCAACCTGTACGTTCCCCGTCAGCGGTCTATCCCCGGCATCGGACGTGACAGCGGAAGAAAACGCCAATCGCGATCTCAAGGACTATTTGTATGAGCTTGAACACCCTTCGCCGCCAGATGGCTCGAATCGCAGCCACACATCGTGCCGCGTATTCGAGATGCCTCCCGGGGATGAGGGGCTGATGCATCGAACCATCAGCTTCGACTACGGAGTCGTACTGGATGGCGCCATTGAATGGGAGCTTGATTCTGGAGAGAAGAGAATATTGAAAAGGGGGGACGTCTCGATCCAGCGAGGAACGGCGCATGCATGGAAGAATGTCACTCCTATCGAGGAAAACAATGGCTGGGCTAGGATGTTCTTTGTCATCCTGTCGAGCGAAAAGATCACGATTAAAGAAGGGAGGCAACTTGGACATGGCGTGGGGCTATCGAGGATTGCTGATTCGGCGAAAAGTCCTCATCAGAGCACCTTAAGAGTGCCTCGATTTTGCAGTGTATTGCTATCTCTAGGCGTATTGCTTTTGAATGCTTTCAATTTCGCTCACCACTTCTTGTAGTGAATCAATTCGTTTCGTATCTGCCGGTATGGCCAAAGTCGCATCCTCGCGCGCTATCAGAAGACTGTGCCAGCCTGCATCGAGCGCTCCGGTGTAGTCTTTTTGTGCATCATCACCTACGTGAATGCGCGTCCATTCAACACCATTGTCGGGAAATATAGAACTAGTAATATTGGACAGTAATTGTTGGGCCTGTCTCGCTGCAACGTCGTAAATAAGACGATTTGGCTTTTCCTGCCCGGCCTCGTAGCTCGTTATTATCATATCAATGTCGCTTTCTTTGGGCATGGAATTTCTTCCATCTTCAATGCTGAGCTGCTCAAAACCTGGGAGTTCCATACTCGACCGGTCTCTATCAGCACGGACATTGCCTATCACCAAGCCAAACGATCTGAGAACGGCGGGAACACGGTCATCTGAATTAGAAATGACTCCTGTGACGACATGCTCAAAGGCACTCTTGGTTCTCTTAAAATTTTTGAGATGTTCAAAGAAAGGCTGGACATCGTCGTATAGTGCGTAGCCCTCGTCACTGGCAAAGACGTCAAGCAGCTTCTCGACCATTCCCCGGGGGAGGTCTTTAGCTTCGTCATCGAGTACTTTGCCAAAGGTAATTTTGATCAAGTCACCCCACCACTGTCGTGGCCCCCCGTAGCGTCCACGAAGGACTTCCTGCCGTCCATAATTTGGATACGCGTTGCTTTGGGCCTTGTACGCCGTCTTGAAAGCAGTCTGCAATCGGTCAGGGGTCACCTTGGATTTGGGCAGCCCAAACGAGTGGGCGATGGAAGCATACACCTCTGGAACCGGTCGCCGCGGGTGGAAGAGGGTGGAAAATGCATCGAATGTAATCAGGAGCGCCCGGCGTCGGCCGTTGGAGGTTTGGATGGCAGACATGCTGGTGCTGTTAAATTGTTGCGGCGTGTCAGTGTTGAGTCATAATCCTTCGTTGTTGACGCGGTGGACCCGCGCGCTAATGTAATTACAGTACGACTACGTGACAGTTTCGCCGTATTGCGGGTATCTTATTGTTTTGCTATTGTGATTTATTTCTTTTTTTTACGATGTTCATTTTTTCACTATGTTTATTTCTCGTAAAGTGAGATGTTGCATTCTTTATAGCTTATCTGTCTGTGTGGTGAAAATAACTGTGAATGACATCCTTGGCTCTTGCATCATTAATACTTAATACCACAGCGTTGCATAGCAAATCATCTATTATCTTCGATATGCACAATCTTCAACGCCTGCGAATCCTCATCGCGGTCGCTTCTCCCCAACATGCCCACCAGAAGACTACTTCCTTGGCCATTCAGTCTAGTGTCCTCGGGTGCGATATAATTGATCATATCGGGGTGATGGCCAGTCACAATCCACCCAGTGAAAGGCTCGTCGAGGTCTTGGATAGAAAAATCACCCATAGCGCTGCCCACACGGACAGGGCCGTCGGTCGACATGATTTCACGCGCTTGTTTGCCCAGGTCTGATTCTGGCTGCATCAGGATGAGGCACGTTCCGTGTTCAAAGAGGACCCAGCTCTTTTTGTTGTTGTCCAGAAGTCTCCTCCATAACTCGATGCGGGGATCCACCTCGGCGCTGGCCATGCTGATACCGGATAGACAGTTAATACGCTCCGGCGAGAATAGGTTTGAGTTTTGCGGCTCGAGGGTGGTTGAGCAGTATTGGAAATATTGAAAATGAAAAGCGAGAGTGGAGCGGAGGGGTAACAATTAGGGACTTTTGATGAATACGAGCTCCTCATTAAAGTCGCCTTGCCTTGTAAGGGTCAGCTTAGCCACATCGACTCTTGGCAATCTAACTTCGATCTGAAATAATCTATTTGAGGACTAATTTATTGATTACACCATGCTTGGAGATTTGAAAAATGAAAAATCTAGAGAATTACAAGTTGTTACTCGATCTAAACACCAACATCACTAAAATAAACCCCAACGACACATACATCTGGAAATTAACGACTTTTTACAATGACTACATGTAAATGAAGTAAATTTTCCGCTACAAGAATATGTATAACTGTAGAATGTAATACTAACAGCGGAGTCGGCCTCATCGAGCGTCCAACTTGGTGGGATGCTTGAAGATCGCACACTGCGGTCAACAACCTCGAATTCGACAAATAAAAGATTACCGGTTACATGTATATATCAATTGTAATGACCTGGTGTTAACTAGGTCTAGGCTTTCTAGCAACCTTCAAGGGGTTGACCAGCAATGAAAAGGGTTATGGTCACTGGGTACGTAGTAGACTTTAGTTTTATCGATTTTAAAAACGTATATTAGTCTACACTAACTAGGAGCACTAATTTATCTGAATTTTAGAGATATCTACATTATTAATTTTTTTTAAATTATTTAGAGTATACTAAGATATTATATTTCCAGAAGTTACTTTAGATAAATTAATTAAAAATGTATATAAATGAGAAGGCAGCCTCATTAATTTGATGTATCTCAATCTTACCCAATGAGAAGCCTGCGCAGCCGGTTAGTAATCTTGCCACGATCCAGGATGAAGATCAATCGATGTGACGTTGTCGACCACCTCTTTCTTTTCATTTAAAGAAAAAGGTTTTACAAACAACTTATTTCAGACGTCGATTGAACTGCTGCAATAATACTGTCTCAATTAAGCTCCAGTGATCCTTGTTGCAGACCCATCACATCCTTTCCCACATCCTGACACAAGTCAGTTATAAGTCGCTTCTCCATGCATTTACTCCATCCACAGATGTCCCAGAGAGCACAATGACATATCTCCCGACCGAAATACTTATTCTCATTGTGGATAGCGTTGTGAACAAATCAGACACAAGCCTGGTATATGCGGCAAATGATCCGATCACAAGGACGCTGTTTAACCTCGCTCTCACATGCCGTGCCTTGCATCTCCGAGCGACGCAGTTACTCTATTCGCACTGCCTACATATTGACTCAGAGTGGCGGTTGAACTGCCTCATGAGAACTTTGGGTGACAGGTCATTAAATACCGGTGCCAAGAACTCGATCCTAGCGAAAGCCACTTCAAACCCTGCGCTGGGCCTATTTCTCGCTCCTTTTCCTGGGGATGACCTGGATCAGCCAGAAATAGTGAAGCAAATTATAGATATTTTCGATATTCTCGAGCCCCATTTGACACAACTGGCTATCGACATGCCTCTCCGGTCCATGTGGGCGGAAGAAGACTACCACAACATCCGACCAAGTCTTCGGCGTGCGTTTGAGGGACTATCCAAACTGGAACAATTCTCTTCGATACGAGACGAACTGTTTTTACGATTAGAGCCTGCGGGAAGACCAGAAAGACAACCGCCTGTGTGGGCAATGTGTTGGCCCAAGCTGCGCCGTCTGTCTCTATATAACGCTGAAATTTCAAGCGAAAATTTCCTTAGGGCGCTGTGGAGTTGTCCGGGTTTGGAAATTGTGGTTCTGACTAGGTCGGATGGTATTGCTAGCCCTGCACCTGAGTCTTTTTTACAATCAGAGTCCGAAAGTTATATTTCAGCGCTGCCCGGGCCTTCGAAGAAACTGCAATTAAAATTCATCAACAACGCCGAAGGACACGACTTCTACCGATCCGACTATCATGATTTTGCGATGGACCCTACTTCGGATGAAAGGCGTTCAATTGACGTTATTCGTCTAAAGGTTACCGAGAGGCTCAAGCCGCGGTATTATCAATTTCCAGCTATCGTCACGGTTCCCAAATACTACGAACAACTATATTCTTCAGAGATTGAGATGTGTCAGGAATGGGTTAAGGGCTACGTTTTAAATGGCCGTTTATGGGATGTGACCGAATCTTCAGCCGAATGACCACGACAGACATGTTAATACCTAAAGCCTATGTAATTTCTTTTTAGGTTGAACCTTGCTCTGTTGTTCAATACAAACGCATCAAAAGGTCAGGTAGCCCAAAGTATTAGCACTGGCCTAATTTTTATATTATGGCCAATTGTCACCCAATTCTCGCCGTGCAATTTTTCGAGGCGGTGGAGTCAAATAGTCTACTACAAAGAAATAAATGTCAGCAAAAAGTCCACAGGTAACACACCGCAGTGAAGTACAAGGGAAATATACTTACATATTCTATTCGAATTACAGTACATGTCGGAGTCATATACTTTATTTTCTCGCCGTGTACCAAAATTACTGCCAATAAAAGGATACCCTGTCCGGTATAGAGATAATTAGCGGAATTCCTCAGAATTATCAAAAGATGCGATGAAACAAACATGGAAGCCCTCTCCAGGACGGCTGTTTCCGTGGGGGTTCTTTCTTGATATGGTCGGTTAGGATATAAACAACGTAGCCACCAGGAACAGGCATTGCTGATGTTTGCTTTTCCACCTTCCAAAGAAATAGCATTGGGGCAGCTGAGCCAGGTTCGTGTTTACGTCTTATCAGAGACTCAAGCTCAGACCGAAGGGGGTCGGACAGTTTAGATGTTGCTTGTTCGCCTCGAGACTGCCATGGTTGACTCTCTGATCCGTCATACGGTATCTGTATGACGACTTTGAGGTTACCACTTGTTTGGCGCGTGTGGTTGAAGCAGTCAAATGTTGCCGATGCCTCGGGGACAGTGTTGCTAGACCTCAAGCGTCTCGAAACTTCCGGGCGGCATTTCTCTTGGATCTTGTTCCCTATCGTCCAGGCTTCGTCCTCGTGCTCATCGTTGACAAAGGAGATTACACGACTGTTCCAAACAAGCCCAAAGATATTTGAAGCGTGAGCCATGATGGATTGGCGACAAGTTGTTTGGCGAGAACAGTGTTGGGTTTTCGGCCTGGGGTTACGATGAGAAAGATGAGTTTGCTCTGTTAAGCATGCCTAAAAAGGCAGCTATCGAAGAGAGGTGGAAGATCTGACTGCATTTTTGTCTGAAGGTGAGGTGAAGGAATCATCCTCGTCGACCAGTTGACGGATCAATTGATTGAGATGAATAAATATATAGCCGCGGCATCAGGTAATGGTATGTGGAGAACCAAGGGAGAGATATTCGAGGGAGAATAAACATAACAAATATATGCCTCTCAATAAATGAACAGCTTCAGATTCATCCAAAGAAAGTCGAAAAGTGAGTTTTATCGTCAACGTCTGTTTGCTTGTGACTTGTTTGGGTATAGCGGGGCCTGTGCGGGGAGTTTGTTGGCCTCAGGCACTAAGACCCAGTCTCTCCCGTTATCGATAACAACCAAACTCAGTGAACTTAACTTTGATCTGTGAACAATTGTCTGGCCATAGCTTGGTGTTGGCTTTGCTCTCTTGAAAGCTATTACTTGCTACACAAAATTTACGCCCACCTCTAATCATGGCTACTTCATCAGACCCCGCACCGGTATCGGTGCTCTTTGTCTGTCTGGGTAATATCTGTATGCAACCGCTCCTGTATACAGCCAGAGCCTTGACTAATTGCCAGAAAACCAGGTCGCTCAACCATGGCCGAAGGCGTCTTCCGATCTCTCGCAGCTCCCAACCGTACATCCTTAATCGGCGACATCGACTCGGCCGGGACAGGCGCCTACCATGTCCACGATCCTCCAGACGATCGCACAATGAGCACCCTACGAGCACACGGGATAAGGAACTACAACCACGCGGCGCGAAAAGTGACAAAGGACGATTTCCGTACGTTCGACTACATTTTTGCCATGGATAAATATAACCTGCGAGACCTGCTGCGGCTGCGCGATAGTGTGCTTGCTGCGCAGAAGACAGGGGCAACAGAGACAGAGGTTGCAGAGGTGCGATTGTTCGGAGACTTCAACTCGGATGGCACTCTGAACAAACGCGTTGGCGGGGGTCAGGAGATTGAAGACCCGTATTATGGTGGGATCAACGGGTTTGAAATTGCTTACGAGCAGGCTTTGAAGTTCTCCAAGGGTTTCCTCGCGTATTTGGAAAATAAGAATGCAGAAACGGCCGACTAATAATAGAGGGAGCGCATTCTGCAAGGCAGTATTGATATCAAACTTTTACGAACCAGTTTTTGGAAGGATTTAGAGAATAACCTTTGATCATGATAGATACACATAGGATGACTGAGTTATAGGAAGCATTAGGGCAGGTGGGAAAGAACCTGACGCGAATATATACATTGTTTTTCAGAGAATTTCTAATCAAACGATTTGAGAGGATTTTCAAATGTTAACTTGGTAGTGACAATGACTGCATTCTATCGGGTTGCATGTTCTTCATCATGATGCCGGCCGTTTTTGAAGAAATGCAATATTACTCTCGTAAGAAGACTACACTGATGAGGACGGTGAAGACAGGGGATGCATAAATTATGAGGCTCAAGGGCTGGTTCTCTTCTCCAGTCCGCCGGTATACCGACAGAATAGTGAAAAGACGTCTTCGCGTCGCTCGGTGATAGTGCCAGACCGAGGACACTGTGCAGCAGCGCATGTGCAAGCACAGGGGCGCTGCCACGAGATCCAAAGATGAGTATAATCAATGGCGTGTTCCGTTGAACACTTTCAGAGACTAAACTGAAAAGAACAGATACTACACTTGATCTAAGCCATACGGCAAAGAGAGCTGGAGAAGAAAAGAAAAAGAAGAGGAAGGGAAAGTGAGCGGTCGAGGTTTTTATAGGCAGCCGAGTGGTCTGTGCGCCAGGCACCAGAGCCGCAGGCAGCTGCTGTTGCGGTGGTTTGCACTGTTTGTCTTGTTTGTCCGAGAGAGCACGTGACCACACAACGAATTCGCGCTTTCGCTTTTTGCTTCGGCTGGTCACTCACTCATTCACCACTCACCACTCCCCAACATATCCTCGTCGCAGCGTTATCACCGCCAACTCAGACAACCATCAATCAAAATGCCCACCCACTTGAGCAAGACCAGAAAACAGTCCGTCTCTCTACAACTGTCCGCCTCTTTCTCGTACTGACAAGAATTCCAGTCGCGGCCATGTCTCTGCTGGCCACGGTCGTATCGGAAAGCACCGCAAGCACCCCGGTGGTCGTGGTATGGCCGGTGGTCAACACCACCACCGCACCAACCTGGACAAGTACCACCCTGGTTACTTTGGAAAGGTGGGCATGCGTCATTTCCACGTCCAGCGAAACCATGAATGGAAGCCCGTCGTCAACCTAGACAAGGTTAGTAGTTCCTCCTCAGCACAAAGCTCCTTTCTCACATGGCTTATTGTTTCTAGCTTTGGACCCTGCTTCCCCAAGAAACCCAAGACAAATACCTTTCCGAAAACGCTCCCAAAGACACCGCTCCCGTGATCGATCTCCTCCCCCTCGGTTACGCCAAGGTCCTCGGCAAGGGCCGCCTCCCTAACGTCCCCGTTGTCGTGAAGGCGCGATACGTCAGCAAGGAAGCGGAGCGCAAGATCAAAGAAGCCGGCGGCCGCATTGTGCTCGTTGCATAATTTTTCGTTGTATGATTTGGAAGCGGAGGACGAGAACAAGATACCCCAAAGCATGTCAAGATCGCTGGGGCGATTGGCATTGCAACTCATTACCTACAAAAGGCGTTTCAGCGTGGTGGCTGGGCGATGATTCGATCGAATTAGCTTTGAGCTCTAGACAATTGAATCATTACCGAACAGACCAATGTGCGTTTCGTGCATTCTTCGATCTGGTTTCCAGACTCGCTCCCCTGCAGCTATGCGATTGCATGTGCAGTGTGGTATTAAACGCCCCTGGATCTGTGGATCCTCTGGTTCACTGTCCGCTGGCCGTGGATTACCATAGTTCTGGTTTCCACGGCTACTGTAGACGATGCTCCGTGGTTGGAGTGCGGCAATAAGTATTGATCCCGTAAACCCGTAGGTCTGCGTAGGATGTAGTCGTATGCTCATAAGAGAAGAGAAATACAGCATTACTGGAATTACATTGATGTACCTTGATTCTGCATGAAGCCAAATCCCAACATTGGTAAAGCTGAACAAAATTTACAAAATTTACAATGCTTTCAATGCTTTAAAATGGTTGTTGCATAGATATATATATATCCATTGATCAATTGATGTAGCTGACGGGATTTGGCACCGTCAACTGGTTAGATATATAAATGCATCACCTCAAACCGATCAACATTGAATAGCACGATCCATAATATCGAATATGACACCCATGTACCAGACATCAGGGCAATGTATTATCCTCTGCTGCACCGCCTCGATTCGCCATGGGCAACGAATGCCGAGGCGCAGCTGGTGGCTCTGGCATCCACGACCCATGGCTCGCGCAAGGCAGCACCTTTTCCTGGCCGTCGGCTCTAAATATAGCACGCCCGATGCTAGACTACTGCAGCATGGCCTGCAAAGCATCGCAAATCATACAAGAATAATAAAAATAAGAATAGTCCATGTCTTACACGTGCAGCGGCCGCAGTGACGTATGCCCAGTCAGCGACTCAGCGGGCGAGTGCAGGCTGTGTCGCGCTCCTTCCATGACCTGCGAGCCTTTGACTTCCACCTTAACTGTGACTTGCATCCGCCTGCAGCACAGTCTCCAGGAACACCATTGAACGCGAGCACGACAATACCGTTTTTGCCATAAAAAAAAAAGAAAAGAAAAGAAAAGAAAATCGCCTTTCTCCAGAGTCCAGTTTCCATCATCTCTTGGCTGCACTTGGCGCGGCGTCACTTCGGGCCCTCCCGGCGACCGCAGGCGCCGAATCACAGGGCTTTCCATCGCCACAGCGACACGGTGGTCGGTCCATCAAATTTCCCCCCAGGACCATTGATCTGCGCTGCGCTTTCTCTCGCTCCCTTCGTTGCTCTCGTTTCAGCACGAGATCGATTGCAACATGTCCTCCTACAATCGTCTTGGTCAGTTTTCCCCCTCTCTTCACCCCCTTCACGGAACAGCGCTGTCTCCTGCCGGTGTCGCGGCGCTGCATCATTGTTTACGCGGAACCCCATCGTGCTAGCAGCACTAGGTGAACCCTGAACCTTAGAGCTTGCGTTGCGTCTAGCCTAGCTCAGGCCCTCAGGGGGGTTGCTACAGTGTGTCCCTTCAAATTAAAAATTTAAATCTGGAAATCATTATTGCTTGCTTGCTTGCTTGCTTGTTGCGCTGGCCGCTGCTCGCTGTGTCGCAACTCTGTCGCTTCGCGCATCCTGGATTCATTCAGCACACACTGTTGCCGTTGTTGCTACACGGGCGCTGACTCGAACAATCAATAGACCCCTTTGGTGATGACGGCAGTCATTCGCCCACCATGAATCCTCATCATCTGGACAATCGCACCCCGTCGCCCGGGCGGCCATTGAACCCCTCGCTACACCCCTACCAACATGAGACAGAATTCCAACCCCTGCAGATGCCCTCGACCGATCACCTTCTGGACCAGCCAACGGTATGTTGCGCAATTGACGATAAGAGAGACAGGGAAAAATAAGCTAACTTAAGGATAGTACTCGGTGGAAGGCATCAACAACTCCTATGGTCACAATGAACGATTCGAGGAGCACATGCCGCAGAACTACCCTCACGAATACACCTTACGACCAGAAGACCACCATGACGCCTACTACAACCAGCCATACGAACCGACTGGCACACCTCATGACGACTATGACCTGGCAAACTACCCTCATCAACAACCGTCCCCTTACCAGGATGACCGTGTCCCGATTTTGCAAAGCGACAACCCGTACGGCCCCAATCCATTTGAGGCTCCCGCTTACCAGCAGCCTGGAGAGTATACCGACGACCCGCCTTTGCAAGTCGAACCGTCACCCAGTCCGGCGCCGATTCGAAGATGGAAGACAGTCAAGGAAGTGCAGCTGTTTCGGGGAAACTTGGTTCTCGATTGCCCGGTGCCACCCAAGCTTTTGACCCAAGTTCCCCATGCCCAACCGCCCGAGCGTGACGAGTTTACACACATGCGATACTCGGCCGCGACTTGCGATCCAGCTGAGTTCTACAACGAGCGATTCACGCTTCGACAGACGCTGTTTGCGAAACCGCGCCACACGGAACTTTTCATCGTCATTACCATGTACAATGAGGACGAATTTCTGTTCGCGCGTACCTTGATTGGTGTGTTCAAGAATATCGAGTACATGTGTTCGAGAAGCAACAGTAAGACATGGGGCAAGGAAGCATGGAAGAAGATCGTGGTTTGCGTGATTAGCGACGGTCGTGCCAAAATCAACCCCCGGACACGCGCTGTATTAGCTGCTTTGGGTGTGTACCAGGATGGTATCGCTAAGCAGCAGGTCAACGGCAAGGATGTCACTGCCCATATTTACGAGTATACGACGCAATTGGCCCTGCAAATTAAAGGCACACAAGTCTCCATCAAAGGACGATCTGCCACTCCTGTGCAGATGGTATTCTGTCTGAAGGAAAAGAACCAGAAGAAAATCAACTCTCACCGATGGTTCTTCCAGGCCTTTGGTCGCGTTCTCGATCCCAACATCTGTGTTTTGCTCGATGCGGGTACTCGACCTGGCCGGGATTCCGTCTACCATTTGTGGCGAGCATTCGACTTGGAGCCCATGTGTGGAGGCGCTTGTGGTGAGATCAAAGTCATGTTGGACAAAGGAAAAAAGCTCATCAACCCGCTGGTCGCGGCTCAAAACTTCGAATACAAGATGAGCAACATTCTGGACAAGCCGCTGGAGTCAGCATTCGGTTTTATTTCTGTCCTGCCGGGTGCCTTTTCGGCTTACCGATTCGTTGCACTGCAAAACGACAAGACTGGTCAGGGGCCTCTTGAGAAATATTTCGCTGGCGAAAAGATGCACGGTGCCAATGCCGGAATTTTCACGGCCAACATGTACCTGGCCGAAGATCGAATTCTTTGCTTTGAAATTGTGACCAAAAGAAATTGTCGCTGGATCCTGTCATATGTCAAGTCCGCGAATGGTGAAACAGATGTTCCTGACCGTATGGCCGAGTTCATTCTGCAGCGTCGTCGTTGGTTGAACGGAAGTTTCTTCGCCGCGGTCTATGCCATTGCCCACTTTTACGAAGTCGGAAGGAGTAGCCACAGTTTCATGAGAAAGTTTATGCTTGCCTTTGAGTTCTTCTTCCAGACGGTCAACATGCTCTTTTCTTGGTTCGCCATTGGCAATTTCTTCCTGGTTTTCCACATCCTGACACAATATCTGGGTTCAAAAGACCTCTTGGGGACAGCCGGTAAAGTCCTGGGTGTTGTCTTTGAGTGGATCTATCTTGCTACACTTGTCTCCTGTTTCATATTATCACTGGGTAATCGACCGCAGGGTTCGAATAAATGGTATATGACCATGGTCTACTTCTGGGTGATTGTCATGATATACCTCACGTTTGCGGCTATCTTCGTCACAGTCAAATCAATCCAGGAAGACGTCGCTAAGGATGGGTTCACATTCAGTGATTTGTTTACCAACTCGCAGTTCTTTACTATCATTGTGTCCCTTGCCTCGACATACGTGATGTGGTTTGTTGCATCTTTGGTCTTTTTCGATCCGTGGCACATGGTTACTTGCGTATGTTTCCCTCCCCCCTCAATATTACACTTGTACTAACCCCGGGTGAAGCTTATCCAATACATTCTTCTCTCTCCGACCTACACAAATGTGCTCAACGTCTATGCATTCTGTAACACCCATGATGTTACGTGGGGTACAAAGGGTGACGACAAACCCGAAAAGCTGCCCTCTGCCAACGTCAAGCCCGGCGGCAAAGTTGATGTCAACATTCCCCAGGATGGCGGTGACTTGAATGCTCAGTATGAGCTCGAGCTTACCGCCTTTGCGAGCAAACCACCCAAGGAAGTGCGCAATGTTCCCGAGGCGGAAAAACAGGAGGACTATTACAAGGGATTCCGAAGTGGAGTCGTGTTGGTGTGGATCTTTTGCAACTTTGCGCTCGGTGCTGTGGTGCTGAGTACGGCCGGGTTGGAAAACTTTGACTCGAGCACTAGTTCCAGTGACAGCGAAGACAAGCGGGCAAACATTTATATGTCTGTCATTTTGTGGAGTGTTGCCGGACTGTCGCTGATCAAGTTCTTTGGCGCAATGTGGTTCTTGGTAGTACGCATGGTAAGATTTCTCTCCTATTTTTTTCTTTCATGAAAAGAAAAGAAACAAAAAAAAAAGAACAAATTTACTGACAGAAACCTTTCTAGTTCCGCGGCGTTTAAATCCGGTGATGAATTTTCTTGTTGTTTGGTGAACCATGTGCATTTTATTTTATATGTTGTGTAACCTTGACCTGCTCGGCGTTTAAGTAGCAGTGAACTTGTATGACGGGGAAACAGTCCGGTTTACGACATGATACCATGGAAATGATGCCTTTCATCTTTTATTTATTTTTCTTTTGGGTCGGCTGTATACCCATGCTTGGCTGTCGGATTGTTTTTGGATGTTTGTTCTGTAGCAGATGTATGATTTAGTGGATATTTCATGAGTCAATAAATATCATTCATTATCTTAGACTATTTTATACATTTAGTGGATATATGTACATGCAAATTAAATCAAACATGGTCCTTTGACTGCACGCACAGTGCGATCCCCCCAAGAACAAGCAGCATGCCTAGCATTGTCTCTCGCGCAATCACTTTCCGCTCGACATACCACTCGCCCAGGACCGTGAAGAGGAACGCCATTGAGTTTGTGATGGGCACCGTAAGCGACAATTCTATTCGCAGTACTTATTAGCCTATTATTCCAATACAAGTCCGAAAAGAGTGCTGAGTGGTATGTACCGTGCTTCCCAACCAACAGAAAAAACCATACACTCCCTGTCAAATTCAGCACCAATGGGATCGCATACGCCGGCGTGCGCAGGAGATTGACGACAGTCCAAAAAAGCGACGTTATGCGACTGCCGATTGTTTGTTCTCCTTTCTGTGATGTGCTGGTCTGGTCTTGTCGTTTGTTGAAGTCGACGGCGGCGCGACGGATGAACGGCGTGGTGAAGCCCCAGGCTATGCCTACGAGGACGAAGGAGAGGATGTAGTTGAAGGCGGAGGGAGCGGTATCGGAGGGAGGCGTTAACGTGTCGGGGGCCATTTTTCTTTCCTCTCGTTTCGAAGAGTGCAGTTTTCAAGGTTCGTTGAAGGGGTCGACTGTTTTGTTTGGTGTTTAACGTTGAATCCCGCCGCGGAGGTGGAGATCGCCGGGCTGGTCGGTGATTGGCTGACAGTGTCAACTATACACCACCGTTTTATACCAACATCTTTTTTATAACCTTGGGATAGTATTTGCATATCTAATACTGTCCAAGTGTATCTCTCGGTATGGAGTGTCCCCAGAGGACGTTATTTCTCTTCTTGCACGATATTCCATGGTTTTTGCGCAGAGATACGCGGATTCTGCTTTTGAGAGGACCTCCTCTATCTTCTCGACATGGTCGCTCTCGCGGTCCAGATGCTGGAAAAATGGCCAATTTTGATTTATCGGGGCCATTTTTTATGAAATGAGGAGAAAGGAGACCGAAGGTGAATGGATGAAAGTTTGATGCAGTACACGCAGAAAAGAAAAAAGTACGAAACCGAGCTTTTTTAACTGTGTCGGGTTAAGTGAGAGGCTGATTTATGAGCGCTACATATAAAAGCCCTCTAGGGCTAAGCAAGGCGTTCTCTGCAGACGCCTGGAAACACTTTAGCCACCAGCTAGTCTTTAGTTGGTTACTACTGTTATAATGAATTTCTTGAAATTGTCTCATTCAGAGTAGTGTTTCCTGAAGACGCTAGTCATTCTGCCCCGCAGCGCTTGGGAGCATTTAACAATAATAATTACATTCATTGTTTGCCCGCCAAAACTACGCTACAACACTAACCTTTTGGAAATGCCACTACAAGCGCTCCCAGTCGAGGTTTTATGCATGATATTTCGCTTCGTCGGAGCACACTATCTCTTGAAAAACATCCTGGTTTGCAAATGGTGGTATCATATCGCAGAACCAATTGCACTGGAGGATGTTGTGCTTCCTGCTGATGCGCTCATCAACCTGCCCCAAGAAGCTCACAAGAAACTGGCAAGTTACGTGCAGCGGCTTGATATAGATTTATACGGAGCACGAGATGGATGTGCCAAACACAATCAAAACCAATCCGGACAAACAGTAACTGGTGAAGAATGGAGTGAAACATTGGTGCACCGCCTGGACAATCTCAGTGAGCTGCTACCTCGATGTACTCGTCTGGGATCCTTCTCTCTGCGTCTTAAAAGTCAATTTGATCCATCAAACCCGCTACTCCCCCGTGAGCATTACCTTTCACTTTGGTCACCAACTAAACTTGTAGATGCGTTCCAGGCCACCAACTTATCACACCTTGTGATTGATACTTGCGGATCAGAGATAAAAGGCCATATTTGCCCTCGAATTGCTCTTGCGATACCTTCGTTACGATCTGTGCGTTTGCGAATGCAAAAAGTTTGCCCCAGAATTTTGGGCATCATGGGTGCTGAAGATAAACCTTCAAACACATTGGACCAGTCAAAAGCAGAACAGCGGGACTCTGCCCCTGTCGCAAAGGTCGAGAGAATTATTATCAATCTCTGCCTTAAGGAGGCCGACCGCTTTTTTGCTGAATATAGTCGACATTGCACAAAGCCTACCAGAGGATGGGATCTTTATGATGAGATGGTAACTGCCGCCACTGAGACAGCAAAACAATTCACAACACTCAAAGTTATGAGAATTTTGTGCCATAAGCACCCATTACTCAAAATTATCACCAAAGATTGTATTTACGGATCAAAAATGGTCATCTCTGACGACGGGGATGAAGATTGGGACTGGGGCGACGATGGATGGGCAGACCCTGATGACGAAGAGGTTTCTAGCCAGGGGTTTTCGTCTACCGACAGTGAAAGCAGCGAGGACTGAGCTTCAAAGAAGTTTAAAGATGACATTAAATGATCAGCTCTATTTTGGCTGTTTCATTACACCTCCCTGAATCAGCGACATTTTCCACCTCACTGACCAAATGATGACTTGGAGTTACCATTTCTAGAATCGCCTATCTTTTACAAAATCTGGAATGTTTAAACAACGGCGTTGTATTAGATGAAGATTTTCATACTGATAGAGGTCTCTAGTGGCATCGTCATGCCATAACTCACGAAACCCTTCGACCTGAAAGTTGCCGGCCAGAAAAGCTCACCGATTGAACCGTTTTGTCTTCTGCAACCAGATTGCTGTTGTTGTTGTTGTTGGCCAAAAGAATTCTCAGGACCGTGTCATCGTGCGGCTTAATATTTTGGCCATTTGAGGAGATCGGGATAGCACAATCCTCTGATAGAACTCGCTACCATGAAACATAGTTCTGTTCAAGATCTGTACATTTACCAATAGATTATATCCAACAGAAGCAAAAACACATATTTTCCTGCTAGTCTTGCTAATCTTATCCTATATGTTGTGTTTGATCACAGGCAATACCGTAGCTGGTTTTCGGCTATATTAAGGTTAATGTAAGTTTACATAAAATAAATCCTAGGCCTTTCCGAAACAGAATGTTCATTAATACAAATTTTGTTATTGGGAAAAAGGCCCTGGCAGATAGTTTCAATGCGGGGAATAAACAGAGGTCGATTCTGTTGTTTTAAGAGCGGTTTTTAGGCTTTCTGTAGCATTTAGACATTGTCTTGTAGTTACTATCGCGGGCTGATTAGGGCACGGAGTACGGATGCATTTTCTTTACGCTAAACGTACTCAGTAGCAGAAGCCGGAGAGGACCTTTCTAGAATGCACTATTAAACTTGCTTATTCTTTACGTGATAAATATAATCTATCGTATCCAGTAAAAATCATGTTGGGTCAGAAGTGGGTCCTGGCCATCTGTTGATTACTTCTAATCGGTAGTGCTGCACAGTCAGACTGTAGTAATAGCAAGTTCAGCGGCCCCCAACCCTAAGTCCCTGTTTCCAGAACGACAGCATAAGAAGCCATTTCCCCCAACATTAATCCAAGCCACGTGGTACTCTGAGTAGAGAGTTTATTTGATAGATAAATATCTCCTCATATAAGCACCGTGTTAAGGTCCCAGCCGAGCCTTTTTTTTTGTCCACAGCCTTTGTCAGCGGCCATTGGAAGCGAAATCCTCTATCCAAACAAAACAGCGTTCGTGACGACTATTTCAAAATGGCGCTGTCTGATTTTTCCCGCGTAAACGAAGTCGTCTTGGTCCGGTCTCCCACCAGTGATCGGTCACCTTCGGCCGAAGGAGTGCTGTCTTCGCGGTTCAGCAAGACTCCCGCGCCGGAGATAATATTGCTCCTCTCCTGGGGCGATGCGGCCGCTCATCACATTGAAAAGTACACCAGCATGTACACTCACCTCTACCCGGGAGCCAAAATCATCTTGGTCAGGGGCGGCGTGGCAGATTTCTTATACCGGCCGGAGTGGACTCAGCGCAGGCTGGTGGAGCCGGCGGTGAAGATGTTGAGTGAATCGGCTGGTGATAGTCTTCTTGTACATGTGATGTCAAACGCCGGGTCTAAGCAATGGTCCACAATCAACAAGTTGTACCTTGAATCCACTGGGCGGACGTTGTCCAACGCCGTTACGATTATAGACAGCGCCCCGGGCCGCTGGCGATTTGACCAGACATGGGCAGCTTTGTCACGGAGTTTGCCCCGTGCCTTTTTACCAAGAATGGTTCTGGGATTTATTTTCGGCATTATCTTGGGCACGATACATCTTGGAGGCTACATTCTCCCAGGGCCCGATGTATTAGAGGCAGTGAGGCAGCAGATGAACGACCCTGCGACACCACGAAAAGGGACCCGAAGATGCTATATTTATTCCGAAGAAGACGACATTATCGGACAGGAAGACGTCGAGGAGCATGCGAAGGATGCTCGGCGGAAGGGTTGGGCAGTGGAGCTCGTCAAGTTCCAGGGAAGTACACACGTTGGTCATTTCAAACAAAACCCAGAAAAGTATATAGAGACGATTAAGAGGACATGGGTTGGGAGGTCGAAATAAATGAGACTGCTTTGTATTTGTTCAAGCGAGTGTTCAACTCTATATAGATCCGGAGTATTAAAATTGATGTCCAGCTCTAGCCGCTACTACATAATGCAATTACATGTATTTATTAGAATTGAGATTCTTTAAGCAGCAGTCTTACAAATTTACCATTCAGGATTTTAGTTCGTTGCACTCTACGATTTTTCTGATTGAGATTATCTACTTAATATGCTCTTTTACCTTTCACATGTTCACAAGTTCTATGTAGATAGGAAATGTATTCAAGATTAAAGAATGACAGCAAACATCTTGCAGCTACTATACACTCGCGACTAGATGCTTGACTTCCCCCGTTAAAAGCAAAGAACCCTGTCACCAGTCTTTGCTATGGCCCCTGGTAGCTTGAACCCAAGGCTGTTAAGAGACTTCTTGACGCTATCCACCATCGGCGGTGGTCCGCACAGAAAGACTTTCGTTGTCGGCGAAGGTAGCGCAAACTGCTCTTCAATCATCTCTCTAGTCACATAGCCACTACCGCCGTTCCATCCAGCGGGCGTTTGTTCTAGCACATAGAAAATCTTGAAGTTGCCGGGGTATTTTCGGGCGAATGCGTCTAGCTCGTCGCGAAGCAGAATGTCCTTCTCGGTCCGGTTTGCATAAATGAGGCTGACCTCGGTGGTGTCGCGCGGGTTCTCACAAATGGCACGAATCAGCTGGTACATGGGCGTGATACCAGTGCCACCTGCGACCATGCCCATCTTTTTGCACATTCCGGGTTCGTAGCGGATGCCACCTTTTGGACCACGGAACTCGACCTCATCGCCTACCTCGAGCTGTTTCAGATAGCCGTTGGTTAGGGCTCCGTTAGCGTAGCACCGGACGATAAACTCGAGTTGCCCGCGGTCGACGTTGTTGGACACCGGTGTATAAGAGCGACTGAGAAGCTTTCCGTCGACCGAGCCTCGGATAGAGACGTGCTGGCCGATGGGTAGACCGGCCACGGTATCACTGCTCGGGAGAGCGAAGACAAAGCGGTAGCAGTCGGCGGATAGAAGCTCCTTTTTAATGAGAGGCAGCTTCTGGAAGAGAGTAGGATCTAGCCAGCCTCGCCCATTCAACACGTTTTTTTGTGGCAGCCTTGGGATTTTCTTATGTGTCTTATGCGTGGTGTAATACTGTAATATTTTCCCAAGGCGTTGAAGAGCCATACCCAGGGTGAGCGAAACGGCAGCAGACGTGACAACTACTCCTTCAGCGAAGCCGAGCCCATTGCGCTTAACGGCGCCGACCCTTTGAAGCCATTCCTTTGCAAAGCTCACTGAGGTAGACAGTGCAGAAATATCGAATGGCTTCGCATGCCACAAGAGGCCGAGACATGCAGCGGAAGAGCCAAGTCCAATTGATAAGGCAATGATGGCCCGTGAAGACCCGCGACGCTGCTCTTTCTCTGGTGGTGGTGATGATGGAGTAGTAGTTATCAAACGAGCCGTCTCGGGCAACGCTCGCTTCTTCGGAACTTCATCTTTCTTCAATTTCCCAACTAGGAGGCTTTTTGCGATATCCCATGCATCGTCCGAGTGGCCTGCCTCGTCGTATTCTTGACTACCATCAGCTCCTGCGAGTTCTAGTAAGATATCGTCTCCTCCGGGATGATCACGGAGGTATTTTGTGACATCATACACTAAAAAAAATGTGTCAGTGATTTAATATTGTGCTCTGAGAATGGGGGTTCAGACCTTCGCCGTGGACTATGATCCATAGGTCGTCTTCACGATTGTGGGCAGCGACCTCTTCGGACGTGTATTCCCGGAGTTCAGTTTTTGTTGCGCTCATGATGGAGTATGCTAAGAACAACGTTTGGCTGTGTAATGGACTTGGAGGGTTTCTGTTGACCTTATCGAAGAACTTAAAACCTAGTATGGCCTGAACTGCACACTCTGGTCGTCATGCAAACACCAACTTGAATAGCTAAGCTGATACTTCTGAACCCCAAATCAGCTGTACTCTGTACCGCTCGTCAGCGTTCGATTAGTAGTATAACTCCAAGCTACCAGTATTTTGATATTACTAGTAGTAAGGTATAGGAATAAACATTGAGGTCTAGCAAATACCATTACTAGCATTAGCAAGCTTACCCACACGGATCCTTCGGAACCATCCGTTGCGATAAGTCATGGCATGTGGAGCTGCCTCGTGGTGTCAGAAAACGTCTGATTGCAATTGATACGAGTGTTCTAGGTCAGTCTAGAAGTCTTAGTAATTTAACCTTAGATTGCAATTACATTCCCTACTAAGCTGTGTCAGCCGGGAATATGTAAGACTAAGAAAACCGTTACCGCTAAGGATTGACCCGGGGAAAGTCTATTAATCTTCCGTGCTAATCTAGTGCTGATGAGCGGCACAGCTATGTTGTGCTAGTGGCAGAAAGTCCTGTCAAGCTTCCTGCTAGTAATCTTGTGCTGATGGGCCGTACCGCTGTATAGTACTAAGTACCCCGTACGGTACGGATACGAGCGTACTGTTGTACTTATCTCCATACTAATCATATTAAGTGCTGACACATTAGATACTGTTGCATTTACTACTAATCAAGTACCGACAGAAAGCACTCTGCCATACTAACTACCATTCACCTAGTTCTTACAGACAGCACAGCAATACTCATCATATATCACATGCACAGTACGATACCGTACCTTCACTACAATGCGTAATCAAGTACCAACAGACAATACAACTACCGTGGTCCAGCTCATAATTATTGTATTCTACTCCAACATTTGAGTAATACGAATTGTAAGAGCGTTCCCTATTTTCAGGTAACACTAATCAAGTAGTATTCTATTCAGGTCGAAATACAATACGTCAATGCTGTTTTGGTTACTGCCTGATCAGTACTACAAGTTATGTAATATAATACCGACTGCATATGGGCTGAACATCCATACAACATATCAAGAGGAATAAGTCTGTCTCCCAGCGTGGATAGAATTCCAACTTCCCACCCAGCCTTAAGTTTACAGTATACTTTAAAAATGTTGAATATCATCGAGAACGTCCAGACTACTACGTCTAATCTGTCCGAGACGGGAGAAGTCACCACGGTTGAGGTAGTTGAAAAGACTTTGCCTGAGGCACCTAAGACCCAACCCCGACCATTTCCGAAGCTAGAGAGCCCTTACGGCGATGATGTGGCTTTTGCTAGACTCTTCGACTTATACTTGCCGTCCGAGGTGAAGCAACGTGCCGACGGCGAACTAGCCGGACTCGCAGATGTCGCAATTTCGCAACAGGCGATGAACTGGGTTGCGGACGCAGAACGCTGCCCTCCACAGGTCCAGCACTGGGATAGCTGGGGAGAGAAGAAAGATGAGCTCGTGACGAGCCAAGGGTGGAAGAGTCTATGGCGATTGGGAATCTCAGAGCGGTATGTCACTGAGAATTACTTGAGATTGCACCCAGACTAACACGAGCGAACACAAAGATTGGCCGCCTTGCCTTCACTCAGGGATGATTATGAAGGCTACGCCAGAATGATCCAGGTGCTGAAGGTACACCTGTTTTCCCCGGCTTCCGCGACGACCAATTTCCACCTGATCTTGTCGGACGGTGTGGGAACTCTCCTGCAGACACACCTCCGCGACTCCAAGATCGACGAAGCCACGCGAGCATTGTTCCAGTACGCATATGACCGCCTCACGTCCCCCGAAGCAGACAAAGGATGGACCTCAGGACTGTGGATGACGGAGCGAGCTGGCGGTAGTGATTTAACGCCAACCGAGACAACAGCCACGTACGAGCCTTTGGGCCCGGATGGCCACTCCATAGACGCGGACGGCTTCCCCCTGGGACCCTGGGTGCTGAATGGCCTCAAGTGGTTCTCCACGAGCACAGAGGGATCTATGGCCGTCGCCGTCGCGCGGACTCCTAACGGCCTCAGTGCCTTTTATGTCCCCATGCGCCGGAAAGCGGCCAACGGAGTCGAGCTCAACGGCGTCCGCATCCGGCGCCTCAAGAAGAAGATGGGCACGACTTCGCTTCCTACTGGAGAGCTCGAGCTTAATGGTATGCGCGGGTATCTAATCGGCAAGGAAGGCAAAGGCATCAATGAGATTGGTGTCGTGCTCAACATCACGCGTATTCACCTCGCCATGGTCTCCGTGGGCTACGCAGCCCGGGGGCTCTCGGCCGCCCGTGCCTTCGCACGCGTGCGTAAGGTCGCTCGTGGCACCAGACTGAGCAGTGTGCCGCTTCATATGAAGTCTCTCGCTAAGGCCCACGTCACCTACCGCGCCCATTTGGCGCTGGATATCTTTGTCGCGGCCCTGCTGGGCAGGACTGAGCAGCCGAAGGCACAGCTGCCCGATCTCGTCCCTTCGAGCGCGCAGGACGCCTCGTGCCTGTTGCGGCTACTTGGCTCTGTGGCCAAGGCCACCGCAGCTATGGATTGTGTCGGCGTGCTGCAAACTGGCATGGAGTCGCTGGGCGGCGTCGGCTACCTGGAAAACGACGAGATGGCGTTCAATGTCGCTCGTCTGTTCCGAGACTGCTCTGCCATCCTCATTGGCGAAGGCACTACGGATGTGATTGCCACGGATGTCGTCAAAGTCTTGAAGGGCAACATTGGCCCGTACGTGGTGCAGGCCTACGCCCGCTGGGTCGAGTCTGCCTTGCCCAAGAAGGAGTCCATGGTCCCCGAGGCTACGATTATCACTCAGCAATGGGCGGAACTGCAAAGTGCCATCTCATCGAACACGTTGGAATCTCTTATCAGGAATGGGCGCGAGATTATGCAGCGGGTTTGCAAGTTGACTGCTGGCGTCCTGCTCCTTGCAGATGCAGCACGCGACGACAATGCTGTAGCGCTGGAAGTAGCCCGCCGTTGGATACAGCCCGCCACCTTGCTGAGCGGATCAAGCGTTGAGCAAGAACTGCTGCTTGATCAGCAGATTGTATTCGGTGATCAGCCAATATGGTTGGGTCTTCCATGAGGAAGACGTTCATGACAGAACGCTCGAGTCACTAGTTTTCTTTTTTTCTTTGTTTGGGCGATAAGGAATCGCGCCTTTGTATGAATTAACAAAGTAGTTTAAAAGAGTATCATGCTTTCAACTACATACAGTACATATGAGTACGTCTTATAACACTTTTTCTTATTTCATCACCCTAAACTATCTAACATCTCTATCTTATATCCATTCCTACCGTCACATAAATTTGCGGAAATCTGCACCTGGCATCTGTCCACTGCCACTGGGGGGGGACCTATTATTCAAGCGTTGCTGGCTGGTGTCCTTCGCCGCGGATGATACTTACAATGGCCAATCTTTTCTACTTAGTGGATTTCGATGTAGTGGTTTCATAATGTTGTTCATGTGATTGTAATGTTTATTTTTTGGACTTGAGTCCTTTTTTATTAAATTTATCCATGGTTGGCTTACAGTAAATATTGGCCAGATACTGCTTATAGCATTTCTTCCATGGTTTGGTTCAAGTCTTCGCTATAACATGTACAATTTATCTATATCGCATATTACACAACTATATGCCCGTTGTGAAAGCATGAGATATCTTGATCCATCAATTGATCGTCGAACTAAGCCTCAGTCTTTGGAGGCCATTTGACCCTCTTCTCAGCGCGGACATACAAGTTGGTTGGTCGGATGAGTTGGAAGTAAGGCTCGTACTCAACAGACTCCTCACTTGCTTGGCTAAACTCATAGCGATATACCAACTTGGGGATAAAAATCTTGACAGCCTGCAGGACATAGCTGTTGCCAATGCACATGCGCTGACCTGTGGCAAAGGGTACGAAAGCTCCCGGGGGGATGTTCTTCTGATCTCCGAGCCACCGGTCTGGGTCGAATCGACTCGGGTTGTCCCAAGCTTTAGGGTTATTATGGATGTGCCAAGTCTCAGAGATCACGACTGAGTTTTTAGGTAGTTTGTAAGCGCCGGGCAAAATCACGTCAACCTTGGACGTGCGTGCGGGCTGGAATGATGGACTGTGGCGCCGCAGTGTTTCCTTGACGTATGCATCTAGGAATTTGAGCTTGCCAATTAGGTCCACCGTGACTACTGTGTTCTCGTCGAACCCATTGTCCATCAACTCTTGCAGGAGACGATCTTGCATGCCTGGGTATTCAACTAGACCATAGATGAGCCACGCCAAGATCGTAGTTGTTGTAGTAAACCCAGCAGCAACTGTCACGATCAAAGGGTCTATGAGACGATCCCTGGGCATCTTGTTGCCTTTGTTATCTGTGGCACGCTGCAAATAGTCTATTTGGCAGAGGAGATTAGCAAGGGCAGTAACATTTGATAAAGGTTAAAACGTACCAACGATATTCTCTGCTTTCAGGGCAGCATCCTGAAGCTCTAGGTCCTCAACACCCTTAGAGGCAGCGTCGATGGACTCGTTTATAAGGGAGTCGAGGCGTTTTTTCGCAGCCCTGAGACGAGCCCCATCTCCAAAAGGAAGTCTATTGTACCAATCGCCCTTGGTTGAGATCTTCTTGTTCAGCTCAAGCAAGTGCGCGATAAGCCGGGGCACTTCATGCATCGGTGTGTCGACGGACGAGAAATGCTTGAAATCAATGCCCAAGACCAAGTTGCCGATAATCGATGACGATAGCTTGAGCATATAAGGCCAAGCGTTCCAGGCCTCATCACGCTTTTCAAGTTCATCGAAGACTGGGAAAGTCTCTTCGACCGCCCTTTGCATAACAGGTGCATAGTGTCGCACCGCCTTGGGGCCAAGTGCAGGCGCAATGAACTTGTGCGACATGCGCCACTCTTCGGTATCCGTATCAGATACGAAGATGCCGGCATCCTTGTTCTTGAGCGGGCGCATGGGATGGCCTTCGATGATGTTTTTGGAGAAGAAATCGCTCTCGTTGAATACAATTGCACTTAGTACCGCGTCATTGGTGTGGTATGAGACGCAGCCCATGTTGGTAGTTTTGAAAAGAGGGCCATACTGATTATACAATCGCTGATGGTTTCCAACATGGTCGGGAAAGATCTCAAAGTAGTTGCCAACATATGGGAGACCCTGAGGACCAGGAACCGGCCTCACAGCTCTTCCATCGATAGTAATTGCAACTGGATCATCTTCTTGTGCGAGAACATCTGCCACGGACTCAAGAACCGAAGTTTCAGTGTTAAAGGCAATCCCTAGAGAAAATGTAAGCTGTTTCACACACTATCACATTGGACTTGGACAGGACACCCACCCTTTGGATGAACAACCGCGAAATGAGAGGCAACGAGATGTTGCAAATTCTCATAGTCGATACGCTCCGGAACCTCGATGAGGAGAGCAGTTGATGGGCTTTCACCCAGAAGATAAAATGAAATGGCCGGCATGCTGTTTGTCACACAGATTCCAGCGCTGCAGAAGTTACTAGGCCGGTGGCAAGTGTTTGATACGAGTGCGAAAATAGAACTACGTCTTGAAGATGTGGACCATATATAAGGGTGAATCTTTCCCGACTACTTCCGGTATCAATACATTATAACCCTGGTCGAAACAATACTATATTGTTACAAAAGCGAGACTAATATCACGAGACCTAGTCAGCACGTAACAAAAGCTATTGGAACCCTCACACATATTCCTATTTAGGTAATGTTTTATAAATTACCGTCGACGGAACGTAATCGTCACAACCAGGGTTGTCCTGTACCAACAAATACAGCCCCTACTAGGTCATAGAAGATTTACGTCTTGTTGCTATAGGCAAAATTCTAGGACTAAAGAGATTGAGCTCACTTCTGCCATAAGATTGAATTTCTTCTAGAAAAGATACTAACAGTTTGACAGCTGTGCCGTCCATTAGTACTTGATTAGTAGGTGTAAACCCAATATCAGCACTAGATTAGTAGTGCATGCAGCATAACGGTAAGAAATTAGACTCCCGCGTGGCTAATTTAAGTTAAACTTAAACCCCCTGCTTAGTAGGCTCCCGAACGAATGGATAAGCTGAGACACTCCCGACACCCGCTCGGCTGTCACTGGCGATAAACCTCGGGAAACGAACATTGTCATCTCGCTTACCATAGTTTCTTCTAAGATTGGGCTGGTCCTTTTAGTCAGGGCAAGAAAGTGCATTGACTGTAGCGGAAATTATTGCTGCCTAGGGGTTTTATGTTTAGTTAAACAATCACAATACGGCTATGTATTTATTCCGCACACATGCACCTGCTTACATATGCACACATCAGGGTGTATAGTACAAAAATATCGATTTATGCATTTTGAATATTCCAATTATATTGAATACTATTCAGTATTTAGCAAGTTGTATAAGCTGTATCTCTACTCTCAGCATCTACTTTGAACAACTTGAACTCTCGATATTTGCCAGTCGAAAATGCTCGATCGCGTTGATGTTTTGGTGTGCGGAGGAGGGCCAACTGGTCTTCTTACAGGCCTGGGTCTTGCTCGCATGGGGATTTCAACTGCTGTAGTTGGTAAGTGTGGGGAATCCTTTACGAATGACGGTAGACCCTAATTGCATAGAAAAATGTAAGAAGTCTGAGCAGGCCAAGTATGGCCGAGCAAGCTTGCTGTACCCACGAACTCTGGAAATGCTTGACCAAGTGGATGTATGGGAGCCCATGTCCGAGATTGCTCACATTGCTCGCGGTTACGTCAACTACAACAACGCGGGGAAGAGAGTGATCTCAGGTACATATCATTCGCTTTTCAATCAACTGCACGGAACCTATTTTGATTATGTCGTAAACATCCGGCAAAGGTACTCTGAGGAGATCTTTCGGAAATCATTGGAGGAAACTGGGGGAACTTTTTATGAGCAACATGAGCTGGTTTCCATTGTCCAAGACGATGATGCTGTCGATGATTATGCTTTAACCGTACGACTGAGAAACAATGCCAATGGAGAAGAACATGTGATTAAATGGTAAGTTACCATGCTTCCGTGGAGATTTATCAGGCTAACTTTGATCCTTCAAAGCAAATACCTCGTCGGTGCTGATGGAAATCGTTCCGCCGTTCGTCAGCTCTCTGAAATTCCATTCACTGGTGACAATACTGCGATTAAATGGTTCCGAATGGATGCAGTCGTCAAGACTGATATGCCAGATGCTCGTGTTGGTATGGCATCAGTCGAGTCCCCTGTGTATGGCCACGTCTTGTGGATGTGCCAAGATCATGGCCGAACTCGTATCGGCTTTTCTTTGCCACCTAGGCTTTTTAATAAATTTAGTACGGACATTACCGAAGCCGAAGTACGAGAAGCAGCCAAAGAGGCCGTGGCACCATTTAGTCTAGAGTTCGAAACAGTCGACTGGTGGACGTTGTACAGGTAGGTCCACGGCATTGGTTTTCCTGGCTGGGTATTAAAAAGCTAATTAATTGAACAGTATCAGCCAAAGAGTGGCCGGAACTTTCAGACATAAAAAGAGGGTCTTCCTGGCGGGAGATGCATGCCACTCTCATTCCTCTGGCGCTGGCCAAGGTATGAACGCAGGCGCTCATGACGCCTTGAATTTATCATGGAAGTTGGGAGGGTTCTTGAAAGGATGGTATGATGAATCGGTCTTGGATACATATGAGCAGGAGAGAAGACCCGAGGCTCAGCGTATCATCGACCAGGACAAGACTATCTCCTCCCTGATCACAGGAAAAATTCCTGATGGAATGGGCAGACCCGGTGCTAGTTCATTTGAGGTCCTCGGGCAATTCACTGCTTCCACGATGCGGTATACCCTGGGTCTTGATGTCCACTATGAGACAAATCTTCTCAATCAATCGGCCAATATCGGCCTTGTTTCAGCAGGGTGGGCCGGCCCTGATGTACTCTTGAGACGACCGGGTTCTAGATGCCCCCTTCGTTTGCACCAAGTCACCAAGAATGTTGGGAGATTCCATGTTCTAGTATTTACTGGAAATCCGGGCTTGACTGCCACCAGTTTGCACAGTCTGCGATCCTACATTGACAGCGAGGACTCCTTCACTCGGAAACTTCCTGACATCTTCAACTTCCTCACCATTATACCAGGAGATGCCCCACAGGCGGATCATTATCTAGGAATTTCTCGTTTCGGTAAAGCTTTCTATGACAGCGACCAGTCCGCTGCTGCCACATATGGCTTTTCGGCAGCTCTAGGTGGTGTCGTGGTTCTAAGACCTGATGGCATACTTGGATATTCGGGAGAACTGGGCGAAGGAAAAGCTTTGGGAGAATATTTCCTCCGATTTATCAAGGCTAGTGTAGACAATCCTCAAAAATCCATTCCTGAAGCTGTTGAGAATGGATCATTGGTGACCGGTGAGGTCGACCTCTACACAGAGACTACAGACGACAAGCAAGTTGAGAAACTAGCTGAGCAACCCGCTCAACAGCCTGCTGAAGAGCCCGTTGAGAAACCAGTTTTGAATGGAGAAGTCGACACGGAGACTACAGACGACAAACCAATTGTGGGGCCGGTTGTGAATGGAGTCCAATTTGACACGAACACTCCAATTGCTCTAAGGGTAGCTCCCACATCTGTTGCGGTATAATGTTTACTAAGAAAGTTTGTACATTTATCGGTGGAGTTGTTTCTTCTACGGAAGTCCGACTTCTTCGGCCTGTACCTGCTCTCATCTCATACTTAGACTTCAGCTAGAAAACATTATAGCTTCCACCAAATAACCTTGCTCTTATTTTCTTCCCCTCTTGCAAATATTAAACCAATTTACTTCGAAATTTCATTGCTTCTTCTCTCGCTTAACTTACATTTGTATGTTCTGAAGGGTTCAGGATGAATGATTTTCTAAAAGAACTTGAAACCATTCTTTTATTCCCCTGAATGTCAAGTGTCTCGAAGGTTTAAAGTGAATATATTGATGACTATGTAAAGAGGGATATATATTAAGTACTCTAAGTAATAAAACTTTTGCTCGATGAAACCCCCTGTTGTTTAAGGCTCCGATATCACCCGCCTACTATGTATTACATCTAATTAGAAGGGCACAGAACTTTCCTTGTGAAACTTTATTACGATAAGCCTATGGAACATAGTACGTATCACTCAGGTGCCGTCAAATGGTGTAGTTTGTGACTAGATAGTACCATACCCTTTATATAAGGTGTAGACAGGAGCAAAATGGAAAACACAGATCTGTAGCCTTCGAAGTTTGGATACCACATGTGTAAGGTATATTCTAAATTCAATAGGAAGTCTATAAATCTAGTGTCTCTATTCTTGCTTACTAAATATGGACGAAATGAGCATTGCTGACCCGTTCAAGCTTTCAATCTCAGCACCCGCCTCGACCAGTACGCGTACACACTCCTCGTGTCCGCCAGCTGCCGCTCGATGTAGCGCCGTAAAGCCGTGGTCATCGACCCAGTCAATAAATGTCTTTGCATCTGTACCATCACCCTGGTTTAGGGCATGTTCGATCACTCCTTCGTGGCCCCGTTCCGCTGCAAGATGTAAAATGGTTTGGCCAGCCTCGTTGCGCGCCGATAAGTTTGCGCCTTTTAAAACCAGAAAACGCACAATGTGTAGATGACCATTAGCGGCTGCTTGATGTAGGGGCGTGCCGCTCGCGGGGTATTGCGGCATAGGAATGTCTTTGGTAGTGTTACGCGTTGGGACGAAACCGACGCTGAAACTAGGTCCGGTTGCAGCATCGGGCTTGATTCCACCGGATGCATGACGATTGTGATATTGCGGCTGTGTCCCTGAGGGACGCGGCAGAGTTGCATGTTGTTCTTGGGGTGAAGAGGGGTTGGCAAAATAGTTGAATTGTTGATGTTGGGTTTGAGGAGATGGAGGCCTGGTGGTGTGTGAGGTGTTTAAGCCAAAGATGTATTGATTAGGCTCTATTTGCGAAGTCATATCCATCTGGATTTCTGTGTGACCAGTTACGGAGATTTCATTCTGATTGGAGAGCCAGGAACAATTATTATCAGGGTTAGTTGCTGGTGGCTGAGAAACGGGGTAGGTCGTAGTATTGTGCTGTTGGTGGAGCGCTCCGTCCTCGTTATTCTCGGCCCGGGGGAGCGTGCCTGCATTGAGGAGCTCGAGTTGACGCAGGCGCTGTTTGATGTTATTTCCTATGTAAAGATCAGCGATTAAAAAAGCTTCATTATATTCAAAGGCTCTATGTGACATACTGTAGTTCCTCTGAGCCAGTCGGTTCTGTATTCTCCTCCTCTCACTAGCATCTGTGGTTTTCGTCCAGTTCTCGTCCATCTTTGCTAGAGTCGGCATTGTTGCTAATCTTTATTTCAAATGTTATAGATGCGTCCGAAAGTCATGAAGACCTGGGAACACAGCGGGGAGGTCAAAGCCAAATATAACATAAGCTGCGACAAAGCGTCAGGAATACGGGATACGGAGATAAGCTGCAGGTCCCGCAGAGTCTCAATTCCGGCCGATAATTAGAGAAAGTAATGATCAATTATATACAGGGAGGTCGATTGGTTGTACATCGGTTAGTGTAAGGCGTGCTTGGTCAGCTTTGTTGGCCCGCTATAAACGCTTAGGCATTTGCTTTTTTCTACTGTTGTGTTGGTGTCTAAGCGTTTCCCCAGTCCCTTTAGCTTCAATCAGCTTACGCCACTCTTAATTGCCATTGGCTGTACCTCGTATCTATAACATCAAAACACCATTAGCCCCCGACTACGGCCGTACACGTGGCTGAATGCATGGCTGAATCCATGCGTTCACAGGTAACGATACAAATAATAAAACCTAGACGAAGAGTTAGAATATATTAAACATCGAGAAGTTTGCAATTCGTTTATGTTGTTTAATATATCCATTCCAATTTTGTTTTAATACCATACCGTCATATGGGATATCCCGGTAACAGCTGTTTGACGGTTGGTAACCGGATAACGGTTCTCTAACCGATATGCCCTAGTTAGGGCATGTTTACAGTAATATTACCAATTATTACACATAACAGTATTGTTTCTATAAAATTCAACATGCAACATGTTTATATTACTAAAACCTTCTTTCTTATGGGTCAAGTGCTTCTATTATAGTCAAGATATATCTTACCTACTGTTTACACAGCCGCGTGTTCACCCCTAGTAAGCAAGCTCTTCAATGTCTCAGACAGCATTCTTCTCAGCTGCAATGTTAGCTGCTAGCCAAAAAGCCATTGGCTAGTTGGTCAGTGATATCCTCAAGTGCTTATTATCTAATACACTAGTTACCCCAAAATGTTTACCAGACTGGCTTTTCCAAGGCAAGTGGCTTAGTCCTTGACCTTGGATTTCTACGGAGCCTCTCTCACTTGTGTACTTTAGTCTATTATAGGTCACTTTATGAATGTAGATATATTGTCTGTTTAGGCTTTATGTTGCGACCATCCCCCTGTTTGTTGCGTTACCTCCTTTCAGTCAATCATTCTAGTTCTCCCGATGTCAGATGTTGGTAGGCGCATAACGAGCCAATATGCAAACAGTGCTTGAATAAATGTCCTACAAACTAGTACTGCTGGATCCTGTTTTGCAGCAGAGACAGCCAGCTGGGGTAGTTGGTTCGGGGAGCAAGTTGTTCAGGTCCCCGTCATTGGTGTTGTACGCGCGATGGCGGATGACCAACACGATGTCGATACGGTTACGAGAGGTCCGAGTGGCTTGGTCAAAAACGGCAGAGATAGGGGCGGATACGACTTCAAATACGGACTCGGCTTCAAATACGAAGCTCGGCGCCTCGGTAGCCTGGGTTTAAGATCTTACTTTGCTATGGTTTCATTGGTTTCACACCAGGCTGCGAATTTGTATGAAGTGACTTGCAATCAGCTTCCTGCTCCAGTTCCAATGTCGGGATATATCCCCTTGCCCGCTCAACACCAAGGGATTGGTACAGTAATAATATAGAGCGTATTGGGATCGTCAATTCGGCTTCATATTTGACACGGCCGACCGGCGCTTTTTTATCCCCAACGCCGGGGAGGAATCCTTATTTGCAGGGCCGACGGGGACAGGCAGTAAGCTTAGATTGAGTTAATCAACGCCATGTTTTTACGTTAAACGCAAACTTGCATATAAAAAATCGGCCTCAGATTCTCGGTCGAATTCGGCAAGGATCGACATGGGGAACTGTCGGTTTTTGCGAGTTTCTCAATCGGGATCCGGCGATCAAAACCATTAAGAAATTACTAGAACATTTGATTTCGGGTCTACGATGGATTTGGAAAAAGCGTCAGTGCTCGCATCATTTCCCAATGAGTGACAACAGTGCGGGACGTTACGTAGTAATACGTAGTTACTAGTCAACACGTGTTTCAGGGAATGATGCCAAACTAGCATGGGTGGCGTAAGCACTAATTGTTGGTCCTATGTACGTAGTACTTCAAACTACGTACTCGCCCCCACTCTGGTATAAGCTGCTGTGGGTTGGCTTGTTGGTTTGTTGTTGTTTTCGTCACCTAGCATTCAAAGGCTGTCTCATTCGAGGCAAACACAACTCGCATTGATTTCCAAAATAAACAGGTACGTGATATCGGAGATTCTTTTCTACCTTCCTGTCCTTCCAATTGACCCCAAGGTGCGATATATGTCTACTCTTGTCTCTCCTCTAATTTGCTGCCACATCGGATACATGAAGCATCTAGAAGCTTTACTGTGGTGACACAGTGAGTGCCTGCTGCCCCAGCTATCTATGACTAAGCTCTATGAACATTTAGAAGCTTTGTTGTTTCAAGGAATGCACACTGTATAATTAACAAAAATCCTATATCTATATCTGTACCACCCTTGCTGTCGGGGGTGGTTTGGATATCAATGTTACCACCAGCTGCACCAGCCTGGGCGCTACTAATCCGAATTGCTACTTTGAGTAGATTTGGTGGTGCTTTCGCCCTCATTGGACACCTGCCGGGAAGATCCAGGTAGTAGCACTATCTACGAGGACGTTTCTACAGCAATGCACCATGTCATGTCACATATCTAGAAACTAACATTCATCACACTCGAATTGAACTTTAAATAGGCACTGTTTGTGTGAATGGAGTATCTTTGATTCCTCACAACCCCTTGCCGTTGTCACGCAAGTATGTAACTCTAACCTTAAGTTGCTGACGGAGGATTCCTATGGTTAGGTGAAGTTAAAACTGAGACGGGACCTGGGACCCTTATGATTCCTAAAATGACTGGATTTTTAAGCATGGACACAAGCCAATGTCGTTCAATTGATAGATACCGTGGGATGACAAAATTATCGGCTAATATTTAAAGTTTCCATCTAGATGCTTGCTTGAGCGCGTTCTTACCCACAAGGATTCAAAATTTCAATCTGGACGAATAGTTACGGGAACGTGTCAGATAGGTGGGTTGGTTCTGGGCGAATCTTGGGAGCTTTACGCGTGGCGGTTGCTTGCTTAGGAATGTAGTGATCTTCAACTAGGAAAGCATCGTCGACCGGAGAAATTGTATGCATTGAGTTGTGTCTATCTATCTAAGTTTACATGCGCCACCGTGTAGCGCTCGTATACACCCTAGTGAGGTGGTTGGGAACGAGAAATACGGAGCGGTGCACTCCGTAATCCGTATTGATGTCTGCCTGAGCAAATGCTGCGCTCTGGTTGGTTGATCTTGCTTTGTCAAACACGAAGATCAACCGAACCCTATCGCACTTTGGCGCTATCTCAGATTCTCAGCTCTTGGCGTCGAGGCGTTGACTCGTATTCTCAGACCCTCTTGGCGTTATCTCGGATTAACGCACCGCTTGGCGAGGAACTGCTCACCGCCGGCAGCTGACCGTTTTTGATCCACTAACCAAATCAGGCCAGTTAGGGCTAATTTGCATTTCAAAGTAACAACAATATTACGGTAAAGAAACCACAAAATAAATCTATGTATTGGGCCAATCTATGTATTGTTAAGCACTCTACAGCACTAAACTTACTTCCCTCCATTCTTGTAATACCTTCTGAATAGCCACAGACCCCGTAAGATTGTAAACATATTCAAAATACTTCCTGTCATTCCTAAATGGCTTCCCCGTGAGATTGGGCACCCATCTATTGACAAGTCTTTTCACATCAATATTTGACGGATCAATCTTCGATGCGAGAAATTCACGGAATGTGGAAACCCCTGGGCGAAGGAAAGTCGAGTGAAATGGCACGTCAATCCCTTCCAGAGGTGTAATGCCCGTCCCCCGTTTCAGTTCGATGGTCGTTTCCCTTGCCTGGACCTCTTGTATGATGGATCGGAGAGTGGATAAGAACATAGCCTCATCATCTGTCCCACTTTCAGATCGATTAATCCATTCGACATTCAACCTTGTGGAGATGCAGTCGAGTAGCTTTGTAAGACAGTCGAGTGCTTTGAGCTCCCCTGCACAGACGTATTGTCTGTTGGAGATATTGAAATTCACAATCTCCAGAAGCCACCCAGTCTGTTGTGAAATGGTCTTGGTAATGAAGCGCAACATCGTTTCGTTGAAAGTCTTCGAAACCCGACTTGGATTGACAGCGCACAAGGAGTAGTCTGAAGCGCCTTGCTCGTCACGTTTGACAGTAACTTGCATCGCCATGCCACGGTAGAAACAAATCGCCACTAACTGTTCAATCGACATGATTCGCGAGAACGCGGCTAGGGCCGGATACTCTCCAAGGGAGTGGCCCGCAAAGTTGCAATTGTCCGGAATAAGACCTCGTGCTTCCATATCCATATACCGTGCAAGCTCCACCAGGGTTATAGCCGCTTGCGTGAACTGTGTTGCAAAGAGAAGGCCTTTTGGCGAGCGGAAAGTATAGGACTCTGAGTCCTCGTTGATATCCTTGAAGACTTGCTCTAGGATCGGCTGGCCGTTATCACCAGTAGTTTGCAGAGTCAATGAAATGTAATTTTGTCGAATACGTCTGCCATTGATGCCTCCAAAGTAAATGGTCAGTTCCTTCGGATTTTCTCTGACGATTTTTGTTATCTCAAAGCCTAGAAAAAAAATTAATAATTGCGCATTGTTTGCTGGAACAGACAACGAACCATATTGATTTAAATAGTATTTGTCGGCAATATCCCACACAGACCGAGCAACTGGACTGCTGGCATAAAGATCCATGCCCATGTTCTGTTCCTGTGAACCTTGACCGGTGAACAAGAAGGCAGATCGTTGCTGCTCCACCTCAGCTTCTCCTTTCAACACCACCTCACCACTGCCTGTCTTTTTGGCAATTATCTTGATCAGTTTGCGCCCCTTAATCATAGCCGTATGCCAAAACTCGACTTCTATTAGATCATCCGGAAGGACCATGCCAACAAAAGAAGCTTCAAGACTGCGCACTGCGCCAACGCACCCTTTGGCAGTCCATGTTTCAAGCAGTGATCCAATAGCAGAGCTTGTATGCATGCCATGCACTATCGGACCTGGTAAACCTGCGAGTAATGCAAAGGTACTGGAGACATGTATAGGATTGAAATCCCCGGAGACATTTGCATAGGCAGCGCTTGACATCGGGCGGTTTAGCGGAATTCCACTGGCACCATGAACTGGGATTGCCTTTTGGAGCAGAACTGGACCTTCGACTTCACGCCCATGCGTGTTGAGATAGCGCAAAATTGGATTGCTTGAGAGTGCCGTAGTAAATTTGATTGAAGCAACTGGGCTTTCACCGTCTGTACCTTGCTTTTCGAAAACATTGCCAGAACTATAGGTAGCCTTAAGTTGCGTCCTGGTTTCAAGACGGAAAATGAAAGTCCTGTCCAATAACTCAGTGTCCGGGTTGCCTAATTGAAACCAAGGTTTGGATTTGAGGATGGCTACATCCTTTCGTGAACTTAAATGGACTTCCATCGGAACTTCAACTTTCCGTTCAAAAGTTGTTTCGAAGTCAGTGTATGTTCCGCGATATAAGAATTGCGAGACGACTTCCATCACAGGACTCCCATCCTTTGTAATGACCGCAAGTACCTCAACGGCTTTACCAGCATCCTGAATACGAATAGCTGTGATGCGGGAAGAAGTCGATACTGTGTCGCCAGCCCTTAGGGTACCCGCACCATCCACGCGCTTAAACTTATTGGAGAGGTGTACAAGCTTAAGAATATTGCCACCGATTTGCCTCAGGAATATTGGTTTCAAAAGAGCTTTCCAAGCAATAACAATGCCGAAGTCCAACGGTGCAGGCAGTTCCTGATTAGCGCGGCCAAGATATGTCTCGCAGCTACTACCTGTGGCTTGGAGAAAAGAGCTAATTGCCTCCCGAGTAATGGTCATGGTTTCTCCCGAGAAATCTTGCGTAGGTTCCGCATTAAAGTCAAGGTTTTGATCGCCAAACCAAATACTTCTGTAGAATTCCGAAACCTCATCATGTATGCCATTTGAAATCTCCTGTATCGGTGCGTACACCGCATCAGGGTGGTATGAGAATGCTAGCCGCAGGGTTGGCATTGCTTGAGTAGGTGTTGGACTCAAGACACAATCAAAAACAATGGTCTGATTTCCCTGCAATCTAATCCTCACAAAGGTACCGGCCTCCTCCGAATCCGATGCAGCTTGGATGGTGATAACTGTTTTTGATGGCTCGCTAGGGTTTTCAACAATCACACGGAGGTTACTAGAAGGCATGCAGATTTTGCGAATAGGGTTTGGTAACCGTCTCGTGTCGGAAACGACAGTTTCAGAAGTGAATAGCGCGTAACGCCATGTGTATTGATTACCTGCGATCATTCTAAACCACGAACTTGGTGAGGGTAAATCATCATATGCCGATGGGAGCTCATAGATGACTGCCTTTGAAGACTCGATGATAGATACATGACCGTCCGAGTCAGACAAATGAGGTTTTGGCGTTATGTCCAATAAAGTCTCCTGGATTGGAACATTCCTGGCCTCTCCGCTATAAGAATCTTTGAGCAATGAAGAGACAAGTTTATTCTTAATGGAGTCGAGAATGTCCTGGACGGGTTCATCATATGTCATCGTGTGTTGCGCTGCTACTGGTCCATGCAAGATCTGTGTACGGTCTGCATCATTACCAACAACAGCCCAAAGGTTCTCTGATTGCCATAGAGAATCTTTCTTGAAGTAGAATTTAAAATTCTCATCGAGGAGCGGAACAAAAGGAACCGGTTTCTTGCCTGGACGCAGACAAAGCGACAAGAAGAATTCAACATCCAAAGGAGTAATAATACAATCTCGGATATCAGGGTAACTCTTAACAAGTGTCTCCAACACCACTTGAGGGTCATCGAGGTTGGCATAATCTGAAAGAATGAATCCACTGTTGATACTCGTTGCGAACCTTTCCTCGACCCGACGAATGAAGTCACCTGTAAGGGTCTGTAATGATTGATCGATCCATACGCCCCTGGCAGTGATATACATCAGCTCGACCATTCGGATAAGTACTTCGTGATAGGTCATCTCCTTCAGTAGAACAGCTTCACCGGTCGTATTCTTGCCGAACCAAACTTTTTGAAAGTCTTCGTTGAGCTTTTTGATGATGTAGCCACTTTTTCTTTCTAGCTCAGCAACCATCTGATCCTTGCCCATTTTGAAAATACTGTCCATTTCTGCCCAGAATTTCATACCGCGAGTTGCTAGAACGTGCATAGGTTCTCCCATCTCTGAGATGACGGTTATGACTCCTCCTGCTGCACCTTTGAATGTTTTTTCCCATTGACTATCGTGAAGTCCCTGGGTGTCAACAATTTGCTTTTTGGCCCCTACACTCGTAGAAGCTTCTTTTGCCGTCATCATGCGGCTTCCGAGTAGCACACCATCAAAGGGCATTGGAGGAAACCCATAGATTTCAGACCATACTCCAGTAAAGTATGGGTAGGCATCCTCCGCTGAGCCAAAGCCACTACCAGCGACGAGGATGATATTTTCGCAATCTCGAATTTGGCTGTAGATTTCCAAAATTGGCGTGTGGAAGTCTTCAAAAGAGTGGTGACCGCCGGCCCGTCCGCCAGTCCACTGTAAAATGATGTGAAAGGTTGGGTTCGCTTTAGCAATGCTAATGACCTGCTTGATTGTTTTGACCGAACTAGGCTTGAATGCGATGTATTTCAACCCGAGGTCGTTCATGTAGCTTTGGGCAATCTCGATTGATGGCACTCCAGCGCCAATTGTCAGACCATCAATTGGCATTCCTCCCGCACGGAGCTTTTCCAAAAGTGGAATCTGCCATGCTATTGCACGAGGATCGACATATATGATGTTGATAGTAACTCCTCGTCCTGGTGGAATTGAAGCCACGATGTTGTTCAATGCTGCTGTCATGGTGACTTCGTTACGGTAGCCTCCACCAGCTAATTCAATGTGATATCCAGCATTGATTGTAGCTGAAACAAATCTCCATGAGGCAGTAGTTGGTGTCATTCCAGCAACCATTATGGGAGGCATATGTAAGAGCTTGCTCATTCTCGTTTCAATGTGAATTTGACCATCAGCTGTCCGAATCAGTTTTGGGCAAAATTTTCTTGCCCAACTTTTGCCATTCACGATGGAATCTTTGTTTCTACTGAAAAGTTCGGACTTGTAACCAACTTCAGAGGATTTCCCAACCAAAGCACCTGCCATTATAACACGAACACCAGTCCCTTGTTTGTTTTGGCTAGTAACGACGCCGATACCGGAACTACCTCCAGGACCAAAGTCAACGATATGGGTCGCTGATTCGAATGTTGAAGCCTTGAGCCACTGAACAGGGGCGACTGTGATCAGGTATAGTAGTCTATCAACAATATTCTCACTATTCAAAGAGCTAAGGTCTTCGCCAGTGTTTGTGTCATATACCGGAATTTGTAGGCTGTTGCTGGGTAGGAATATATGGTTAAGACGCTTTTTCAATATCGGAATTGCAGCCTGTAAATATTTGGTATGGAAAGGTACGCTTATAGGGAGAAAGTGGTTCGTGAGAGTTGATTTGCGTTCCTTTGATGGTACTCGAGTCTGGTCAACTTCTGAGGACACTTTGAACTGCCGTAAACGTGCGTTGAGCCCACACAAGGATGTGGCGGGTCCAGCGACCACGAAGTTACGTGTCCCATTTGCCAGAGCAATTGAAATTTTTCTATCTTCGGGTAGATATTTATTGGACACATCGACGTGTTCCTGGATTTGAGCTTCGGAGATGCCACGAATGCTGAGCATAGAGGACGGGATGCCTTCATCATTGGAGACAGAATCCGCGACTATCTTTGGGTCCGGTGATGTTTCAGGATACACCTGCTGGCTGACAACACCAATAGAAAACAATATCTCGACAGCTGTGCGACTCAAGTCGCTGAAGGAGGGCCAAGAGACAGCACCAGCGACTACTGTAGCAATTACTAACCCCTGAGAGTGGCCAGCTATGCCGCTAAGACTCGGAAGGAAACTTGAGGGACTTTGACCCAATACCTTCAAGATAACCATATAATGCGCGAGTTGGAGGATTCCAATGATAGGGAAGCTGACTCGGGAAGCAGCAAGGTAGCTAACATCTGGTGTTGTTTCAGGGTGTTGCAACCATTTGTTGATATCCAGACCGTGTGGGTAATATTGACTCATATCTGGTTGAGATGCAAGGGATTTCAACAAGTCCCCCATTGTCTCGATATAATCTACCAAGTAACTGTGATACATGGTATGGATTTCGCGTAGCTCTTCCAGGTAGCCAGTAGTTATTCCTTGACCACCAAGAACGGCGTACAACTTGGAGTCACGACGCAAAACGGACTCCAGCAGCGCAGACTGGCGCTGAGATATGGGGCGACCGCATGCATGAGACGCCGAGTAGTACGATCGAATAATTTTAGCAGGTCGCTCGGGGTTGTCAGATGATCTCACTGCCATGGTGTGAATGTCATCTGTAAGAACATTTCTCTCTAGATGGTCGAGGAGAGCCCTAAGAAGCCTCTGCCTGGACGATCTATCGGCACCTGGCCAAGTAGGCAGAAGCTTCGCTTTGAAGTCCAGAAAGTCTGTGATAAGCTCTAGTAAGGACTCCTGAGAAAACGGTTCATCACTAGCAGCCGTCGGGTTGCCGATATGTTGGAAAAATTGATCCCTCATCACAGATGCTAAATTATAAAGATCTGCGGGGATTATGCTAGAGTCCTCTAGTGGGAGGACCAAGGCAGGGATGGGGCTCTCTTCGTCCCCGTGGGTCGATTCCGGAGGCGAAGAGTCTGGAGGTGAATTCGCTAGGGAGAGATCCGAGGGGGGTGTGAGGATTTCATAGCTGGATCCGAGAGTCGCTAGAGTTTCCGAGGTTGGAGAGGATGTCTGGCGGTGCATCATCATTTTCTTGTGCCTAAGGCTGATGCCTGCCGATAGAGTGGCCATGATGTGAATCTTGTCAAACAAGACCTTGAGACAACAAGGGCATGGACGGAGTAAGGTGTGTAGAGTATGACTTGCGATATATAGGCATGGGAGTGAGACTAATTGATGGAGAGAATGAGTTCTATTTCCACGTTTTCGAAGGATACCACGTGGTTTTTGATGCTGTACAATACAGAACCCAATCCAGATAGCCCTTATCTATCTCCCCTAGATTGTCTGTGGAGTGCTTACAATGCACGTGGTAAAGTACAGCAAGCACTGGAAGTCGTGCAGGGCCCTACTAAGCTTACATAGGGTCCAGACCAGGAAACACATCGATACTCATGTTCGCAATTACATGTATGTAATTTCGCTTACTACGTTATCACTCTAGTGTCAGTGCAGTCATACAATACCATACCGCTGACACTATGGTCACTAAATATGGCACAAATTGAATTAAATGGTGTATTTAACATACACATGCATCATGCTGTGATATTAGTATTTTGTCATTAATACTGCCTGATTAGTATAAGAGGATCCAATACCATTAGTAGGTGGTTAGACTAGCTGACTGTAAATAGCGTGCGCTGACCCGCGGGCGAACAACCCTAAAATATTCTGGAAGCACGCCAAATTAACCGTGCCGTAAGCTTAGCCCACAATCACGCATGTGTCGTTTCAGCTGTAGAACTCCCAAAGATTATCTGGAAGTCTGTAATTTCGGCAGTACTGTTTGCTGAGGAATCTCGTAATAAACCAACGCTTATCTGAGGATATGTTGCCGTTGCTCCCCAAATCGTGTTTGCTGACACCCCTGCAAGGAATAACAACCTAGTATGACATTTCCTATCTCTTTTTGAAAACCACTACCTGGCATACTTTATACCCAAGCCCAACTCCCTTTTCCACACTGCCTTTCCTGTCGATACAAGATAAATCCACCATTCATTCGGACCAATAGTTGAGCGCAACGGCACCGCAGCCTTCGTCTCAAGACACATTCTCGCTCTCAAGATGACGATTGTCACAGAGGATGAGAGATCGCGCACTTACACATTGGTATTGGAGCTCTTAGCGTAAGTCTCCTGACTTCCTCTAAGGATCCCCGTTTGGCAGTCAGTTTTATACTCTGCGCTGGGCGATCTCAACTCGAAAGCATACAGAAACAATAGCTAATCGTTATTCATTCCTCACAGTCATCAGTTCGCGTATCCTGTACAATGGTTAGCGTCCCATCTTTCTCATCACGTCCAAAAAGATCCAGTCGTTTCACGTGCTCAAAAATGTTGATTTTGGACATTTATTTTGAATACCTAGAGTCAATATGCTGACAGATGGATGGTAAAGGATTGATACACAAGATTCTCTTTTGGGGGAAGAGAAGATTGAGCGACTCGTTGAGATTGGGCCATCAGATACTCTCACTGGGTTGGCTAAACAAACCATCCAAACGAAATACCGAGACCATGACACCGCCCTGTCAATCCAAAGGCAGCTACTGAACCTCAAGACAAGTGAAAATGACATCTACTACACGGCGGTAGAGTCTGAAGAGATTCCGAAACAAGAACCTCCTAAAGCCGATACAATACCCAAAGCTCAAGCACAGTTGACTAAGCCTGCTACATCACCTAAGCCATCCACTTCGTTGCCCGAACAGAGTGGAGCTGGTTTCAAATCTATTGCTACAGCTGAGGATGTTCCAGTGAAAGCAGATGATATAGTTCTTACTATTATTGCTCAAAAGTTGAAAAAGTCCATTGGGGATATTTCGCTTAGCAGTAACATAAAGGCGCTCGTCGGTGGTATGAGATCCATGAAGTGAATCATCACTAAATTAAACTGATTTGAATGTTCCAAATGTTTAGGTCGCTCAACTTTAGAGAACGAGATTGTCGGAGACCTTCTCAGTGAATTCAGTAACCTACCTGAGAGATCCGAGGAACTCAGTTTGACGGATCTGGGATCGACTCTTTCCGCCACAAATGCTGAAAGGCGGCTCGGTAAGCAGACGAATAGCCTGATACAACGTGTTATTAGTACTTCAATGCCGGGAGATGTAAGTATGACAAGGCTTAGGAAGTATCTTGAAGATCGTTGGGGCTTCCAAGTTGGCCGCCAAGATGCTGTGCTTCTATCTACGATTTCCTCACCTCCTAAAAGCCGGCTTCAGGATGTAAAGGAAGTCCATTCTTATATGGATGAATTGGTCAAAGACTATGCGAAAGGTGCTGGGTTGGCATTGGAAGAAGCTCCACGGGAGCAGGAATCTGCTGTCCAGGTCAATCCGGAAGCCTTGAATAACGTTGTTCAGAGACAAGAGCATCTGGCACATCAGAAGCTAAAGGCTTACGCACAATTTCTCAATATTGATCTCCATGCTGATGTCAAGTCTGGAGAGCACTCGGAAAGCGCCATGTTGGATCTTCAGAAACAGTTAGATCTGTGGGTAGCTGAACATGGCGAGGCGTATGCCAATGGCATCACTCCAGTCTTTGATCCAAAGAAGCTTAGAGAGTACACCTCTTACTGGGCTTGGGCAATACAAGATCTCACAGCGACTTTCTACGATATCGGCCGAGGAATATTGAAAGTCGACAACAAGATGATTCACGATATTACTTACCGACTGGCCAACAAATCCAGCGCACGGTTAGTGGAGTCAATCAAATACCTGTTGACGCAATGCTACGATGAAAATCACAAGGACTTTTACAAACTGCTTCTCAATACTACTGCGCAATCACTTGCATCTATTCCAGTTTTCAAAAGTACCACAACTTTCCTTGGCCCTCGAACAAATATCGATGACATGGGCAATATTACATACTCCGAACATCCGAGGTGCGAAGATAAATCCAAAAAGGACCTTGGTGAACTGACTCTTCGGCTTCCACATATAAAAAGTTTGGATTCCAAGGAATGGAAATTCAGTTCCGCAATGACCATTCTGTACAATACGGCTGTCGATCAAATCTCAAGCACGGGCCTCTCATTCGCCAACAAAACGGTTCTCCTAACTGGAGCTGGAACGAACTCCATTGGTGCAGAGCTACTGAAAGGCCTTCTCGCTGGTGGTGCACAAGTCATGGTTACGACAAATAGCTTTTCATCCGAAGCAGCTCTCAAGTACCAGAAGATCTACCAGGTTCACGGCTCTAAAGGATCCAAACTTGTTCTAGTTCCATTTAACCAAGGTAGCCAGCAGGATGTCGAGGCTCTAGTTGATTATATTTACAACAAACAACAAGGCCTTGGTTGGGATCTTGATTTTATCATCCCATTCGCCGCAATTTCCGTTACAGGGCGAGAAATAGACAGCATTGACTCCAAGAGCGAGATAGCACAGCGTATCATGCTAACCAATGTTATACGACTTCTTGGGGCTATCAAGAGACATAAGGAGGCCGCAGGCTACCGAACAAGGCCCACACATGCTATACTTCCCCTATCACCCAACCACGGTGTCTTTGGGGGTGACGGCCTATATGCTGAGTCGAAGATGGCACTCGAAAGTTTGTTCGCAAAATGGCGTTCTGAAAATTGGAGTGATTTTATCTCCATCTGTGGTACTTCGATAGGTTGGACTCGCGGCACTGGTCTGATGCATCAGAACGATATAGTGGCTGAGGACGTCGAAAAACTTGGCGTGAGGACATTTTCCCGAGAAGAAATGGCTCTCATTATTCTCGCCTTGTTAAGTCGGCCTTTGGTCGAGTTTTGCCAAGAAGAGCCTCTGTACGCTGATTTCAGCGGCGGTCTGGATACAGTACCAGATTTCCCCGACAAGTTGAATGTGATCCAGGATAATATCAAAAGTCTGAGCGATATCCGTAGAGCTGTTGCCGCGGAATTAGCGCTTGACAGCGGGTTTGATCTGAAAGTGACAGAGCCAGTCGAGAAAAAACACGATGCGATGAAAGTACGTGCGAAAATTGAGCTCGGATTTCCGGCCTTGCCAAACTACGAAACAGAGATCCAGCCACTCCGTTCCAAACTGGATTCCATGGTCTCGCTTGATCGGACCGTTGTAATAGTGGGCTTCTCAGAGCTTGGGCCTTGCGGAAATTCTCGCACTCGCTGGGAAATGGAAGCGTATAACGAATTCTCGCTCGAAGGATGCACTGAAATGGCCTGGATTATGGGACTTATCAAGTTTTCCAAGGCGTCAGGGAATACACCAGCTGGATGGATTGATGTCAAGTCAGGAGAGCCAATTGAGGAACATGAAGTCAAACCCCGTTATGAGGCATATATTCGTGAACATTCAGGCATTCGGCTGATTGAGCCAACTATTTTCGACAAGTATGATCCCGAGAAGAAGCAAATGACCCAAGAAATTGTCGTACAAGAGGACCTTGCACCATTCGAAACGTCTAAGGACGCTGCTTTCAGCTTCAAGAGAGAACACGGAGACAAGGTGGAAATATTTCCAAGCCTGGAGTCTGACTCTTACAGTGTGGTCATGAAAAAGGGGGCGGTTATACATGTTCCGAAAGCCGTGAAGTTCAGAAATAATGTTGCGGCACAGATTCCTACAGGATGGAATCCGCGGACGTATGGCATTTCGGATGATATCATCCACCAGGTCGACCCGGTCACCTTGTATACACTTGTGACAACTGTCGAAGGCCTACTTTCAGCGGGAATTACGGACCCTTATGAAATCTACAAGTACATCCACGTCTCCGAGCTTGGGAATTGCTTTGGGAGTGGCTTGGGTGGAACATTCTCCGCAGAAAAAATGTACCGCGATCGGTTGCAAGACAAGCCTGTGCAAAATGATATTCTACAAGAGACATTTTTAAATACGGTTGGAGCTTGGGTCAACATGCTGTTACTTTCATCAAGTGGACCAAACAAGACATCCGTAGGAGCCTGCGCAACCTCTATCGAATCGCTTGACACGGCCTATGATCTCATTCTTCAGGGGAAGGCAAAAATGTGTTTCGTGGGTAGCGTTGACGAGTTCTCAGAATACACGTCTTTGGAGTTTGCGAACATGAAGGCAACTAGTAACGCCGAACTGGAGCGTGAGGCTGGCCGGGATCCAAAGGAGATGTCACGACCTGCAGCCTCTTCGAGAAAAGGGTTCATGGAATCCCATGGCGCAGGGCTCCATTTAGCTTGCACCGCAAAGCTTGCAATTGAGATGGGACTGCCAATTTATGGTGTCATTGCTTTCACGGGGATCTCCAGCGACAAAGTCGGCCGCTCTGTTCCCGCTCCGGGCAAAGGAGTGCTGGCAAATGCAAGGGAATCGCCAGCTTCGTTCCCAACGCCACTTCTTGATATCGAATATCGTCGACAACAAATTGACATAAGACGACAGCAAATCACCAATTTCAAAGAGGTGGAGCTAATGCACCTTGAGAACACGATCTTGCACCTTACGGACAAAGATGCTCACTTTAATGCCTCTGAATATCGAACAAATATGGTCAAGCAGATTGATCTCAAATTTCATATGCAGGAACAGGAGATGCTTGGCTCCTTTGGGAACCACTTTTGGCGTAATCACCCAGAAATCTCGCCCATCAAGGGAGCGTTAGCAACCTGGGGTCTCAGTGTCGACGATCTGACAGTAGCTTCCTTCCACGGAACCTCAACTGTCATGAACGAAAAGAACGAATGCACTATCATCCAAAGTCAGCTTTCTCATCTCGGGCGTACCAAAGGGAATCGCACCCTCGGCGTCTTCCAGAAGAGCGTCACTGGGCACCCGAAAGGTCCTGCAAGTTCGTGGATGCTCAATGGTTGCCTGCAGATGATGAGCACCGGGCTCGTCCCAGGGAACCGAAATCTAGATAATTTAGACCCCGAATTCGAAAAGTACGATTATATCACGTTTCTAAACCACAATATTCAAACGGCTGGCATCAAGGCATTCTCTTTGACTTCGTTTGGCTTTGGCCAGAAGGGTGCCCAGGTGATTGGTGTGCACCCAAAATATCTGTTTGCGACGATTCAGAAGGAAGTGTTTGATGACTACGCGAAGAGGTTGAAGAAGAGGCGGGCATTAGCAACAGTCGCATTCCATGAGGCATTGCTAAAAAATAATATGTTTGTGGCGAAGGACACCCCGCCGTACGAGGTTCTACACGAGATGCAGACACTACTGGATCCAACTGCTAGATGGGTGAGTAGCTAGCTTAGTGGAGTTATTGATAGAAGATAGCAAGTCGATAATTGATCTGAAATTTAATACTGTCCCCACCCTTTAAAGTCTTATTGATGATTCTTAATAAAGGTATTATCAGAACCTCTAGATCTTTCCATTGATTACTTCATATGTCAAGGGGTCAACATTGAACTGCATAGTACACTGATATATCAATTGATAGGAACTTCAAAAGTTGATCGTTAAGTATACTCGTTGATTACATAGCATGCACATGCAATTGACATATCTATTGATATATATATGTAAAATTTGGCCTTGCTTCGAAAATATAGACCCGCAAACAGTGAAGGGAACATTGAATAGCGGAAAATGTGATTGTGTTATCAGTACGAGGTGGTTTGCAACAATTTTGAAGCACTTGAGGTTTTGACGACTTGGTATGCCAATACAGAGTCAATACTGACTGTATGCGGCGGCGTACGTTGGTCTCTTGGCACTGCAATATGCCGCGGCACGTGATGGCACATGTCGCTCTCAGGCATTTACCCATTTACCCAAAAAGGGTGACGCTTGGAATACGAATTTCCTTAGTAATATTCTCTGCATGAGAAAGAGCTGTTGACGTTGGTCAATATCGTTTCGAAGCGAAAATGAGAGCCAAGTAGGGCTAAAATCCCAATGAGGTATAGCGCTTAGAATTCTGCCGGACAAATTCCATTAGTCTTCTCACCCGAATGCGGGAACCCTTCCATGCGTGCTCTTTGGGGGCGTTACCTAACATTGCATGTTGTTGGGATTTTCCCCACTAGCTAGGGTCCGCCTTAGTAGAAACTTAGTACGGAGGAGTAAGCCCTTATTATATGATTATGAGTTAACTCCTTTATATGCTGAGAAGATACTTAGTACGTACCGTCACTGTATTACTCATAAAAGACAGCGGCACCCCACCCCCACTCAACGAGGCGGGCCACTGAGTGGGTCCATACTAAGTGGAATATAGTTGCTCCACCGCACGCAGTCTAGCCGTATCGGTCACTAGCGCTTGCCGACGGAGACGGAGTGCGCTTTGTGTCCGTCGGACCTTTTATATCCTGGCATGTCCGCCCGTAGCGGCGGGGCGCCTTTCTTAGATTTGGGATCTGCTTTATGCTTCCACCAGTATGGCCGACTATGTCAATCCCCGAGCACATGCCTGCCAGAACTGTGTTAAGGCAAAGACTAAATGCTATGGCCAAACAGACGGACGCTGTGAGAGGTACGAGTCCAGCCAATCTCTGACGCCAAAGCGTCAACGCTAAAAGCTCGTATAGGTGTAAACGCCTCGATAAGCACTGCATAATGCAGGATCGCAGCACACCACGACCACCAAAGCCTTCCAAGACAAGGTAAACCTCGCCTTCCTCGTATCGCCTGCTTCCCTGCGCCGCTATTGACACACAAGATGCAGGCGAAATGACCAAGCAAGGCAAATTGCACAGCTAGAGCAGAAAGTCAATAGTCTAGTCTCACTTCTTGGTGCTTCTCAGCAACCTCTGGATAATGGGCCGTTAAATGCGATTACGCCTGAGTCCACTGGACCAGCCTCAAGCGCGTCAGTTTGCATGAGTGCTCCGATCAACCTGGGACAAGCTATTTCGCAAGGGTTGCCACCTACACAACAATATGAGCTTGAACCGACTTTGTTTGCGCCGCCTGATGGCATAGCTACCAAGAGCCCCGACGATTTACTGGAAATCTTCCGTCGGGATATGGCTGATCAGGTGCCGTTTATATCAGTTCCCGGGCAGATGTCGGCCCAGGCCCTCTCAAGAGAACACCCCTTTCTCTATCGCGCAATTATGACAGTGGCCTCGTATCATGAATCTGTACATCAATTACAGATGGGCCAGGACCTTGTTAAGTACATGACGGAGCATCTTATCGTACTTGGCGAGAAAAGTCTGGACCTTCTTCAAGGGCTTCTGGTCTATATCACCTGGTACAACAGCTTGTTTCATGCCAATTCGCAGACAAACACCTTACTTGGACTCGTGTTCTCTCTGCTTATTGATTTGAACTTGTACATCCCATTCAAGAGCAGTGAAAGCCATGAGAAATTTGTTGGCGAGATGAAAATTACCGTCACTTGTAATCCAAATTGGGCTCGGAGTTCAGAGCCATCAAGGGAAGAAAGAAGAGCTGTCCTTGGATGCTTCTATCTCTTCTCATGTGTAAGTGGTTCTAACTACTGTCAATGGTTCATCTTCGGCTCACTTATTGTTAGGTATCTTCTAAATTTCGTGGCTTGAACCCACTACACTGGACAACCAATATCCAGCAATGCTACGAGGAAATATTGAAAGCCCCGGAATACGAGAATGATATACGACTAGTTCATCTAATAGATTTGCAACGAATTGCAGAGAACGCCAAACATATCATCATCCGTGAATTTCCATCATCGAATGCGTCTGTTCCAAATGGTTCCATTGGTGTACACTTAAAATTACTGGTGTCCGACTTGGAGAAATTCAAAGTCACACTACCTGACAGATTTCAACAAGATTGTAAGTGTTACATGCATGATATATATCATGCAATAAATACTGACTAGAAATTTCTCGTAGCGATGATGCTGATGCATTATCATGCGGTTGAGATACTTGTTTCCGAATTGTGCTTCTTCATGTCACCTACGGCCCCAGCTCAGGGATTGTCACTTAATAGAGCAGACGCCTTATGGATGTGTCTAACAGCGACTCGCGCACTCGTGAATATCTATTTGTCACTAAATTTACAACCTCACATCAGCTTTTCCGCGATAACGTTACAACAACTCTATCTCGCCCTGGCGACATTGTCGAAGTTGGTATTATTCAAGGCCGACGACTGGGACGTGAATTATGCGCAACCATCAGTAGACTTGTCTACTCTGTTAGATAGTTTAGTTACACGAACGGAAGAGCATAGCTCGCGGTACGATCTGGTGGAGAACAACAAGCCCTGGCTACAGACTAGTCGGAGGTTCAGCCAAGTGAGAACTCGATTTGACGACCTGCTGTCAAATGAGAATGTCTCATCTGTCACTCTTTCCGCGGCACAACCATCAAATGGTTCATGGGCGACATCATTTCATGATTTTCGTCTCGATCATTTTGGTTTATTGGACGATAGATTTTGGCAAACCATGCAAGATGACCCAGTGTCATGCAATTAAACGCTCTTGTAACTGCGTGATACCAGCATGGCCTGGAATTAAGGAATCATTTTTGCAGGGCTCCCCGATCCTTACTCTAGTTTATGCAGTAGCCTAATACAATATAATATGTATTTCTAGAAATTTAAATTCCCATTTATAGTGGGCCTTGCTTGATTTCTCTAGCAAAAGTTTTCTTGTTTTAAGGGATGTTGTATAGCAAGGAATAAGACAACAAGGACTTTTATATAGGGTTTTTGATTTTGATCTAGTTCTTTCTCCGTTCCTTAAGGTAAGGGATTTCTTAATAGAAGGGTCTTTAATCCCAGTTTTTACTGCAACACCATACCATTCGAGGGTTTTGTGATACGACCATTTAAGGCACTGTGTTTTCCTACCTGGGTGTACAATGTTGGTCAGCTGTCGGAGACGAAGTACTCCGACTCCGACGGGTGGGTCCTTGATAGTAATAAAGAAATACATGTTATCGAGGATGACACACCCGCATGCGTCTATCTAGTAATCTTCCCCTTTGTTACAGTCATATCTCCGTCGGAGACATACGACTCCGACTCCGACGGAAGCATCATTGCGCCAGTTATAAGTAAATACATATGGAGGATGGCTCGTATTTTCTTTAGCAACTAGTGTTCACACATTCGCGCGTAGAAGTCGAAATATTGACTGCTAGACCCAGTGAAACACCCAGGTTTTCTACACAGCGCCCAAATGCCGGATTCCAGCACGTCTGATTTCGAAGGCTCTCTGAGCAATGAGCCCAAACTGATCGAAGAATCAGTAGGCGGCAACGAAGATGTTGAGAAGAGTGTGGCTACGCCAGTTGTTGCGAAGACCCCGCAAACAATGCCTGCGATCCAGCTGTATACAATCGTTGCTGCAGTTTCGCTAGCCGGGTTCCTCTATAGTCTGGACGTTACGATCATTACGACTGTGAGTTGCTACTACACTGATTATTTGACGCCAAAAACCCAAGTCTCAATATTCTTCACGCGACTAACTTGCGCGAAAAGGCCATTCCTGCCATCACCACCCATTTCCACACCATCAAGGATATCGGCTGGTACGGAAGCGCATACCTTATCACCTTGTACGTACTGACATTCAAATATCACATTATATATGGATCTTGGCAAGCTAACAGGTGCTCGCCAGGTGTTCTTGTGCACCCCTCATGGGCAAGATTTACTCATTCTACTATTCCAAGGTAATCTAATCCGAAAGTCACCGCGCTAAATAGGATTCAGCTCACCCGTACTGTTAGACCGTCTTCTTCATATTTGTTGTTGTTTTTGAGGTCGGCTCCCTGATTTGTGCAGTCGCACCGACATCAACTGCATTTATCATTGGTCGAGCAATCGGTGGAATAGGTGGTGCTGGCCTCTTCAACGGGGGTTTGGCGATCGTCGCTGCCTCCTCCACGAAAGAGCAACGTCCGAGTAAGAAACCTCTGCAGACGAATAATTTACGGCGTGGGCAGTCTACTAACTCATTGCAATACAAACAGAGCTCGTTTCACTAGTATACGCGTTTTCACTACTAGGAATGGTGATCGGTCCCATAATCGGAGGAGCGTTCACAGAGAAGGTTTCTTGGAGATGGTGTATGTCCAACCGACATGCTATTGATAATTACAACTAAAGTACAATACAGGCTTCTATATCAATCTCCCAGCCGGTGGAGTCACGCTAGGCGCAATTGCTCTCGTCCGTGTGCCAGACATGAGGGACAAATCCAAGACAGCTGCTACCCTGTCCGAAGCCATTAACCGGCTTGATCCTGTAGGATTCTGCCTGTTTGCGCCAACCTGCATTATGCTTTTGTTGGCTCTCCAGTGGGGTGGCACAACATACGCCTGGGGTTCATCCACTATAATTGGCCTTTTCGTTGGCTTCGCAGCCCTTCTACTTGTCTTTTGCGTGTGGGAAGCACGACGCGGGGATTCGGCAATGATACCGCCATCTATTATGCGCCAGAAGGTAGTTTACTCCTCATGCCTTATCAACATGTCGCAGTTCGCCTCCCTCTGGATATTTTCATACTACTTGCCTGTCTGGTTCCAAACAATCAAGGGTGTAACTCCAATCGTGAGCGGCGCCTACTTCATGCCCACTGCCGCACCGCTTATAACAGCGACGATGCTCACCGGATTTGTTGGTACGTATTCAATGTTAAGCCACACAGCTTCAAGTCCTAACCTGTCCTCCTTAAATAATAAACGCTCGCTAATACGCATGCTCTGTTTTAGCCAAGGGAGTGAATAGTTCTATATTGGCTTTAGTCGGAAACACAATCGGGGCTGTTGGTTCGGGCCTGATGACCCTCTTTACCCCATTCTCTTCGACAGGAGTTTGGGCTGGCTACCAGGTCTTGTCTGGTGTCGGTCGTGGTATTACCCAACAGCAACCTATCCTCGCAGTGCAGCAGGGCCTTGAGCCAACAAAGATCCCAATCGGTGTCGCAATGGTTCTTTTCGGACAATTTTTCGGGGGAGGATTATTCCTAGCACTTGCAGAAACAGACCTCAGCAGTTCCCTGCGGTCAGCACTCCCTGAGTATGCCCCGGGCGTCAATTCCACCTTGATTTTTGACGCCGGCGCCACGGGGGTAAGATCTGTTGTTAGTGCCGAGCAATTACCGGGAGTGGTATTGGCTTATAATGAAGCTGTTGTCAACACCTTTGTAAGTATACTATTTCCCCTTGCAGAACGAAGTCTTGAAATACTAACCATCCACAGTATTTGGGTACTGCTGCGTCTGCGTTAGCTGCACTGGTAGCTCTATACATGTGTGTTGAGCATTTTCGAACCACGAAAGCTAGTAAGCAGACCGAAAAGATATAAGCCTGACCTTTGTAAGTATACTATTTCCCCTTGCAGAACGAAGTCTTGAAATACTAACCATCCACAGTATTTGGGTACTGCTGCGTCTGCGTTAGCTGCACTGGTAGCTCTATACATGTGTGTTGAGCATTTTCGAACCACGAAAGCTAGTAAGCAGACCGAAAAGATATAAGCCTGTTCAGGTTCGGATATGACTCTACTGTGTATTAGTAGTATTTGAACCTTTTTAAACTTAGATTAGACCTTGTGGGTAACGAAATAAGTACGTAGTAATTAAAATTAACGATTAAACTTCCCTCCCTATGATCCACCTATTTACCCCGTGTATACAATATGCTCTATAACTTCAATCCAACGAACAACGTTTGAATGGGGACTTAGACGCCATACATTAACGGTGGATTATATCATAAGATGCATGGACTAGAAAAAATAGCGACTTAGAATGTGGACAGGATAGTTTCCATATAAACTCATTTTCAGTACATATGTAGTTCGACAACATTGAATGTCAGTACAAGCAGTCAAGATGATGCTCAGGACCGGACCCATGCAACCCCATCTAATACTTAAATATACAGAGGAGACCAGTGATATCAATGTGCTATATAAAAGTACAAGGGGACTGGAAAAGGTGTGGTAAGTTGAAGACATAGAAGCTATTGCAATCTTACACGTAGTTCAAAGAATTCAATTGCCTGCCCTTCTCATATTTGATCTTACTAACGTTTGTTTTCCTAGTCAATTTTGACAGCCTTACAGCCCTCTTTCTCGGGAGTACAGGTAAATAGGTCCTAGGTTACCAACAATGAAGAGGATGCCGGTGAAACTGGTGACTGTTACTTCCACCCAACGCCACCTTCATATGGCTTAGATCCACGTAGGCGTTCCAAAGGCTGTTAAATACGCTTGCTGTCGATCGGTCATCAGGGACTACGACCTTCTTAAGCCTTTCAAAGCTAGTTGATACATCGTCTCTACATCCTTCAATTCCCCTTGATATCAGAAAAGGCTCTTGGATCGTGAACTGCAAATAATGAGGGAAGAGCTTGGGGTAGACACCATCCACGTGGCAAAGGATCAATAAACTTCAATCGCGCGTGGCAACTGTCGCCGCTGAAGAGCCCAATACTCTCTCATAGATGGGTACGAACAGTTCGGCCTATTGAACTCAAGCAATAGCTCTAAGCTCATCCATGGCGCTGTCACCTAGATACTCAGGACACAACTCTGAACATCCGGATGCATCGGAGATCAGCTGTTTTTATTAACCCTGACTGATTAATTGATGAAAGACTACAGAGACTCTAATAACATTGAAGTCATGACAATACGATCTCAGTAGAAACAACCTCGAGGAACCAGTCTGGCGCCGCTGTGTTATTTTCCTGCTTCATGGGTATTTTGTAGTTGGCTTTCGCCCATATTATGGTCACTGTATTTCCATAATTTATTTTAGGCTTTTCCAGAAATAACGTTCATTAATCTCGCTCTCGGGGAACAAGAGCCTGCCAGATAGTTTGAATGCGGGGAATAAACACAGGCCAGGGTTAGTATTTATCCACCAATCAACCCACACCGTCCCCGTCACGCCACTACGCGTATATAAACAGGAATTTTCAATAATACAATTGAAAAAGTAAGGGTCCAGCTGTACGTATGCACGCTTACAAAGTTGTCCAAAATGAGTCCTCGTCGTCTAGCGGGAGCCTATACGAACCCTATTATCTCCGGATTCAATCCCGATCCGTCCGTCATTCGGGTTAATCGTGACTTTTTCCTAGTCACCTCAAGCTTCGAATATTTTCCAGGAGTGCCTATATATCACAGCACAGACCTTGTTAGTTGGAAGCTAATTGGCCACGCGATCACCCGAACAAGTCAGCTTCAAATCCATACCCCTGAACCTGGTGGTGGCGTTTGGGCTGCGACGCTCCGTTTCCATGATGGCTTTTTTTATGTTGTTGCTGCCAGTTTTGAGCATTACCGTCCACAGGAAGATGACCGAGTCTGGCCGCTGGGGTTTTATGTGAAGACTAGTAATATTTGGGATTCCACGTCATGGTCCGATCCTGTGTATTTTGACCAGGTCGGATTTGATCAAGATGTAGGAGAACCCGTTAATTCCTTTTCGTGGGAAAGGACAAAAATTACACATAATACAGTTCTGATCACATATATAATCACAGCTCTTTTTTGACGACGATGGAACCGTATACCTGTCACAAACACGTCGAAAACAACACCGAACGCCCGGTGTCCAACTGAAGGACTTTGCCATTCATATTTGCACTGTTGATCTCGAGACAGGAGCTTCAACATCAGGGCCACAAATCATTAGAGATTCATCCTCTGGCGTATCTGAGGGATCCCATATAATCAAACGAGGGAAGTACTACTATCTCTTTACAGCAGAGGGCGGAACAGAAAGTGGTCATAGCGAGTGGGTGTGTCGAAGCAAAGAGGGTCCAAAAGGGCCCTGGGTTACTGACCCAAATAATCCACTCTGCCACAACGGAGTGAATGACGAAGTGCAGAATGTTGGTCACGCGGATTTAGTGGAGGATCTGGATGGCAATTGGTGGGCGCTTTTGTTGGGAGTGCGCCCTGTGAAAGGGAATAATGGTACATGGCAGCCATCAGTATTTGGTAAGAGCACGCATTTCGGTCATACTCATTTGAAGATCTTCAACCTGATAGTATTTCAAGGCCGCGAAACCTTTTTGGTATCAGTAGACTGGGTGGATGACTGGCCTGTGTTCAACAACGGTCAGAAAATCACGCTCCAATCCAGCTCGCAGACTCAACTTCACGAGCAGATTCCAGAAATTTGGACGGAAGAATTTTCAAACCCAAATCTACAGTTGGGATGGTATCGAAAAAGTAAGCCCACCGTATCACTTCACAATCAAAAATATGAACGCACGCTTAGATTGACCTCCGCATCAAGACACACCGCGGAGACAAGACTTTTCCTTGACAGACCGACCAGGCCATCTTCGACTATTTGGTGGCCCATACACACTCCGTGATCCCTCTTGTTCAACTCTTTTTCTGCGAAAACAAACCCAGCGCTTTTGTACATGGGAGACGCTTATATCATTCTTCCCAGTATCCGAGAGCACAGAAGCTGGGACTGCTGTGTGGATGGATTACTTCACACATAGTTCCATCGGCATTCGTCTCAAGAACTCCGCTACTGGGTCACCTCAACGAATAATCCGTTTCTCTCCACCAGATGGAGGTGGTGCTGAAATAATTGAGCAGAAATTAGAGAGCTTGACATCCGACGTCATTTTGCGAGTTGTTTGCGGAGATCGATATCAATTTGGGTTCAAGGAGACAATGGCAACCAATGATCAGGAAGACCACCATCCTGAGATTATATGGATGGGAGAAGTTGCTAATGATGTGATGACTCGACCACCGCCAATAGGAGCTCAGTTTACAGGTGTCATGCTGGGCTTGTATGCATTCGGAGAGCACCATCCGTGCTACACCACAGCGGATTTTCATTATGTCAACATCGCTAGTCACTAGATTTAATATTGACGTTGATATAGCTTATATCGAATAGATATGCATTTAGAAAAGTATTATCAAAGCGTAAGGGAATATTTCCATGTGTAGACCAGTAACTCACAGCATTCTTTGCATTTCACCGAGAAGGTTACCAACATGCACGAGTCATTAGCACTCGCAAATGACTGGGTAAAATAGCCGTTTAGGCAAAAGACCGTGCGCTAAAATCTTATTTGTTTGCGTTACGCGTTTTGCGATCTTCTCCACAACGTTCAATGCTGGGGTTTGCGGAGAAATGAATTGGCTGGCCCCTCATTCGTGGAAATATTCAGGCCTGGCTCTAAGTACAGTTCGAGTATAGCACCCAAATATTGCACGTAGCCGGAGGTAATAAATACCCCATATTTGTTCTTATTAAATTATGAGATACATCCCTCTCTGCCAGTCGAGTCAATTGCTCGTGGTGAAGGTAGCTATTGAAACAACCGACAATTGAGTTGAAGATATCTCGGTTTCCTTCAGCAACTGGAAACCGGCAAAAAGATGGCCACCAATTTCTTTCACTCGAAGCGTGTATATAACTGGTAAGAAATGCCAGTCATTCAATGCATTACAATGCAACCAGGCAACAAAGCTCATTATCTTATTTCCATAGGTACATATCAACTATCGCTGCAGCATGCATGGTGTTATACGGCTACGATGCCTCCGTTTTCAACTCAGTGCAAGGTTCTTCCCACTGGAAAGCATGGTTCAACCACCCCAATTCCAATGTGATTGGTTCGGTAAACACCGCTTATACGGTCGGCGCTATCGTGGGTGGCTTCTTCTTCGGAGGGCCTGTTGCTGATTATCTTGGACGAAAAATGGGCATGGCCTTGGGGTGTGTTCTTGTGATCATTGCTACGTTTATGCAGACCTTCGCCCCATATCATAGTATCGGATGCTTTTTAGCTGGAAGATGCATTATAGGTATCGGACAGGGTATTGCTTTGAGTAAGTACTTCCTCCCTGATTCGACCAATATGCAGTGAATGCAGTGGACTGAAAATGGATATAGCTGCGGGTCCAATTTACATCGGCGAACTATCACCTCCTGAAATTCGAGGCAAAATCATGACATTGTGGCAAACATTCTATTCTGTGGGATCGTTCATTTGCTTCTGGGTTAACTTTGGATGCACGAAACATGTTGCACACCTTGGCGAGTGGGATTGGAAGATGGTTGTCATGTTCCAGCTCCTGGTCCCAGTCATCATCCTCATCTTGTTGCCAAGTATTCCTGGAACGCCACGTTGGTATATTCAAAGGCAGAACAACGTCGAAAAGGCCCGAATTGCACTACGACGCGTCCGAGAAAGTGAAGAGGAAGTTGAAGAGGAGTTGATTCAAATCCGGGGAGCATTAGAGTACGAGAAAGAGGCCATTTCCAGCAACTACAGCGCCCTGTGGAAGGATCGTTCCATTCGTTATCGACTTTTGCTCGCGCTTGTGATCAATGCTGGACAACAATTGACCGGCCAGGGTTCGTTGAACTCTTATTCAACCATTATCTACCAAAAGGTCTTTTCTTCTTCAAGCCAGATTGCACTGATCAACGCATTGAATGCTACTTTCGGTATTCTATTTACTTTGAATGCAATCTGGATTGTGGATCGGTTCGGCCGCAAGGTCCTCCTGATAATAGGCGGTATTGGAATGGGTATATGTATGATTATAGTGGCAGCGGTCGAAACTGAGACCCCGGATTTGGCCAACGGAGCCAAAAGTCAATCTGTCGGTATCGCGCTAGTGTTCTTACTTTTCTTATTCATCCTGTTCTGTAAGTTTCACTGTCCTTTTCTTCTGTTGAGGGGCTCCTACTTGTGTCCAAAATCTACAGCATATAACTGACCCTCGATACAGACAAACCTTCCTGGGGCGCAACGGTCTGGATCTGGACATCAGAAGTATTCTCCATGAACGTTCGAGCCCAAGCCGTAGGAATGGCATCACAGACACAAAATGTCGCGAATACCATTTTCCAGCAATTTTTCCCAATCTTTTTGGACCACAAAGGATTTTATGCATTCTATTTCTTCGCCGGTATCAATTTTGTTCTTGCAGTTTTCGTTTTTTTCTTCATTCCTGAGACCAAAAACATTCCTCTCGAAGAAATGGATGTATTGTTTGGTGGTGCGAACCACAAAACTCAGGGAGAAAACCTGCTGGCAGAGAACAAATTAGGTCATGAGGCGGAAAATAACGAAAGAGCGGTTCCAGATAGAGCAAAAACGGTGGATTCGGTACATGTTGAGAACTCGGAGGTAAACATTTGAATGATGCGTAATAGGTGGATGTCTTCTGAAATTGGCTCCCTTAAGCTATAATACTATCAATTTCTTATCCATAGCTGTTAAATTATCTATCTATTTTTTTTTAAAAAAAAAAAATAAAAAACAGCGCTCCATAACGTTACTACGGGACAACAGGAATTGCAGTTGATACGAGCTAATCTACCGTGCAGGAATTCACAAAATATTTACGAAGCCACATAAAAATGAACTTTGTACATCTATACATCATATTTATAGTTTAGTACATATGTAGGGAGTAATTACATACAATCATAAACCTCGACTCCTCGATATGTCAAAGGTAAGTAACTTTGACACCAACATTTGACCAGCAGACCGATATGATAATGGTTGCCGACCTAGAATACAGGCATTCTACTGGTAAGTGCATGTAATATCGTCACCGTCGACGCTGGCACTGCTGACAACGCTGGAGCTGCCGGACGGAACCATGTTGGCAAGGTAAGCGTTTGTAAGATCAACAGTAGATCCACCAACAGTAGCACTGTTGCCAGTGAAAGTCACAGAGCCGTAGTTTGCAAAGGCGACAGGCGAATCGCCAACAGTGTAGTCCTCAACAATCCACTCGGCGGTGACCTCGCAAAGAGCTGGAGACTCTCCAGTCCAGGTGAAGGTGGAGCTCTGGCCGTTGCTCAAGTTCTGGAGGGTTGCGGTACCCCCGGTGGTGCTAGTGGCATCAATGGTAACGGTGATCTGGTCACCAGCAGTGACAGAAATGTCGTCGTAGGTCTGCTGAGCCTCGGCGGGCCACCACTCGTACCAAGCGGAGTAACTCGGGGTGCCGTTTTCAATGCACCAGTTGACACCAGCTTGCATCAAGCCACCAGAACAGAAGTTTGTCACACCATCGATTCCAACCCAAGCACATCCACAGTAGGCGGTGGAAGAGTCACCGCCACCGGGAAGGGATGGGGTGGGCACTGTGAAGGTTCCGGTGACACTGGTGACATCGGTTGTATCCAAAAAGGCCCCGGACCAGGTAGGGAAGGTATAAGTACCGATAGTCTCGACTGTGGTGGCAGATCCGGTGTTGTTGGTGAACGAGGCCGGGCTAGGATGGCGACGAAGCCTGGAGGCGGCGGGCTTGGCCACCGGGTTGGCCACAGCGGCGCCTGCGAGAAGCAGAGGAACAAAGCTCTTGACAGAGAACACCATCTTGCAGAGATTTTCCTAGAATCAGTCTTGACAGACTTGGGATGGGTTGGGACGTTGGCGCATGTGGTTGTCCTAAAACTCGACCCAAAGGTCGGGGGCAGACCTTACACTTATAAATGTTGTGAGGCGAAGATCAATTAACGTGTAGTACCCCTCATTAGTCACTTTTCAGACCAATCACTGAGGCCTGAGAAGATTAGACTGATTGGGAGGGCAAGCCAAAAAAGAATCTAACGATCTGGACCCTTGCGGACGCCGAATGAGGTAGATGGCTACGCTTTCAAGCTGTTTAGGGCTTCCTTTTTAGGAAATGGTACTGTTGAATGTAACCTCATTCGCGGCATTCTCCTCTAGATCCCAAGCTTTTGTGGTCGATCACAAGCTATCGGCGAATAAAGGTTAAAACTTAACAGACCCCATAGGTTAGGCGTGCGGTGTGGCTTGCTTAGAGGATTCAAAAAGCCTTGCAAAGAGGTTCCTGCCAATGGAATGTGTTCCTGGGGTGGACGCTTAAACTAAATAAAGGATTTAATGAGATCCTGTCATCTTGATCAGAGATCTATTTCCGAGGACCGAGAGATCCACAGTGATCACGTTCTCGGCGATGATTATCGCGGGTGAATACGGAGTAGACGAGATTATGGAGCATTCCAGAAAATTGCTTACGTCTACAGAGTTACGAGGTACGTACTCTGCAAGTACCCCATATTGGTGGCATTGAGTTCACTACGAGGTAATTATATTGTTGGCCCCCAGGTTTTCAGACCCGCGTAAGCCCTAAGCTGCTTCAGTCACCCAAAGGCGGGTTACTGCCCTGTGAGGCTGTGAGTCCTGTTTCTCACCTTCCAAGTATTCGCCGTAAGAATTATACGAATTTCTTCAATCTTGAGAAAGAACGAGAAAATGGGGAATTAAGGTGACGAAGTAGTTCAAACTTCGCAGCAGACTGGACGGAACTTCAGATGATCGTCAGGAGGAACGGGGACCGGAGCTAATGGAGCCTCGGACCTCCTATCGCCAATGCAACCCTACTGATTTTGAAACTCGGCTCCTCCACCCAATCTAATTAGAAGCGAGAGCAGATAGCTGAGTTAATCGTCTGGATTAGACGACCAATTTCACCAATCCATGGTTACCTGGTGCTAGCGAGGCAAGGATCCGAGATATTCCTAGATTAAATTAAGTACCACGTACTCCGTACCAGCATCTAATTAAGTAAATATGGTCAAGGTTTTCGTACTTATCACATAAAACTCTTTTATTCTACGGATATTCTAGCATGGACCATCCAATCTCGGTATGTAAAGCCGCCCATTGGTAGAGGTTAAGCTCATGAACCTTAAACTAAAAGACAATCCACCTTATCTTTTAAACAACCTTTGTGAGTTCACGGACGCGGCCAGGTCCCCGCTTATTCCATTCAAAAAGGTACCTCTGGGCCATATTGGATTCATTAGAACACTTTCAAATTTCACACAGAGAGTGAATAAGACCATTTATTCAAATTCACTGAGCTCTTTCTTGAGGATTGGTTAATGGCTAGCAGGACCTGGGACTGGATGTACAACACTAGCATATGTATCTCAGGGACCCCTTTGATCTCCGCAACTCCAGTCATTCTGATGAAACCACTCATTGGTTAGTGTTTTATCCGGTTCTAGTTTATGCGACTGACATTCGTATCAATCTTTCTTAGCATATTTTGAACTTGAAAGTTGGAGGTTGACTGTCCGGTGCGGCGTTATTATTCCTGTGGCGGCGTTTGATGACAGCCCTTTTCCGGGGGATATCTTACTTGTTGATTCAAAGCAAACATACTTGTTGGCATAGCATTGACGACGAAATAATGCTCTTTCAATGTGAATGCTCACATCGCTGATAAAAATAGAAGCAAGACCCGTCCGAGAGAGGCACGGGCCGCAGGGCGGCTGATGCAAGTCTGCCTTACGCTGAACGGCCAGGATATTTAAGTGTAAAAAACTATTGGAATAGAAAAAAAAAGGCCAGATGATAGAAGTGCTAGCACTAATTAACGTGGCAACCTCAATCCTGCAAGTCATTGGTGGGGGGAAACGTCTTTGCACCTTTACGATTTCTTTTCCACAATCGCAATCACGCAAGCGCCGCACCCAAAAATGTAAACACCGCTCACAGACTTGTAAAAAGGCTCAAAACATCCTTGCGCCAACGATAAGGCTAACAATATTGATGGCATGACTTATCATTGTATGCTTGCCTGTTCGCTAGAAAGCCCTGGGTCGTGGAACTTACCAGGGGAAGACGCCTACATTTTTCATTTGAGGTAGAATAGGGTGGGAATACATGTATGCATAGGCACAAGGAATTTTGGGGAATGAAAGTTGAATGAGTATGAAATTATCGTGGTCAATTTCAATCTGGACCAGAACTATTTGCAGTAGAACCGAATTTGTCGTGCCCCAGGTGCTTCCTCTCCATGTAAACCCTTCGAACAAAAGCATTTCATCTATAGCCTAGCCTTCTCCGTCAGAAAGACGACGGCGTCCCGCTGCAAATAAGGCTCGAGCATCTTTGTATCCCAGTATAGCCAAACCTCTTTGAATTGCAGTGCTTCAACAGTGTCTGGGACATCTGCAGGACCAATGCGACAGACAAAGCTCATGGGAACGCTGACTGACGGGGTATCAGTGTTGTTCCCCGGCAACCAGATATTTCTCACGTTTTGCGAGAAAATTTGACTTGTTCCATCGTCACTGCGAATTTCCCAGAGCCTGAGATAGTCGTGCCTCAAACGCTCAAACTGCTTGAATAGCTGTTTCATCCACGCCCACATCTCGTCGCCTCCGACATAATGAACGCCGTTCTGGTTGTGAAATGTCGCGTCTTTGGCGTAAAACCGCTGACCAGAGCCATGGTTGAAGCCGCCAGAATCCACGGTGTCGACATACGCCTTGAAAAATCGCTGTGCTGGAGTTTGAGGGCCGGCAGCCTCCCACTCGGCGCCTGAGATTTGACTGGTGAGTTCGGGCATGTTGACACTGATGTGAAAGCCGCCAGTGTAGCAAGAACAAAACCCCTATCCAAATCGTAAGCTCATCGTGAAAAGCCAAGTGCAAGATCAAAATCGAGAAATTACTCACCAGCGATTGACTTTACTGGGGGAAGACAGGGAAAGAAAAGTTGAAGAATAGTGCAGTTGCTGCAGATTTTTATATGGTGAAAGATGGAGAGGGAAAAAAATTTTGACGCTGGGTGGGAATAACCCAGGAACCTTTTGGTGATGAGGCTTTTGCTGTGCAGCGAGGCACACGCTTGGTTACTGGAAGAGGGAAAAAGACCGGCGGCACAGACAGCGGGGCATGTGAAGGGCGTGGCTGACAATCACTCTGTGCATAGAATGGACAATATTGAAACAGAGCCCAATCAGATGCGTAAAATAGGGTGTCAAAAACTCAGACCGGAATATGGGACATATATTGATGCTGAACAAAGAAGCTCGGTGAGTTCTTACCGGGTGATAACCAGACTTAAAGGCCGATGGAGCGACGAGATCTTCTCCGAACGATTTCAACAGAAATTTGCCGAAAAGTCTGACAACTTGATGGGATTTAAATTTCCAGACAGTTGCTGGAAAACGGGGTGTCTTGCGTGTACAGTGAAGTTCTACCTGACAACCCAACTTCTAGGTTCTGGTTAAAACACATCGCCGAAAATAAGACCAAGAGAATACGAGCGGAGCTGTTGAATATCATTAATGGTGTTTATTAATGGTGCTTATACAAGGATTCTTGCAGTCACAGCTGAACTAGTGGGTCCACTGTAGCCTTGTGCGTGGTGATGCATATAAGCGCCGGTTGGTACATACTTGTATGTTTGTAAGCCCACGGCGCCTACCAATTATACATTCCTAGTCAATAACTGGACGTGACCCATCCCACCTGAGGAGGCCAATTAGCATAGCCAGATAGGTATGAAAAAACCAACATTCTGAGTCAGTTGTATACCAAATGTTGCCCACTAAATAGGGCACAGTTCTAACTTTAATTCCTTCTAAATCAAGGTGTTCATAATGTATGTCATAAATTATAACATAAGTACAGTTAAATTATCGCCAGGAATTTTATCACGTATATTAATAAATAGGAACAGAGGTCGGAAAATTAAAAATTAGTGTATAAGGCTATAAGTAGTGACTGTTGGTCACTTGCATAAGCGCTGACACCAGGACTTGTTTTAATTGGCCCTATTCACTTTTCCAAAACGTGTCCCTACATGCAATAGCTAAGATAGTTCACCAATGAAAAAGAATGTTGGGTCCCTCCTTTCCGTTGTTTTTGTTCATATGACCCGTAGAGAAACAATACCTTAAATAGAATGGGGTCATTCATTTGAAGCTCTGTAGATTAAAGAAGGCTGAGACTTAATCAAGGGGCTAGCTTATACGGGAATGAGTAGGTTTTTTAATAATAAGTTTGACCTTTATCCTGTTATTGAAGTCATTTTATCACAGCAGCCAAACTTCAAGTTTATTGTATTGGTTTTTACCAAGTCGCAATGACAGTCAACGGGTCATTTAAGAGAGACAATCAAGACAGAAAGTGGCAAATTACCATATTAAAAAAGTACGATCATTGAGCCTTGCCTGCGAGTTCAATATGAAAACTAGCCCAGGGACAGAAAGATCTTACCACAGGATAGATCAATTGATCAAAAAGTGCAACTTTCAATGTTATCTTTCCAAAATCCTGTACCTAAAATATTTACTTTATATCAAAATAAAAACATCTTGCTTGCAATAAAAAATATATCCGAAATGGAACAGAGGGGCTAATTCTCATCTTCCTGAGACCTTTGCTTTCGTGTATAAGTTTCCCTGACAGGATCGCCCGGATTACTAAAGACAGTCCATTCGCCAATACCATACTTTTCGGGGGCCTTTTTCACTCCTCGTCCACCTCCACCGATGATCAAATTTCCCGGACGATAATCTTCGTCGATTTCCATGCGACGAATGACCGAGTTGTGGATTTCTGCCTGGTAGGGCATATCTCGAACCTCTCCGTACGGCAGAGGCCAGTTAATTGGCTTCCAAGATCCGTCTGGTTGTAAATCCATTCTTCGAAAGGGAAGATACTCCATAATCCACCATGATATGGTTGAAATGGACGGCAAACCACCACCGAACCTGAGACAGTCATGCACTATACCTTTCTCTTTAGCATGCTTGAGAGCACGATGAAAGGAGGTTTCTGAAAAAACGGCGTCAGGATTTTGATCATCGGCGGCGTGCTTGGCTAAGAATGTTTTGTCCCCGCTTTCAGCGAAGTTTTCTTCTGACTCGGAATCGCATTCAAACTGTTTGAGCTTCGTTGTATCAAAGTGAAGACCGGCAATTTTGGCTTCTTTAACCATCCAGACGAGAGGAATATGGCTTAGTGGCCAGGCATCGTTCGGATCAAGTTTCCAGCCGCCACCAACATCCCCGTGCTGTCCTGCAAACCAGACTTCTTTGATATCTTGCCCAATCTCAGTTTCATCAGAAACGAGAAGCCGGCGAACTTGGAGTGAAAGCCCAGATTGGTCGCTTCTAACGGAAGTGGTATCCGAAATCGCTTGGCCAGGAACCGTCAACGCCTGCTCGTTGCCCTGCCTACTTGGTGCGCGGTATCTGTGCGGCATGTCGTGTACATGGGGTGGGCGATATACCCGCTGCTCCTGTTCAAGGACAGCTGTATTTAAGTTCTGATCCTCGCACCCGGCATCGCTCACTATAATGTCGGGGGCCTCTTCACGACGTTCTTCGTGATGTAGATGTGGGTGCCAGTGGTGGTGGTGGTGATGGTGGTGAGGGGGCATTGGGTTCCACGGAGTCATTCCGGAAATCAGATCTTGTCGAAACTTTGCTCTGCGTTCGTCGATCGAGACAGCATGGCGAATGATATGCGCCGAGCTTCGAGCCGTATACGGGAATTTGCTCCTCCGCATCCATGGGTTCTCAAAAGCAGGCACACTGTTCACAGTATCAAACAGACCCATGAACCGGATTTGTTTAATCGGTCGACTAAACGTTTCGCGAAAAGCGAGCATATATTCAAACAGTCTTTTACGCTCTTTTTGGTTCTCTTGCGTGTCTCCATTGCGCTGCTGCCACTTGGCAAACGTTTTCCAAGCGAAGCGAATCAATTCCTCGTTTCCAGCCTCAAGAAGGCCAATAAAATCAAGCATTTCTGCCAGAAAGCGGGCAGTATATGACCCCCGGCTGAATCCAAACATGTATATGTCGTCCCCCGGTGTATAATAACGCATGAGAAATTTGTATCCTCCGAGCACATGTTCGTCAAATGATGAGCCTATGGCAGCGTCTTTCATTTTGAGATAGGCAGAGCGGATGCGTTGGATTCTGCCTGTGGTAGACAGCGAATTCGACGACACATAGGTTCCAATTCCGGGTTGGTAATAGTGGAATTGATTGCTTTTGGTTCGATCGAGCATCTGTGAATGAAATGTTTGATCAGTTTTATACGCCCTTCTCCCCGGGAACTGAAGAAATTACTCGATAGATTTTGAGAACATTGGTGTCCGATCCATCCCCAGCAAATTTGTTTCCTGTACCATCAAAACAAAGAACAAATTGCTTCCGTGAAGGATGGGGTCCAATAGTAGCAGCCATGTTGAGTCACTTAGATACAATAGAAAATAGACACTATAGGAACAAGGTACATTAGATATTGATTATCGCAATGGTTATTTTATCTCATATAAGCTGGGGTGGGAAACGCAGAGCTACCATAATTACAGCACCGCTACCACCAAGACCTTGAATTGGCGGGCCAATCAAACCAAAGCGCTTAAACACGTTCAACCTGCGCATGAGGATCAGCTATTCTACTGGGTCTGTGTGTAGTTTGATTTTGACCCGTCAACTTTCCTCTAGCCAATGCTTGGCCCAGGGTCAGCCGGCTAATGCAAACTATCACAAGATCCCGCGACTAGAGACGGATGACGCCGAACGGACGCTTTTTTTAATGGACCCGTGGCTTGGCTTGATGAGGTTTGCAGTGCAACAGGAATATGGCTCGTTGCTAATGTGAAACGCGTAATGGACGATCCGCCAAAACCATCGTTGGTTTAGTTTAAAGACGCTGAGGGTGAAGGCTAAAGATTTTCCAGCATGGCCAATGGCTATCAAAGAGTTGTCAAAATTGAATAAAAATATGCAAATTGCAGAAGCTTTCAATGACTAGTGCACATATATGACAAAGATATTGCGCTGATGCTAAACTGAACGTCGCTTGACAAATCTGTGTTCCATGGCACAAAATCATCTGCGAATGCCTCCCATTCGAATTCTTCAGTTTGCAGCGTATCGAGCGAGTTCGAGAAAATGGATTGCGACAGGCTGCCAACAAGCATAGACTGATAATGTTGAGCAACAGATGTTTCACTATTCAGCGATGTTTGTATATATGTCGGCGGGGGTTTGGTCCCGGACTTATTTTCTGATTGTAAACTTATATCGCTCTTGTGTGTCTCAAAACCCTGATGAGTGAACGGCGTATCCAACGTCTTAGACTCTGGAATTATCAAGTCCTCTAGCTCTTCAACGTCCATACAGTCATCAGTCCACTGGTGCCTCATCATGGAAGCTTCGGTAACAGGCCAGTAGTTGGGTGAGAAGCTTGTAGGATAGATATGTCAGCAGTCCATTCCAGATCAAAATTATAGACGCGTCTATTAACTTAATTTGTTACATCATCAAATATAGAAAGTGTCTCGTCAACTGAGCTGCTGCTGCTGCTGGATTCTGGGGAATTTATTCCAAATATTTGCAGTGCCGATTCTAGGGAATCATACTTTATAGGGCTAATCAGCAATGAAGAAAACAGGAAGAAACTTGGAAAACATACACATTTTTGAGCAGACGAAAACATGGGTATCTTGATCCTTGGAGCCTCCAGGTTCCCTTGTAACAGTGGGATTGTGGTAGCCACTTCTTGCTGGTCAACTGGCGTAGTTGGGTCATTTTCTTTGGTCAAATAGGCGCTAGGCTGTATTCACAGATCTTTACGAATTGAACGATCTTGGTCAAGCTGTATGGCTTATTCGCTGGCGCGATTGGTCATATTCGAGGAAGGTCAGATTGATCCCGTCTCTTCTGCGCCCACCGTTTCTCCATCGAATCGCATTCGACTTACCCAAGTCAACTTCTCTCGCGTGCGAGGGCTCGTTGAAGTTGAGTATGCCAAAGGCCGTTGGCCTGACAAGTCCAGCATACATCATACTACCTTGCCATATGCTGCACACCCAGATTTAGGTAGAGAGGATGGTGTTCCGGTATCGCGAAAGGTCTTCCAGGCATCTGGCTACTTTGGGCTTACCGTTTACACTGCCACGATCCATTGTCATTGTAAAGGAAATACGTGACGTTATACAATTCTGGAGGCCTCAACTTGCTGCGTCGCCGCGATGCTGCGATGACTGAATGCTTATTTTTTTCATACCACGTGCTAGGGCGAAAATGGAAGGACAGGAGGCTTGCGCCTTCGCGGCAGCAGCTTGGATACATTGATCCCATGAGATGAGATACTCTTCAACCAACCGTCGCATCTATGACAGGCGCTGAGGGCCGATGCGTGAATGCATGCATGCCCATGAAATCATGATTTATGCCTAATATATACCCAGATTATTTTTTTCTTACAATCGCGTTCCTAAGAGTTCATGTACTTTCTCTTCCAGACCGTCGTCCCACCAAACACTTCGTTTGTACATACTCTATAGCCATTGGCGGGAATCATTGGTGTCAGTCAATAGCACACAGACAATATAGATATTTGCCCACATTTGTAGCTTCTTCCTTCATACAATAATGTAACCTCGAAGCTTCCTAAAGAGTAAGGACCCACTTGACACGTGTCTTGTCAGCTTTCCAGACGCCAAGACCAGGGTACTGTATCTGATTTCTCCCCACCAAGAAAGTAGAGCACCGGAGGCTTGATTTTCAGATCTGCCACACTAAACATCTCATCTTGGATCATCCAATAAAACTACGTAGGCAATACTTCGACAGGGCTGAGGTGGCGATGAAAAAGTGGGGACTAATGCGCTAGTAATCGAGCTTAAACATATCCAACAGGGCTTACGTATTCTTAACAATTGGTTCTGGCACGGACTCTCTTCTTCAGTGTTAACTTATTAGGTACTCTCTTGGTACCGACACACTTTTCCTAGTCAGCAAATTTTACTTTTCGAGAACAGAACTATTTAACGACCCCGGGCTAATAATTAGCCGAAAGCAGTAAACGGAGTTTCCAATGAGAACGTTTTACTATCAGCAGAATCGTTATACCCTAGAATTGATCGACTGCGCCTAACCTTATTTAAACACATGCGACGATTCACAATTTCAAAAACTGTTTTCCTTTTTCATCTGAGACAGTAGTCCCCCTTCTTAAGTTTAGCAGATGTCATTGTTAACATATTCGCGGTTTTCCTCGTCTACTTGGGATCCCTGGGGCCGTTACATTCTTGCCAAGTTGAGGCTAACTATAATGTATCCGATTGACATTTTTGTGGGGGGGTTCACGAGTCTGCCTTACCATCACACACAAACTTTGAGGTGCTAGTAATGCAGTGTGGGGAATTTTCCATATTAAGAGGGAGTAGGAGTCAACATAATTCTGCTATCCACTAGTATATCTTAAATTTCAGTAGCTGACGTACCGAGGTCATGTTTCCTGAATTCAGTTGTTTTTGTGTTGAGTATGTCCATTTTTAAGATCTTTCGCAAGAAAATGCGGCACCGTTTATAGGTAGTTGTTGAACAGTAAGAAGGTTGTTGCAGGACACAAAAGTTGGGGCGGAGAATTGCCTCCTGATATACTTCTAATTTATCGGCCCTTTCCATGGATTGCAGCAATGTTATCCACCAGTATCAGCAATTTCGAATTTCCTTCATAATAGAATAATATCATAGATCAATTGATAGGGTTTAAGAGAAGATATACATATACTTAATTGACTATAAGCAATATAGATACATGAATGCCCCCTCGTTGACCCTTCGGCCAGTCAATATTATGTATTACATATGTACCTCTTCAGGTGTCATACAATATCAACTAATGATTTTACCCCCTGGTTAATCCAAAACAGTGTAGTTGGACGACAGCAAACGGCAGTTCTTTGCAAGGCCGATAGGTGGAGCTGTACCACCTTCATTGGCGATAAAACTGTAGTTGTATGTCGGGCTCAACATTTGGATTTGTCCAACAGTCGATCCGTACTTGTCAGCAAGGTCCTTGTATACTCCTGCACTGAAAGAATACGGCTCGATATCACAGATACTGGGGTAACACATGGGAATCTTGATGAACTGGCCGGCTGGAATAGTCTCGTTGGCGCTGTATTGACTGCCGCCGCCGCCGGGACATATGCCATCAGTACAGGTGACATTAGTATTGCAACCATCGCCACCACATTGAACAGCGTCGAGGGTCATATTCAAACGTCCGGCAATCTTCCACAAGGTGTCACCGTTCAAGGTGTAGTATAGCCTCGGTCCTCCGACCAAACAGTCCATGCTGCCTGGTCCGCTAATGACGCATGTATGCCAGTCTGGATCACAGACCTCGCCGGGGATGATAATGGTCTGGCCAACATTGGGGACCACAGACACATCAACCACTGTATACAATGTGGTCAGTTTCTCGGCCTAGGACATTATCAGTGCAGGAAAACTTACTCAAGTTCGCACGACCAATGTCACAGACACCGCGGCTGAATTTGACAGCGATATCATGAACAGTTTGGTTCTCAATGTCGTTGACATAGTTGAAGCTTGTCGTGTTGAGCGATGCCGGGTTACATGCGGCCGTGGCTGCTGCCACTGATGCCAGCATCGCACCCACCAGGGCGGTGCGGGCGGTAGCAGTGAAGAACATGATGTCGCGTAGAGTCAATAACTTGGTCGAATAATCAAGTGGCTGACGTGGACAGGGAAAAACAAAAGTCAAAACTTTGGCAAAATCAACGTTGAAACAGGAGGTGGAACGACTGATATATGGCACTTTTTAACTAGCAGGACAGATTCGTAGTAATTTCTTTTTCCGCCTTGGCATTAGAGATTACAAAAGGCTCATATTGCATGGCACACGCGTACAAGTTAACTCTTTAGTAGTATGTGCTAGTGATGGTCTTTGTACACTCTAAGAGACTTAGGGTTATTAGGGCACGCGGGAAAATGGAGCCCAGCAACCCACTAGCCGTAAATGGTAGGAGCTTGCGAGAGCCCCATCGAAGCCAAGACAGTACACCTCCTACACCAAACAGTAGTTACGTGTATAGAATTTCAATGTTTCATAGCCTTTGGGGCCCTGGTATTTATAAACGGAACCTATAGCTATTTGAGTGGATCAGCCCAACAAAAATGGCATTTGGTTTTATCCGGCAGTAGACGTAGTATCTGCGGTGGGTACTACGTACTAACTAACTAGCACTTATTGTGTCTTGTAACACGCATATATAAGGAACATTGATCAATTTCGAAAACACCTCCTGCCGATTTTTCGAAATACCTAACTGCTGTGCGCCTGGCCGGTCGTTATCCCTTCTTTGTACACTGCCTTTCTCTTTGTTTGCGAGAACGTAGTCAACATGCGAGCTTTTCAAGCCTTGGAATGGCTTTCGTTCGCCAGCACTGTTTTAGCACATGGTGTACCGCATTTGGCACAGCAGGGGCATGCCGGCAGGAAGCCAAATGCGAACGCTACTTTGGGCACTTTGTTACACAACCGCATTAGCCCTAACTACTCTGAGCTATACATCGCCGAGGCAGATGGCTCTAACGAAAAATTGCTCCTTGGTTCCGGTAGTGTTTTTGACTTCCGGGCGAGCTGGTCGTCAGATGGAAAATTCGTCACTTTCACGTCGGAAAGAAGAGGCGATGGACAGTCAGACATTTTCCGTGTACCCATAAATGGCTCGACCACGGCAGCGACATCGCCAGAGCTGCTTGTGGCGTCCGAGGGCGTTGATGACTCTAGCAGCATATCCCCGGATGGCAAAACGCTAGCTTTCGCAACTAGCAGATACAACCAGACCAGTCAAATTATGCTGATGAACCTGGAGACGGGGGGTCTGAAGAACTTCACGCTGGTCGACAGTATCGCCGGTGCTGCTAGCCCTTCACAACCCAATGGATACTTCAAGCCTACGTGGTCCCCCGATGGAGAATGGATTGCCTTCACATCGGACCGCAATACGCCATGGCGCGGTCACAGCGATGGTGCTGGCTGGGAGCACGTACAAGAACTATCCATCTATGCCGCGCGTCCTGATGGCACTGACTTCCGGATGGTGTCCTCTCGGGCCAACTATACTCAGGGCTCCCCTAAATTCTCTCCTGACGGCAAGCGTCTAGTCTTTTACGAAGTTCAGACCGAGGACACGTACAATGCTCGCCTGCAGCCTATGTTGCTATACAACGCGTACCTCAATACAAGTATTGTGTCGGTCGAATTTACCACTGGAGCTGATCGTGTTGTCCACGCCACTGGAGCTGGAACCAAGATCAGCCCGTCATATGTAACTAACGATGTAAGTGTTCTCGTTCAGCCAATCCCAGGCTTACTACCACAGCTATAGTATACTTTATACTTACATCGCGACTGGTGTTACAGGTCATTGGCTACGTCATGAAGGAGTCGGCTAGTAATGGTATCTATTATGTATCTACATCGGGAAAAAACTACACGCAGTACCGAACCATTCCGATGGACACCATGACGCCTGCTCTACGCTCGCCTGCGTGGTCACCAGATGGAAAGTACGTCATATATGAGAAGCAAGGTCCCTCTGGAGGCAGCACGTCAACTTCCAAGACGCAGTACTCGGAGCTTTACAGCTTCGACCAAGACTGGGATTACCGCTTCACTGATGTGTTCCCCATGGGGGCGCGATCTGGGTGTCCTATGATGGTTATGTCTCAGCAGATGGAAGGCCCTGCCAAAAACAATCTAATGCGACTAGCCATGAACGGCACTAACCAGGTCACCCTGTTCGAGCCGGCCAAGGATATGATCAATCCTGCAATTGCGTCTGGGTACGATGCGCGCGCCTACCAGGGCAACTGGGGTCCCGATGACACAAACATCACGTTCGGCTTTGGTGCATATTTTGTAGGTCGCCAGAGCTCCCCGGGTTTTATTTACAGCATCGGGGCCGACGGGTCAGACCTGACGTTTCTTGCGGGTAATAACATCAGCAACTATGGTTTTCCGTCTTTCAATCATGATGGCTCCAAGGTCGTCTTTCGCACGTGGCCTGGCAAGAGCGACAATGGCACCACTGTTGGCACTACAGGACTTGCTATCGTCGACGTAGCTAGTCTTCAGATGACACAGCTTACAACTGAGTGGGATAATATGCCAGCCTTTTCACCTGATGGGAGCAAGATCCTGTTTACACGCCGTACTAACCTTGCCAACATCGGCGATAATTATGACATCTTCACGATGAATCCAGACGGTACAAAGCTTACCCAGCTTACTGACTCTGTAGCAAGCGATGCCCACGCGGTATGGACTCACGACAGTCGTATCTTTTACAGTACCGCCATGTTTGGTTTTCAACAAGAGGCATGTTTATACGATGATTCGATGCAACCGTATGCTATTATTATGGTTATGGATGCCGATGGCAGTAATAAAACCCCACTGACTAACAGTTTGTGGGAGGACGCCATGCCCATGTTTGCCTCGGGCTATATGCTGGCGTCGACTTGTACTTCCTGACGCAGACATGTCATATAACCAAGTACTTACCACGTTTTATGTTGAACGTTGAACTGAATTCAACGGTTTTGTCACGATATTAAGGCACATATTTTGGAACTTGCAAACCGTGGTGGCGCAAATTTGGAATGTTCAAAATTTTATGTAAAAGTAGTCTACATATGTATGAAGACATCAAATGTTTTTACAATTTATATAAATTGAACTCGATCATTCGTATCATCAAAGCAGGAATAGTGCGCTGTCAGTCATCAATATCCCGTCACATAATGAATATCTTCGGCTTTTCTTTCTTTCTTTCGTTTTTAATTATCACCAATCAAGTTGTATGGGGTTTGAGAAGAAGTTATTTAGTTTCCTATTCATATCCTTTTAGTCTATACTAAATCTATCGCATACAATTAGCAATTATAACCCGGTGTATAAATCTCCGCTGGGCGACACGATTTTGAATTTTTCTTCATTCTTGATAACTGGCTTCTCCTTCAGATCCAGTCATGTTTGTCTAAAGTTAAAGAGGGCATGGGAAATCACGTGCACGCAGATGAGAGCACCAGGTACCGGTAGGAATGACATCATACGGCAACATCCTCGGCAAGTGATACGTTGTGGCGACCCAAATTTAAAATTTTCTCGCACATACCGGAGATTACGGACACATCTCCCTCAGGGCTGTGATCAGGCTGACTGGGACTAGCACATTAAAATAGGCTTGGTCTGGGTTACCGCTGCACAGGTATTCAAATGTTAACTAAAATTTTCATTAGGGTGTTAAATTGAAGATCAAGATCAAGGAAGGAATCAAACCGTTAGAGGACTTTAAACTGACTTATAACATTGAAACATTGAAAGAAATGATAAAACAAACTGGTCTATAAGTATATGCATTAAGGAAAACATGTATAAAGTCTAGAAAAGAATCACCAAGTAGATGTTAGGGTTTTCTTGTCATCTTTACTGGCTAAGAGACTGAAATTCACTCAACACGTACTATCTGTGATACCGGTTCAACTGTTAGCCCGTATTAATAATAAAATCGCAAGAATGCACAGCTTCGTCGACACCGGACTTAAGATTTAAAGATCGCATCTCGGTCTTGGCAGGCATAAGCGACTTGCATTAGCGCTGTAGCTACAGCCAATCAGCACGCCCAGTGAGCCGGATAAAGTTGCTAGACTCAGAGTCTAATTTCATATTTCGATCGTTGTGTCAGCCACTCGCATACATATTTCAACCCGACGACCCCAGCAGTCTTATCCCGCGCACCAATCCAGACCAGGCTCGAACGTAGAAATGGCTGATCACAACGCAACTCTATTACCTGCACCTGGCACGCTTGCCATACCGCTGACGCAGATGCGCCAGCAGGCCGGCATTCGACAGCCCGAGGATGACTGGACCGGGGTAACCGATCGAGAGGCACGGAAGAAGTTACAGAATCGACTGAATCAGAGGGCACATCGTAAGTAAACCTAGACCCTGTATGCGTTTTCGACATGAATACAAAAAGGACATCAAGATAAACAAACAAAAAAAGAAGAAGAGCGCTAGTTGACATGCTTGATAGGCTTGAGGACAAAGGACAACATGCGAAGCCGCAAAGTGGTCAGCCAACAAACAAAACCAAAGTATCATTCGTCGCAGATCTTAGGCGAGGGCATGTCGGATGTGCAGGAAGCTAAGGATGCGCTTCTCGGATGCCCTTCATCCTCGAGAAACTCTGAAATGCTACGACGCCGAATTGAAGCTGCAGCTTATAAGAGTTACTTGGAAGGCACTCCAAAACTAGAGCATTTACTCAGCTTAAGCCGGTTAAATGTTCAACGAGCAGTCAGAGATAATATCGTTGCCATTGGTATGACACCCAGCTGGATGGTTGATGATGATTCGCTATCGATATTCAACCTTCAGGTGCCCGGCTTTACGGAAGATGGCATTCCAATCAGCCTACGCCCTACAGTCATTCAGCGTAATGTCCCACACCACCCTTGGCTAGATTTTTTCCCATTTCCGCGCATGCGCGATAATCTGATTTTGGCTGGTGATTCGTTTGACGACGCTCAATTATGCCATGACATGACCGCTTTCTGGGATAATAAAAGTGTCGGGACCGCCGTGCTTGTTTGGGGACAACCATGGGATCCGAAGAATTGGGAAGTGAGCGAATCTTTTATTAGAAAGTGGGGATGGTCCCTCGAAGGATGCTCGGAAATTCTACAGTCGACTAATACATGGAGGTGTCGGCGAGGGGATGCTCCTTTGGTGTGGCAAAGGATAGTCGAAGTAGATTGAACCTGTAGAAAATTGAAGAAAACAAAAACAATAATGTCAATAATGTGCTGAGGTCATATCTCGGAGTCTTTCAGAAGAATAGAAATTTTTGCGTCCAAGCGGCAAAACCTCCTTTACCGGTTTTAATCAAACTCCGGCACCGTTCCATGGATTGAAGTGATATGGCACCTGGATCCACCGTAACCCACTTGCATAAGTCTGCGGAATCTAGTTCAAAAAGGGAAATCTAACCCAGTTTATTTAATGTTTATTGTTCATAAACTCAAGTTTCGTTCTGGAGAATCGAAGTCTTAAGTTACTAATCCACTGACCTCATAAACGCAGAATCAAGTGGAAGGTGTTTCATTTTTGATTTATAAACATGAATTCAAGTATAAATAGGTGCTGTCTTTCAACCCAAGGTAACAACTCATCAACTCATACATACGGTACAAATTTTACATCTTCCGCAAAAAACAGCCATGGCACAAGTAAACGGCACCGATTACGCCTTTCAAGGCTGGATGGGTCTAGATAAAGACTCTATTGGCAATTTGAAATGGCAGACTTATGAACCAAAGCCCTGGGAGGAGACCGACGTTGATATCAAGGTCACCCACTGCGGGATCTGCGGTTCCGATCTTCACACTCTACGCAGTGGATGGGTGCGTGATGTCCATTATCTTTGCTTTTGTTTCAACTAACATAATGAGTATACAGGGGGCAACCAATTACCCCTGCGTTGTTGGTCACGAAATTGTTGGAACTGCTGTCCGGGTAGGTTCTGAAGTGAAGCACGTCAAAGTCGGAGACCGAGTTGGTGTTGGTGCCCAATCAGACTCCTGTCGCAACCGGACTGGCAAATGCAAGGACTGCACTTTAGGCCGGGAGAACTTGTGCCATAAGAAAGGCCGTTGCGACACTTACAACAGCGTCTTCCTGAATGGTGGCAAGTCTTACGGTGGTTATGCCGATTACAATAGGACACCAGGTGCCTTTGTAGTCAGAATTCCAGACGGGCTTTCCTCTTCTGTCGCAGCACCGATGCTTTGTGGCGGTATTACGACCTATGCGCCGTTGAAGAATAATAATTGCGGGCCTGGAAAAAGCGTTGCGATTATCGGAGTTGGCGGTCTGGGTCACTTTGGAATTCTGTGGGCAAAGGCCCTTGGAGCCGACCGCGTGGTCGGGATTTCAAGAAAGGAATCCAAACGCGCCGATGTCCTCAAGCTTGGCGCTGATGAATACATTGCCACAGAAGAGGAAGAGAACTGGGCACAGAAACACGCCGGTAGCTTCGATTTGATCATCTCGACTGTTTCATCTCCGAACATGCCACTTCGTGATTACATAGGGCTCTTGGACTCGAATGGTACCCTGGTTCAAGTCGGCGCTCCTGAGGACAAGCTTCCGGATATCGTTGCATTCGACCTTATCATGAAAGGCCGGTCTCTAGCAGGCAGTCTTATTGGACCACCTGCACAGATTGAGGAGATGCTTCAGTTGGCGGTTGAGAAGAACGTGCAACCCTGGATCCAAGAACGGCCGATGAGTGAAGCCAACCAGGCTGTTGTGGACATGGAGAACGGACTGGCAAGATATCGTTATACGTTGGTGAATGAGAAGCATATTTGAATTTGGTGATTCTTCTGCACGTGTAACATATACAAAGCATTGTTTAGAAACAAACAAATACAAGGCCATATCAATCAAACAAACCATGAATTACTACTGAAAGATCAATTAGGAACATGCGCCACTGCCTCAATTTCCACAGTCATGTCAGGCCTCGCTAAGCCAGCAACTCCAATGCAGGTCCATAAAGGTTCGTGATCAGGGAAATATTTTTTGAAATTCCTGACCATGGCCTGCATCACTTGACTATTGACCCCGACATGGTAAGATGTCATTCGATAAACCTGCGACCATCCAGCGCCACCAGCTGTGGTAATAGCCAGCTCGACATTCTTGAATGCTTGGTCAATTTGTGCCTCGTTTCCGTCTTGAAGGATCCCAGTTTGTGGGTCCCAACCACCTGTCACACCATTAACAACCATATAATGTGCACATTAAAAGGAACATACCTTGTCCAGCAATTTCAATACGATCGCCCACTCTGACTGCTTGACTATATTTGTATTTTTGCTGGTTGATCTTGCCAAGTCCCTCATAGTTGTAGTAGTCGAGGTTCGACATGGTGCTAATTTCGGTAGTCAATTTCTTTTATTGTTTTCCTCAATTCGTAATTATTTTCAGAAGGAAAAAAAAAAAAAAAAACGCTTGCAGGCTCGTGGCTTATTGTGTCAATGTCTTGAGCATCATAGCAACCGAGGATACAGTAAGCAGGTGGAGAACCAAAACAAACACCGAAATAGGAAATATAGTAAGCACGTACAGCTGTTGATTTGTAATCGTTATATCTACAGCAAATACTACGCGGTTAATGGATACATTTATGTATGAAGCTCAAAAATTTTTACTATTCTTAGTCGAGTACTACATGTACTAACATATGCTATGTAGTTAACATTTGTTATTAACTTGATATATATTGAGAAATAACTAGTCAGCTTTAGAGGGAGTATTGTCTTCAAGCCATTTCGAATTGGTCCGAATCTTGCAATACCTGATATATGGAAGTGATAAATAGCTAAATTAGATGCTGTGTAGATTAATTGTGACAGAAAATTTCTGATAGATAACTTTCCTTTACAAACAGAAGCTATATGCGTTGGCAGTATCAAGTGGCCCGCCCTCAAGGTAGCTTATAGTGCAAATTTTACTTCATGTCAAGTCTTAAATTTTATTTAAATTTTATGTTCATATTCCGTAAATATCAATCTGCAATAATTTAAGAGACGGGGGTTACGATTGGCCCGATTTTCTACATCTTTTCATAAATAGCATGATTCTACGGGACCAAAGCCGATAGGCCGTTCTACAAATGTACGACGCAGGTGGTATCATAGGATTCGGGAAGGACCGGTTTTTGTCAGTGAACTAAAATAAATACGTAGCTAAAGGCGTTTGTTTAGCTTTTTGCTAGCTTCTGCATCCCGAACAATTCTTTCCTTTCATATATCTATCCATGTTCACCTGAATGCGAAATTCAAAGCAATCGAGGAACCACGCGCAGAAAAACCAACGAAGAAAGCCAATTCCCTGCAAAAAAAGCAATAAAATGGCATACAAAATTGAAATCGCGAAAGATGAAGACATGTACGAGATTATGAGCATTCTATGGAAATGCTTTGAAGATCCTTACCAACCCGTTCTACGTGTCTTCTTCCCCATCCTCAACAATGACCGTGAAGCCAGTTTAATTACAGCTACCGATGGCCAACGACAGGAGTACAAGGAGTCGTATCCGGAGCTCATCTGGCTAAAGGTCGTCGACGAGAAGACAAACACAATTGTTGCAGGAGCCAAGTGGTACTTCTTCCAGCGAAACCCTTTTGGCCCTAAACCGGGCGAGAGTGAAGGCCAGGATCCTTCAAGCGAAGTCGCTGTTTGGTATCCAGAGGGTGTTGGAAGGGATTTTGCAACTTTGGCGATGCATGCTTTTGAGAAGCCGAGGGTAAACATGGGCCAGAAGCCACATTCATGTATAGTTCCCCCCCCCCGTTACTCGTCACTGAAATACCGTTTATCTTCCATATTTTTTACAGCTAACATTACTGTTTTCCAAGTGCTCAACATTATTTTTACTGTCCCGGAACGCCGGGGCAACGGCATCGGCAGAGCGATGATGGACTGGGGTCTCGCCAAAAGCGATGAATTAGGCCTTGAATCTTGGCTAAATGCCTCTGAGTTCGGGTACCCGCTATACCAGAAGGTTGGCTTTTTGACCTACGGGTCCAACAACGTCGAAGTCGCAATCCCGGAACACTACACAGAGGCGCAGAGAGCGGAATGGGAGCACTACAAGAAGATACTGCTGCCACTTAATAATGCAGTTATGTGGCGACCTGCATCTAAGGGCAAATTTATTATTGGTGAAACTGTCACTCCATGGGCTAAGTGGGACTGATACATGTGACTCTACTCTCCGAGATGCTTGTTTTCCGAGTAAAAAAGATGTAACATGTATGTACATACAATACAAGGGCGTCACTGGTGGCCGCAAATTGGTTTTGACAAGAAAAGAAAAAAAGAAAAGAATAGAAAAAGGCATACCCGAGGTGCTTCATCCTCGAGATCTCTGCAGTTTGGTCTTTGGTCACGACCCAAATGGGTCCTGTACGAGGGCCGGTATTATTAGAATTTTTTCTTTTAAAAAACAACAAAAAGAAAAGAAAAACCAAATTGTTCTTTAGCGTCTGCGCCGCATATGCCGTGCGCAAAATGCAAGTTGTTGCATGATACGCCATTCACGGTTATGTTTTGGCAAATTGGGGGGATGGATGTGGGCTAGTCTTTTCTGATTTTGGAAAAAATGGAGAATGATCCCTGTCTAGATCCATCCACAGCGGCCGACGGCCGCTACATCATGCCATTTCCCGATCTGGTAAGTGTATGTCCAGTCGATACGCGCCTAAAAGAGGGAAAGAATAACCAATTAGAATAATAGCATTGTCTTAGGGTTGTCCATCAACGAAACTAATGCAGGGAAAGGACAAAGAAAAAGAAAGAATGGGGCCATAGGGGCCAATGGTTCAGCGTCGATTACACTCATACTTTTGATGATGGTGATTTACTTTCGCAGTAAATTAATTGCCTCATTTTCCTGCGTATCACCTCAGAGGGCGCATTTGAATACTTCTTTCTTAAGGAAAAGGTTCGAAATTTAAGTTTGAACCCCCTGAAAGGCTGTCCCGGGATCCCCTCAATGTTGCATTTTTCCTCGTTTGGATCCGTCTGGGAAAA